>JAUNZO010001716.1:0-268829 GCA_031894775.1 Chloris gayana
TTTTATTTCAAATTTTAGAGCACCAGAAGTATGAATTTCAGCCAAACTTTCAAACTCAGATTCAAAAATTCAAAATTGGGACTCGAGCTCATTGCCTAGCGGGCAATGGCGGCGCCGCCCGCTGGTCCGGCCAGCCTGGCCGCCACCCCAGGCCCGCGCCCGCCCCGTCAAGTCGCCACGCAAGCCCTGCCACTTCCCCAACCGCCCCTGTACCCGCCGGCCAACAGGAGCGGTCGGGAATTGAAGGCCGCGCCTCCCCCTCCCCTACAGGCCGTGCACCGCCCGGCCCCTCCGCCTTAGAAAATACCGCACGGGAGCCAAGGCCCCATCTAAGCGCCTCCAATCATTCGCCCACATCCCTCTGCACCTCCTCGCACCGCTGCCTCGTCTCCTCTCCCTCGCCGGCGCGTGAATCGGAGAAAGGAGCCGCCGCCGCCCGGAAGAACCACCATGGCCGCCTCCGCCAACAGCTCGGTCTAGGCGAGTGCTCATCTCCCATTTCTTGGCCGAGGCGACGCACGGAGGCCCCTGCTAGCTTCCCCTAACGCGGCTGCCCCTACCGTGCAGGATTTCGCCGGAAATTTGGGGAAGACCACGCCGTCGTCGCACCGGTCGCGCCACCCCGCCGACGAGACCTCGGTTCCGGCCCACCTCCCCGCTGCACGACCCCACGCCGCCCTCCTCCGTGCTCAAGTGATGCTCCTCGGCCAAGCGCCACTCGCTCTCGCCCTCCGTACCGCACGCGCGAGCTCGCCGGAGCCCCGCGAGCTCCACCGCTCGCCGCGCCACCTCTCCGACCACCGTGGAGCTTCGCCACCCTCACGAACGCGTTCCCCGCGCCGCGCCCATCGTTCCCACCAAAGCGCGGAGCATGAGCTGCCCCGTAGCGCCGCCGCGGGCGAGCTCGCCGGCGCCGGCCACCGCCCGCCGGAGCGCGCGCGCCGCCCTCTTTTAAAAATCGGCAGTGGCATTTTTGTAAATAGGACCGAACTTCATGCAAGTTTGAAAAATTCATATCTGGCGTTTGAAATGTCCAAAAATTACAAACTAAAATGTTTTGGAAACTAGAGGAACTGTACTTTCATAAAAGTAACATGAGCTTGCCATATTCAAACGTTTTCCTATTTTTACAAAAATGAGAAAAGTCAACCTCTGAAAACTTAACTAAGGCATAACTTTAAACCTATAGATCCAAAAATAATGCCACTTGGCCAAGACCTTCACCTAAACATACTTGAATTTCCGACACTGAAAGATCTGCATTTCATTTGCATTTTTTGCATTCTCTGTATTTAATGTTTAATTAAATCCGTGTAAATGCTTTTTGCATGAAACTTGGTAATTAATTCCCTCCTGGTACTTTTCATGCATAGAAAAGTCCATGTTAATTTTTGAGCATGTTAAATAATTATTCTTGCAAGCCCTAAGTCTTCGAATTGTAGGGTTGCATGCATTTCATGTATGTGTTGATTTTTGAGATCGAATTCTATTTAAAGTGAAATCGTCATCGCATGTGATGCTAAACACTTGAGCCTAAGTCTTCGAATTGCATTTTAAGGACTTACTAAATCTTAGTGCTGAACCTACAAGAAACACAGCACCCATGTCCATGTTTTAAGTCCTTGTTCATGTATTAGTAGGGTTATGCTTGTGTATGTAATTAACTTCTCGTAAATAGAACAAGAGTTATAGTCATGCTTATTAGGGTTTAATTGAACAAAGCTTTTGGTTGAATTCATTCATGTGCATCTTTACAAAAACAGCACAACATGCATTGCCATCCTCATTGACCTTGTATTCATGTTACTTATGCACTCGCATTTCATCCTATAGGTGACGACGCCGAATTGAACCCGCCGGAAGAGATAATTGCAACGCTCAACGCTTGTGAGGCTAGTGCTAACTACGATCACTCTCAAGGCAAGCCCCGGTGCATTCCTATTATTTGAAATGTCTTTCTTTTATCACTATATTAAGGATGATGAATGTGCATTTAAGTTTTAGGCGTTGATTGGAAATCCACTTGCATAAAAATTCCTATATGTCCTATGTCGCTTATGTGTCATATCCTCGTTAGAAATGCTATGCTATGTTTATGAAGTCAACGATAGAATGGGGATCTCACTTATGGCTCATGACTAAATGTGAACATGATGAATTGGATAAAATTGAGAACACCCCATTGTGGCTCCGCGAACAAGTTTGAGTTGTATACCACTTGCATACCTTTCTTATGGGGATTGGTAAACCTATGTAGCTTGCAAGTTGTAAAGTGAGCCGGATATCTCACCGACCCACAGGTGATGTGTTTGGCACGGTGGTTGCACGGGTTGAGGACCGCTGGAGAGTACACGGGTTAAGCCTTGGTCGCATTGTTGAACGGTCGCAAGGTGGACGTGTACTCGGGGTCGGTGGCCCCGTGATTTGCTTTATGATGAACTCGCGAACGGTGGCCATACGTGTTCTTAAATGATGCGTATGTCGTGCATTTGGGGTCCTTTCCTGCAGGATTAATAATTCGATAATTATCGCCGTTTCCTCTCGGTTAATGAGTACCACTTGATTCGAGCAGTTTACAATGTGTAGTAATGAAAAGAGGATGAATAGCTTGCTGTTTTATATTGATATAAATTTGTATTGCAAATTCTTGTATTGCTAGTATGCTCACTAAAGTTTCTTTTATGCAATAATCCTATTAATTTGGCTAAGTCATAAATTTGCCAACCTAATTAGCATAGGTGCTATTTATGCAAAATGCCAAGTTACACCGGTCAAGCCCTATGCATCTAGGAGTCGGTCTTAGATGGCCAATTTGACGGGTAAGACTTACGGAGTATGCTAGATACTCGGGCTTTGCCACTACATGTTTATTTACGGGTTTCCCGCAAGCCGGGTTTTGTGATTGTTGTGGTAAGGTGGTTTGGGATGGAGAAGAGCCCAAAGAGTGGACCATTGAATGGGTCCCTAGATCTCCGACCCATGATGAGTGAGCCATGGCCTAGACCGGCTTGGTTCATTTAAGTTATCTATGTATCGTCGAGTTATGTATTTCGCTTCCGCACTTTAATTTCGAACAAAGATCATGGCTATGTAAGACTTAATTTCGAACCTAATGTATCTTTATTTCGAGCCCTATGTTGTAATCAAGACTTAATTATGTAAACCCGTAATCCGTGGATGTTTGTTAATGTGATGCTATGTATGGTTGCTTCGTCAATCATCTCCCAAGGCAATCCGTACCACACTTAACTATCTTTCGGGATAGGGGTGTGACAGGGAAGACCGTCAAGGTAGCAGAGGGCATTGTGATCCCTAGACGTGCATTTAACAATGTACCAAATTCCCCATGAGTGTGCTAGAGTCCAAGTAATCAAGGTTGAGGACAACTATCTTGCTTGCGACCATGATTATCTAGAGGAGGATGATGGTATTGAGACACTTGAGGATGCGATTAATCATATCATCCTTTGTCTTCAACGCAAGATCGTTGTTCTTATAGCGCATTCTTCGCCTGCACCTCAGCCTCCTCCTACTCAAGAAGAACCAGTTGACCGTGAGATTTCTTTTGAGTCACCACCTTCACCTCAGCCTTCTCTCGACGCATGAGGACTAGATCCCTCTAGAACATGGCTTCTTCATGCTGCCTCATCCGGATGCTCGGGAAAGAGGCTACTCTCCTTCGAACAACATCCACTCCGGCTCTAGCGACACCACGTGACAAAGTGGCTAGGGCGATTCGAAGCTCGTCCACCCCGCCTAATAATAGTGAACCTTTGATCGATCCCTGTTCCACCTCCGCCTCCGAGGAAGGAGTTATCTAGCGCGGAAATAAGTAAGTACACTTTTGTAGTACTTATGAATTCATGACTATATATATAGTTACTGATATATTAACGACTTGGCATGCAGTCGTAACATGGCATAAAGATGTGGCGGCATCATACAGGAGCCGAATAAGGAAGTGGTCCCACATGTTCCTGTTCCGCCTCCCGGCGTCCCAAAAGAAGGTTGGGATCTCACACAAGACGATTTCCCTACCTATAAGCATGGCATGCCACTACTACCGGTAGATGTATTGAAAAAGTGGATATTTAAGTACTCTCATCCTTGGTACTTAAATGCATGTAGCAAAGGTGTTCAAGTTATCGCGGCAAGGATCCCCGGAGAGGTTTTTGGACAAGATGGATATTTTGACTTAAATGTGCCATTTGAGGAGATCCATGCCCTGTATGGTCTCCAACGCATGGATGCCACCCTCATTAGCGTCCGGTGCCTATAAGTGTTTTCGACCTTTATTATATTTCCAAGCGAATGGCACATGAATTCATCCGACTACCCTTTTTCATCGCTCATAATGTGTCATCACTCCGGTGCCTCAAATGAAGTCGGATATTTAAACCCAACCGCCATTAGCCAAAGCGCGATGGATCCAAAGATTACTGATAATCATCCCCTATTGGTCGGAAATAAGGTGACCAATGCCAAAAGGCAACAAGTACAAGTCCAAGCGGTTAAGGATGCAAGGTGATGTATAGCAGCCTACACTGGGAGACGCATGTACGAATGGAAAGAGAGAGAGACGATGCAATATGGCTCCATATAACTTTGAGTAAGTTTTTGTAACCTGCTACTTCTTATGGAAATCATTATTTCACTTAGATAATAACACAATGACATATTTTATAGCGACCATTGGATTGCTTTGATGATAAATCCGAAACTTGTGAGAGTTTGGGTGTTTGACTCTTTGGATTATGATCCTAAGAGGTACAAGAATTTCATGGACACCCTGAATAGGTAATTTCAGATATTCAATGAACTATCATTTTTTATAGATTGCATTATACTCGTTGCTCATTTGCTTTTTTATATTAGTGCCTATAAATACTATCTCGAGCTTGGTGGTGACGCTCATCCCAAACGGACCAACCTTGGATACAAAACGCATTATCCGGTATTATTATCTCATATCATGATCATTTCTTTTATTCAATTAATTAATGTCTCTATATGTAAGTAACTTAAAAATTTCCTTTGTTTTATAAAGTGTTCCAAATAGCCTCTTGGGACCATGACATGTGGCACTATGTGCGCAAATACATAAGCATCGGATAAATGGAATATACCACATTTCCTACGGAAGAACCGGCCCCATGGAAAGATGTAAGTATTCAGTGATTTTTTTGCATTACTAGTATATTTGTTTTATATTACTTAACAAACATGTATTAATCCCTATAATTTATTTGTGGCAGCAATGCTATGAAAAGCTAAAAACAGGTTCCTACTTAGAAGAAAGCACACTCGAGCTCATTGCAGCCAAGCTCCTCCCCTTCATGATTCATGAGTTCTCGTAGTGAAAGAGGCAAGTATTTTGATCCTCTAAGTGATGATGCAATGAATAAAGAGTTGTATAGCTATCGCGGCCAAAAGGGCCTCCAAGATGCAATTGTGCAAAATACCAAGGTAGAGGAGGAGAGATTGAAGCCACTAGAGCCGAAGTGGCCGGATAAGTTATAATTTAGTTGTGTTTTGATGGATGAATATTGTGGTATGTCGTAGTGTTGGAAACATGGTGTATATGTGTGGATATTGTAATATGGATGAAAACTATGTCTTATGTGTCACACCCCTATTCCGAAAGATAGATTAGTGTGGTACGGATCGCCTCGGGAGATGGTTGATGAAGCAACCATGCATAGCATCACAATAACAAACATACACGATTTACAAGTTTACATAATTAAGTCTCGAGTGACAACATAGAGTTCCAAATAAAAGATATTTTAGGTTCTCAACTTAAGTGCGAAAACGATTACATGACACGACGATACATAGATAGCTTATGTGAACCATGCCGGCCTAAGCCACAGCTCACTCCTCATGGGTCGGAGAGCTAGGAACCCACTCGATAGTCCACTCTTTGGGCTCCTCTCCATCCCACACAACCTTACCACAACAATCACAATACACGGCTTGCGGGAATCCTGAAAATACACATGTAGTGGCAAAGCCTCGAGTATCTAGCATACTCCACAAGTCTTACCCGTCAAATTGGCCATCTAAGACCGACACCTAGATGCATGGGGTATTACCGGATTCACTTGGCCTTTGCATAAAAACAACACCTAGCTACTTAGGTTTGCATTTTTATGATGAGCCAAATTAATAGGGTTGTTGCATAAAAGGAATTTTAGTGAGCATACTAAGCAATACAAGGTAATATCCATATAAAAGAGCGAACATCTCAATCTTTTCCTCTTACTAAACATTGTAAATTGCTCGAAACAAGTGGTACTCATTAACCGAGAAGAAACGGCGATAATTATCGAATTATTATTCATGCAGGAAAGACCCAAATACATGACTTACGCATCATTTAAGAACACATATGACCACCGTTCGCGAGTTCATCATAAAGCAAATCATGGGGCCACTAACCCCGAGTACACATCCCCCTTGTGACCCGTTCAACAACGTGCCCAAGGCTTAACCCGTGCACTCTCCAACGGTCCTCAACCCGTGCAACCACCGTGCCATACACATCAACTCCGGGTCGGTGAGATATCCGGCCCACTTTATAATTCACAAGCTACATAGGTTTACCAATCCCCATAAGAAAGGTATGCAAGTGGTACACAACTCAAACTTGTTCGCGGAGTCACAATGGGGTGTTCTCAAATTTTACCAAGTTATAACATTTAAAGCATAAGCGATATGTGAGTGTTCAATTCTATTGTCGACTCCATAAGCATGGCATAGCATTTCTATCGAGGGATTGACACATATTCTACATAGGACATATAGGGAAATTTATGCAAGTGGATTTCCAACCAATTCCTAGAACGTAAATACACATTCATCATCCTTAATATAGTGATAAAAGAAAGCATTTTGAAATAATGGGAATGCACCGGGGCTTGCCTTAGGAGTGATCGAAGTTAGCACTAGCTTCACAAGCGTTGAGATCGGCAGCGGCTTCTTCCGGCGAGATTAATTCGACGTCGTTACCTATGGAATGAAATGCAATGCATAAGTAATAAGAATACAAGGTCAATGGTGATGATGATGTATGTATGCTGTTTTGTATAGGTTCCATCTCTATAATTTAGTAAAGTCAAATTCGTGGAATGGTTGGTGTTGCATAAACACACATTTTTACTATTTCAATTGAGCTAAATACCTACAACTAGGAGTATCACATAGACAAGACAATATTTAGGCAAAATACATGAGTGTCGTATAATAATCTTTGTGTTTTAGATTTAAAATGATGAGCAAAGTGTACATGAGGGGAAATTAAATTTAGGTTTTAAGGGGGCTCCTATTATCACATGCGATGATGACTTTACAATATATTTAGAGAAGAACTTAAATAATTAACACAAGTGTAGTATTAACGGAAGCTTACTACCAAACTGATCACGAGGGACTAAACAACATTGTGAATAGTGAACAGGACCTTAACATGCAACGATACAATTTTATGAGCACAAATTTATAACCTAACATGCTGAAATAGGCATTTTCTTGAATTAAACAAACTGATAGCAAAATAATTATTTAGGTTGCTCCACATTAAACATGGGATTTTGTGCAAGTGTACAGGGATATGAAGAGCCAATCTACCAAGTTTCATGCAAAAATAATTTATACATAATTAATGCGAATTTAATTACTAAAAATGCAATTAATACAATAACTTGAAAAATATGCAATTAAAGTGTGACTTTCCTGTGCAGAGTGCTCAAGGGTACCAAAATACATGTTTTTCCCAAGTGTCGCCTCCATTGGATTTTTATTTAAAAAGTTATGAATTTAATTTTTAAAAAGGGTTGCACTTTAACTATTCTTGAAAATTATAAAAATCACCAAAACATAGGAGTTCATGTTACTTTTCAAAAGGTACAGGTTCTAAGGATTCCAAAGAATTTTAGTTTGTAATTTTTAGACTTTTGTTATCTGGAGTTATGAATTTTTCAAAATGAAACAAATCTTCGCATAAATCACGAAAATGCCACTCGGGCATATTTTGAACAGAGGCGGCGCGTGGGCTTCGGCGTGCGGCGGCGGGCGCCGACGAGCTTGTGTAGGGCGGCGAGCTAGGGCAGTGTGCGGGCTGCGTTTTGGTGGGAATGGCGTGCACGAGATGACAAAGCACGTGGGGAGGGTTGCGGGGCCTAGAGACGGCCGGAGCGGGCCCGCGACGAGCGGTGGAGGCCGCGGCAACTCCGTCGAGGTCGCGCGTGCAGCGTAGCGGGAGAGAGAGAGAGAGAGAGCGGGAAAAAGCCCGAGAGCATCACCTCGCGCGAGTAGAGTGGTGGCGTGGGGTCGGTTGGAGCGAGAGGGGGCCGGAGAGGGGGTCTCGTCGTGAAGGCAGGGAGGTTGGCCGCGGCGGCGGTCCTTGTTCTTATAAATTCCGGCGACTCGCGGCGTGAGAAGGGGAGCGGGTTAGTGGGGAGCTTAGGCGCGACCTTGTGCGACTATTAGGGGAAAACGGGGAAGACGAGCGGTTGCCTAGGTGGAGGTCGAGGTGGCGGTGCCCATGGCGGATGGACGGGGCAGGTAGCAGAAAAATCTCCTCGTGCGCGAGCTGCATAGGGGAGGAAGCCGGACAAGGGCGCTAGGGTGTGGAGAGGGAGGTGAGGGAGCGATTTTAGGCGATTGGAGATGCAGCCTTGGCCTTGGTGCCATTTTCTAAGAGGAGAGGGGACTGGCGGCGCACGCCGCGCAGAGAGGTGGGAGAGGAGGAGTTAATTCCGGCCAACTCCCGTTGGCCGGCGGGTACAGGGCAGTTGGGGGTGGGCCGGGGGAGTGTTGCGACGGGACGGCGCGGGGTTGCGCGTGCGTTGCTCGGGCGGAGGTGGCGGCCATGCCGGCCGGACCGGCGGTCAGCCGGCCATTGCCCCCTGGGCAATGAGCTCGAAGGTGGAGATTTGAATTTTAATCTGGTTTTCGAAATTAAATTCAATACCCTATTTCTGTTGCTCTAAAAATCATGGGTCATCGACAAGATGTGATCTACATTTTCTCATTTGGGTCAAAGTTCAAATTATGTTTGTAGAATTTTATAAAACATTCACAAACAGTGTTGTTTCAAATTTGAATTTGAAGTTTTGAGCTTTTCAAACGTGGTCCAAAAAATTTGTAAAAATGCTGTACATTCCTGATTTTGAACGAGCAACATGATGGTGCAAAAACATGAGGGTAGTACTTTTATAAGATTTAAAGTTTCTTAAGGGCTAGGGTTTGCCCTTTTTAATTCATGTTTTTCCCATTTTTCTTTTCTTGCTTTAATTAGGGTGAATTGCATAAGGGTTTGGCAAATTGTGATTTCTAATGTTTACCCAAGTCATTAGCCCCTAATAGTGACATGGGATGTCACATTATGTATATGCTTTAATGATTATTTCTATGGTCTTGCGTATATATAATGTGAATGTATTTCTAGTTCCGTAAATATATTTGAATTTGTGACATGGGAAATAAAATAAATAGCAATAATTATATCAGTTCGGAAAATGCCAGTAATATCGGGCACGATGATGTCACTAGCCGATATCGTTGTCCAGGACAGCAATATCGGGCAGGTGACATCATCGTGCATGATATTGCAAAAAAACACAGCAAAATCAGGCACAGTGATGTCACCTGCTCGCTATTGAAGGGTCACATAGCAATATCGGGCAGCGTGACGTCACCTACCCGATTTTGCTTGGTCACCCTTCAATAGCGGGCACCATGACATCAACTGTCCGTTATTGCTGGATCACCCTGCAACAGGGGGTAGCATGAAGTCAGCTGCCCGCTATTGTTGGGTTTCCTGCATAGCGGGCTGTCCTGGCCTCCCGGACGCTACCGCTGGTCCGACCCTGCAATATTGGGTGCGTAATAGCGTCCAAAATGCCCTATTTTATAGGCCCAAACTGCCCGATATTGCAAGGTCATATCCTAGTAGTGTTTGATATATTCCTCAATTCGTTTGCTAAATGTATTAAATTATTTTTTGATTATATTTTTTACGATAAGTCAAATTTGAAATGCAAGTGATTTGAATAATAGAATAAAAGTGAATGGAAACACTTTGTTGAGTGACAGATAAAAAAACACTCGACAAATACCTCTTTGTTGAATTTTCTTTTATTGTGAGCTCTTTGTTTCCAAGTGTTTGCTGGAGCAATCGGCAAAGCTCTAGTCAAGGACTAACAATTAGTCGCATAGATCTAAATAAAGCTTATGTGTGATACTGGGTTAGCTGCTTTGTTAATTGCATATAACATTGATATATATGCAATTCTTGGGCAGGTCATACAAAACTGTGTCCTATTTTCTGTTCTCCATGACTAATCATAATCTGGATTGATATGAAATACGATACGACTTTCTGTTAATTTTTTCTATTATAGCAGGGGCAGCCCCATTGTTTTCTTTTTTCCACCCATTTGGCATACGTAAGAAACAGTTAGTCCCCTCATTCAGAATTGATAGATGTGTGCATATGCAAATCGAAACTTATTTGTTATTTGTTGCAATGCCTTCACCCTTCAGCGACAACCTTGTGATGTTTCATATAGCTTCAACTGGTTATTAGACTGACCACAATAATTATTGGAGAATTTGAAATATGGCCTCACCGTCAGCATGTCAGATAAAGCAACACATAAAGTTAATGAAACTTTTGCATCTTAGTTCATGAATCCATGCAAAGTAAAAAAATCTGGATAATTAAAAATACAGAAATAAAAGGGTTGGACTTGTACCCGTAGAATATGGGCATGTGCTCTTGCAAAAAGACCAGTTTGTGACATCAAGTAATCTATTGCAACTGGAACACTCTGGTATATCTTTCCATGCACGAGGGCCAACAGCGACGTGGTTGCTGATATATGCTAGGCAGTCATATAAAGTGAATTCTCAGGTTTGCAAGAAGACCAGTTTGTGACATCATGTTTGTCTCAAAAAAAGAAGCGATTTCTCATTGAATACAGAATTTCTACTTAGTTGTGACATCAACTAGTATATAAAGAATTCCTATGAGTATAAAATCTTGATCTAAATATATGTTATATTTTTTTCACTAGTGAGGGGACATCCCACCGGTAGGAAAGTATACTTTCTCGGTACTCTGCTACTTAATCCTTCTTGCTTATGTTTTATTTTCTACTATACCGACCGAGCACATTTACAAATGTCACAACTACTCAAACTTTAAAGAACTCGTTAGATCAAGGGCAATCAGCATGTACGGTGCCACGGTGGTGCACCCCGCAATTACTTCCTTCAACACTGGAGAGGACACTGCAGCTTTGCCAGTATCGTGAATCCAATCTACGCACTGGGTCAAGGATGATTCCGAAGAGGAAAACCAGCTCCGAACCAAAAGCTTCTCCCAATCAAAGTCTTTCTTGCTTTTGACGCCAGCCACAAGGTCATTGAGGCGGCCCAAGGTCACGTTGGCATCAGTGGCACTAGTGGATACCGTGTCAACGCAGTCGGCAAGCGTCATGTCCGCCCTGCTCCCGGCACCTGTGCCACTGATCTTCATGCGGGCGATCTCTTCAGTCAAAGTGTGTTGCCGATCAATTGCAATGGCAGCGCTGGTGCGGGCGACCCTAGCGAGGTTGCCATGGAAGGAGTCCGCATATGGAAGGAGAAGGTTGTAGCAGGCGTCCGCGCGCTCTACGGATGCACAGGACGCGCGAAGGAAATTCGCTGCCACAGAAGATGATGGCCCTGGCGCCGGTGCCAGAGCCTTTGGCAACACGTCTGTAGCGACGGTGGAACTAGATGATGTGGCTAGGACAAGGAGTTGGATGAAGAAGGAGGTCGCCATCATCATGGGAGAGATGGTGAGCGAGGTATCTGGATTGTGAGCGAAAGGAGCAAGAGGTGTAGAGGGTTTATAAATACAACCCGAAGGACATTTTAAAACAGGAAATTTTACATGCCAGCTGTGTTAGTACCGGTAAGGAAACACAGCCAGGTAATAAATGGGTATTTTTCTCGTTTAGCATGCATGATGGTTGCCATAAATTACATGATACATATGGTACTAACAGTACATATAAAAGGGAAAAGGCCCGTATAGTAGAGTTGCAAAAGGAGATTGATATCTGCCGTATTGATTTGGTGTGCATCATATCTACGGCAATAAATAGGTTCATATCCTTCCAGATTGATATGTGTAGACACAACTCTTAAAAGCGAGCATAAAATTCTTAGGATGCTTCTGAATGACATGTCCAAGATGTTTAGCAGCATTAACATAAATGTGCCATAAACAAAGACAATGACTTGTATTTGGGAACACATAAGCAATTGCACGTGCTATGGCCGCATCTTGATCAGTGAAAATTGTGCTTGGGTGCTTTTCTGACATTGCTGTTAGAAACGTTTCAAACAGCCAAATAAATGATGGAATAGATTCATCAAATAACAATGCGGCTCCAAAAATTATTGTTTGTTTATGATGGTTGGTTCCAAGGATTGGAGCAAATGGCATTTCAAACTTATTAGTCTGAAATGTGGTGTCAAATGATATTGCATCACCAAAGCATGCATAATCCATAATAGATTGACCATCTGCCCTAAAGAAATTAACTATATGGCCAGTTTCCTCATTTATGTCAACTGCATATAAAAATGTAGGATCCTCTAGTTGCTTATTTTTCAAATAGTTACATAGTGTTTGTGAATCTTTTGATTCTAAGTACTTTTTACGCTCACGACCAATCTCATTATTGCAATCCATCCTTAAGTATGGAACTTTATCAGCTCCACCATAAAATTCTTTCATGAACTCATACACCTGAGCAGGTTTCATCCCAACTTCTCTTATCTGGCCAATTAGTTGCTTGTCCGCTTCTGTGACACGTCGATGGGACCTTAGGTTTTTTGTCTTATTCGGACTAGCAAGATAATGGTTGTGCTCAGGTACAACTTTTTGCACCGTCCAAACCCCCTCTTCGCTGACAATAAACTGAATACGAGCATTACATCCTGTTCTAGTGCTGCCCTTTGATGGTTCAGTTTCCGCAAATCCTTCACTAGATCAATGCTTTATTGTGCTCTTTCTATCACAAAATCCAATCTTACTGGCATAGGTGTTGTACATCTCATAAGCATCATTCTCCGAATCAAAAGCCATACCAACTTTAGGAACAAACAAAACCTGTTGTAAAAGGGATACGTGCATGATTTAGATACATGTGTAACCATGAAATAGAATAATAAAACTTTAAACTTTGCATAATATTGGATCAAGTCCACATACTTGAGAAGGTAGTTCTGGTTGTTCCATGTCCTCGGGCAATTCATGTGATGCAGTCGTGGGCATTGTGGGCGAAGACTCAGTTAGGATGGATGATTGCCCATGCACTTGGGCTTCATCAGCGATGCTCTCCTGCACAAGCGATTGAAATTCTAGTAACTATATGAAACATAATGCAAATCAGAGGTTATGGAGAGGCTAATTAATCAACATGCATAGGCTTGGACAGGATCGGTGGTGTCAAATTCACCATGACCTCCGGTGGTGTCAAATGCACCATGATCTCCAGTACGTTAATATTCAACAGGGTCCCTGCCACCATCAAGAACGGAACCACCGTGCAAGGATTGATCGACGACCGCCTTGTCAACTGCTTGGGAAGGATCGGTGGAGACGTTAGCCTCCTTGCCAGCTACAATATCGGACGAGTCGGTCTCCATGTCAAATGCTAGGGTTGAAGAAGACGAGACTTGGCGGCGGCAGAATGAACACCACGTCTTCTCCCAGATTACGTGCGAGGGCTGCGACATGTGACGGACTCGTATATGAGCCGATCTCAAGCTGATGGAAGCCGTGGGCGTTGTTGCGGGGGAGCCGCGGAACTCGTGTGTGAGCCGAGAGGATGGGATTGCTCTAGGATCGTCGATTGACGAGACTGTACACGCGGCAAAAATCCGGCTCCGGTTCGTAGACAGGCCGTTCTGCGGACGGTCTCCAGCAAATTTTTTTCCTCTGTAACTGCTGGTAGAGAGTGTGGGGAGATTAGACAGCATGAAGTCGAAAACAATCCAACTTGTACAGTTCCTTAGATGAATGTGACGGCACTCTATATCATGGCATATAAAATTCTAATTTCCATCGCGATAACATACGGGTTCCATTTAGCTCTTGTCAGTTAATTATTTGTCTAGAGCATCTCCAACCATTCCCAAAATGAGGTTGCTAAATAGAAATTTAGGATGTGATTAATAAAAATCATTCTCCAACCGTTCCCTACATGAGGTTGCTAAATTTACTAACTCCCAACCCCATAGCCTAAAGGTTGCTACATTTAGCCACCTAATTCTTACTCCCCAAAGGATATTTAAACTATTTAGGAAACCATTATTGGGAACGGTTGGAGTGCATGTCTTCTTTTTACTCTCAATAGATATAGCAACTCTCTAAAACTAGTTTTTTAAAAGTAAAATTATTGGGAACTGTTGGAGATGCTCAAATTACCCTTCATATGCATCTATCTCTATATGAGCATAATGCATGACACATCTCTAACACTGAAGTGCACAGTAGATAGAGGGAGCAATTAGTCCAGGCTACACGATTCGGCTGTATTTGCTTACCTACCAACAAATTAAAAAGACGTATCAAATTCTTCCTGTTTTATTTCTCTCAGCAATATATGAATGCCGATTCGATCATGTGGCAGGTATTATCTCACAGATAAGATTGCCCACGTACAGTATGTCGAGGAGTCAATAAGCCAATCCTTAGCCGACGCGTATCAAAATCGCCCTTGATTTTTTTTAACGCACCAGTTATGCTGTCGTTCAGAGATGAGAGATTCGAGATGTTTTTTTTGAGAGGAGAGACTCGTCATTCGTGATGTTGGCCAATGGATGAGCGAGTTCTGAGAAGAAGAGACAGCTTGTGAACCTGGTGTTTTGTGGGAACCATATTATTTTCTACACCATATCTCATCTCAGACCAAGTAGTTGCCAAACAATGAACGTGAAAAAAACCATACTCAATTATATTTCCTTATACCAACGGCTGAACCCCAATGGAACCAAAATAAAAAAGAAAAACCAATAGAACGTAAGCACCACCAAAATGTTGACTCAACAGTTTTCAAATGTTGATTCAAAACACTTTTCAATATAATAACTGAAAATATTGGATTGGAAAGATAAATATTGAGTCAACATTGATTACAAACATCAATATTGAGTCAACATTAGCAAAAATATTGTTGAAAAACTCAAACGTTGTGTCAATATTACAAAAAGAATGAGCTCAACATCAGCATGTTAAGTACAATAAAAAATGTTGAGTCACCATGTTAAAAATGTTATTAGAATTAGAAATGTTGAACTAACATTTTGATTAAACATATTTATTTAATCAATATTTACATAAAAATTTAGTAAAAATAACCAATGTCGAGTTAACATGTTCAAAAGTATACAACAAAACAAGGAATGTCGGACTGACATTTTCCAAAATGTTGAACAAGTACAACTGTTGATTCAAGATTTGCAAAATGTTGCTTAAATATAAATGTTGAGTCAACATTTGCAAAAAATAGAAAATGTTGAATAAATAAGAAATGTTGAGGCAACATGTAAATTCTCTGCCTTCGATTTCAATGGTCGGAGGAGGAGATGTTGAACTCTTAAGGTACAAACCATGTAGCAATAAAGGATTCTCCGATAAGTTGTGTTACTAAATTCCCGACAAGTTGTCCCAATAAATTCTCAAACGAGCTGCGTCACTAAATTCTCCAACGAGTTGCTCTCTTAAATTCTCCAGCTCTCTTGCACACAATTCTCCGATGAGTTTCCCACTAAATTAACCAACGAGTCGTGCCATTAAATTCTTCGAGGAGTTGAGCCACTAAATTCTCAAACGATTTGCGACACTAAATTCTCCAGCTCTCTTGCACTAAAATTATCCGACGAGTTACACCACTAAATTCTCCGAGGAGTTGCGCCACTAAATTCTTCGACGTGTTGTACCACTAAATTCTCCAACTTCCTTGCACACTAAATTTTTTGACTTGCCGTATATTTCTATAGTAGTGGGAGCAAATGTTGGGCTCTTAGGGTACAAAACCATGTGGCAACAAAGGATTCTCCGACAAGTTACGTCGCTAAATTCTACAACGAGTTGTACCACTAAATTCTCCCATGAGTTGCAAGAAATATTGAGTAAGGTAAGAAATGTTGGACCATCATTTGCAAAAAAATATTGATTAAACATAAAACGTTGACTCAACATGTGAAAAATGTCAAAAAATGTTGAAGAAATAAGAAACATTGATTAACAATTGCAAACATGCTGAGTCAACATCTGAATAATGTTGAATGAAGTAAGAGATGTTAGATCAACATTTGCAAAAATGTTGATTAAACACAAATGTTGAACGAATATTTGAAAACATTAAATCAACAAAAAAATGTTGACCAACATTTGGCAATATATAAAAAAATAAAAAATGTTGAGCCCAACATGTGAAAAGTTGAGTCAACCTGCGAAAAAATGAAGAAATAGGAAATGTTGCGTGAACATATGAATAGTGTTGAGTAATGTAAGAAATATTGGACCAACATCTGCAAAACAAATTGATTAAGCAAAAATGTTGATTGAACATTTATAATTTTTTGATTCAACTTGTGAAAAAATTGTTGAATAAATAGAAACTATTGAGTCAAGATGTGAAAATGTTGGACCAATATTTGCAAATAATGTTGATTAAACACAATATGTTGAGTCAACATGTAAGAAATGTCAAAAATGTTGAATAATAAAAATGGTGACCAGCATTTGGCAAAATATCAAGAATAATTAAAAATATTGAGTCAACATGTGGCAAATGTTGAATAAATAGAAATGTTGAGAAAATGTTTGAGTAAAGTAAGAAATGGTCGGACAACATTTGTAAAGCTGCTTATTAAACACAAATGTTGACTCAACATCTGAAAACGTTGAATCAACATGTCAACAAATGTTGAATAAATAAGAATTGTCGACTAACATTTGAAAGAATATCAAAAATATAAAAAATCTTGACTCTACATGTGAAAAAGTATTGAATAAATAGAAAATATTGAACAATATTTGCAAAATATTGAGTCAATATTTACAAAAATGTGGATTAAAACCTGAAATATTTTTTTCAACGTGTGAAAAATAATGTGCATCATAAGTCTCATTTACTGTAGGTCCTAAGGACACACATGAAAAGAGAGAACAAAAATGTCAAAAGGAAATGATCACAAAGGGACAATGGTGATGATGAGAGCATCCCATGATGATGAGCGTCCGCAGAGCTCCCTCCTCTAGACTGACACAACTTACGGGTTTCCGAAAAACACATGACCGCGCGTTGGACTGGGCAAGCCTCCTCACGTACGTAGTTCCAAAAATAGATGACCACCAGAATTTAGATTAGCGGTGACGGCCAAATAGATGACACCCATCTAGGTGTATGTGTAGGTGTGTTTTCATTAAGAGGACAATAATACAATTAATCCATGTGGCCGTCAGTTCTTTGTATCCAATTACACTACGGGAATGGTGCACGGTAGGGAAAATGTTTTATGTCAACAAAGATGATGGTTAGCCCGTGTCGACCCCCCTCCTCCCTTCTTCCTCGTCGCCGGTGGTCGATTTGTGCGGGTGGTGTTGATGGGAGAGTCGAGTTTGGTTTTCAGGTTGGGGTGGCGGTGCAAGGGTTTGAGCTTAAGGTCTCCGACCATGGAAGGAGGGGGAGGCGGCCACGGTGTCGTCGGAGCCGAGGGTGGAGGTGGACAGCAGGCGGGGCAGGTGGTAGGGAGCGGAGGAGGAAGAAGAGACGCGGAGGACAGGAGGAGGAAGAAGAACAGTACACATGGGGGTGGGGGGGGTCGACGGGCGGCCTTTGTCGACCTAAAACGGGGTCCACACGGTAGTGGCTGATGTGGACGACCGACTCCGCCAAGCATCACACGACCGCTTGGAAAGGAGTGCAACCAGATCCACAACCACTCTAGGCCTATGGGGCGCCGGCCCACACTCGTTCACGCTTGGCCTGCCTCGTGCCAGCATCGGAGATCTGCCTGCGTGTGCCTGGATCAGCAAATTAGTACCCAAATGAGTAATGTAGGGGTTTCTTTGGGTAGAAATAAGAGTGAAAGTTTGGAACCTACCATTTCTCTTAGAAATATTGAAATTGATATATTAATGATTTTGGGTTCAAAAGCTAGGAATTCTCGCTCCACTCATGTCCTTAGTACTAGCATGATGTACTTGCGACACATACATATTTTTTAAGTATGTAGCAATTTTTTGTATTTATTTATTGTTGGTCGATACTACGCATCCACTTATATACTACAAAAAAACAATGTACAATTGTAGCTCTTTTTCTCTTAGAGTATTACAAGGTTTAATCGAACAGAAAATTATGATTATACCATCATTTTTCGAGCCAATTGCATTTTTACCTAGGAATCTACCCCTTGCGTTTTAACCAGAACTCTGTTGAACTGAGGCCTCCGTTTATCATCAGTCGTTAGATGTACGTAAGTTTCCCATAAAAAAAGTAAAAAATGGAGCAAAGACATAAGTGCCTCTCACCCATGAGGTGAAAAATCTCCCCCAAAATTTTGCTGCCGCATTCTCCTCCTGTCTCTCGCGCCCAGGGAGGCCAACCCTAACCCTAGAGCGGATGCCCGCAACCACGGCCAGCGCAAGGGCACACAACGAGAGCTCATTTGGGGGGGGGGGGGTGGGGGGTGAGCAGGGGCACGCGGCATGGCGTGGCCAGGTTGCGTGAGTGGCATGGGGGCATGGTGTGGGTGCGAGCAAGGAGGGTGGCGCGACGTGGCGAGAGCAAGGCGAGGGCGCCACACGTCTAGAGTAGGCGATGCGGCTAGAGCATGGCCAAGGCGTGGCCCGAGCGTTGTGAGGGCGCGTAGCCGAGCGCTGTTGGTCGTATCTACGCACCCACTTATATACCACAAGACAAAGGTGTACAGTTGTAGCTGTTTTTGCCATATAGTATTCCAAGGTTTAATCGAATCCATAGAGAACAAGCGAAACCTTTACTAATTATTAATCACTATCAGATTGTAATAGTCTATGTGTATGAAAATGGTAAAGATATAAAATAACAGATGCTAACAAAGATGTAACAAGATAATAAAAGATTCTCTCATGATTGGTTCACTAGCATGCAAATTCAATCTCATTAACTTCAGATGATAAACATAGTATTCTACAAGATATGGTGGTTTCGTTCACCCCGGCTTGTCACATGCAAGAGACTATTAGCTCTCCACTGGTTTCTTGCACTATATGATGAGCAATAGCGTAATTACAATTTACACTAATGATAAGAATAGATGGGTCCATCTTTACAGTAACTAAGTGCATCACATAGACTGAATTCATCAACGGAATTTCATGAGAATAAGAGTTTTACATAGCTACATCCCCGCACCGAGAGAACATAATATGAAACTACTCAGTCATCCTTCCACTGAACATGATTGGGGGGGGGGGGGAGGGATGAGGAACGGTGTTGGAACGCGCATGTGCTGATCGGCGCGAACTCCCGTCTGGTGGATTTGGGCAGATTTTGCTGCCTTTCACCACCATTATCCTGAAACCCTACCTTTGCAGTGGTTGTTATCTTCTTATCGTCGTCCTTTCTTCTGGTTATTGTTTGTCTCTTTATTTTTTACGGTCATGGCCTGGGTGTTCGCTGACTCCGACTTGTAATGGACTGGGCTATTCTCGTTCTCGGACAGGTCCTCTTTATTGAGCTTCCTTGGATGCGCCGATCGACGCATGGACGTGCCGATCGGCAGGGCCCACTTCCTCGGCCTTCTCTTCCTCACTCGTTGGACTTTATCTACAATTGTCTTGATTTCCACCTATTTCCTGTATTACACACTAAAACAGAACAACTACAAATCACTACCGGAAAACAAGATTCTGCCGTGTGCCAAAATAGTCGTCGTGTGCTATGTGTCGGGCACACGGCGAAAAGCGCCTCACCGTGTGTCACAAGCCCGGACACACGGCAGAAAAGAAACACAGAGCGCAGAAGGATTCGCCGTGTGCCCACGTCCTCGCGCACAGCAACTGCACATTTTCGCCGTGTGCTTTGCTGCGAGCACACGGCGAACTTTAGAACACCCTAACGGCCGCGGACGCCGTTTGGGTGTTAAGTAATTCGCCGTGTGCCAACAATAGCGACACACGGTGAAAAGGCAGCTTTGCCGTGTGCCCCGCCATGGGCACACGGGAGAAGACCCTCTTTACCGTGTGCCACTATTTGGCGCACGGTGAATAACATTTACTTTTTTTGAGTTTTACCTTCCTAACTTTTTATCTATTTCATTACATGCATTGAAAGACTACGTATCAATTTGGTTCATTTATCACCATTTTTTTATATTTATCCAAACTTTTTCTTTTCAAAGACTTTTTTAGAATAAGGCACGTTTGAACTACAAGTGCATGAAATAATATACAAAAGTCAGTCAAAAATGATATTCATTATATTGATGCTGGGGTAAGACAATATGCATTGGTTAGAATGAAAGTTTGATTATCGTATGCACATAACATTACCACGATCATCGGGTGAAATAATATTTAAATTCTAAAAATTCAAACAATATCTAAAATTCAGGAAATTTGTCGTAACACCATTTTATCATATTCTAAGTATGTGATGAATAGTTGAGATGTTTCTATGCAAGTCAGACGTTACGATGTTTATAACGTGAAGGTTACTCGGTGAAGTTTCATATAGATTGTAAAAGATGAGGTAAAGTTCTTACATTGAAAGACATTCAAAATATAAGTTCAATTCAAAAGCTTATTATATGCAAAATATACAATTACAGGAAGTAACATGAAATAACATGTTATTTTTAGATACTCTAGAACAAGTTTGACAATTTAAATGAAATAATAAGCAATTATACCATTTTTATTTTTATAATTTTTTTGTCACTATACGTACATGAAATAATAGCTTTCTGTGTGTGAAAAATTAATATTTATCTGATTCAGACCAGATATTTGTGTTAGAATAAATAATTAGCATTAAATTTATGGAATTAGTAGCAAAAGCCAGAATGTTTGCCGTGTGTCGGTGCCCGGACACACGGCGAAAGGGACATTTTGCCGTGTGCCAGACTGGCGGCGCACAGCGAAACGTATCTGCGCCCGTAGGCCAGGGTAGTTGTCGTGTATCGCCATCAGGACACACGGCAAACCTTATCCACTGGGCACGGCGAGGAACGAAAAAAAGAAATTTATCTATCGTGTGCGATCTGGGCACACGACGAATAGGGCATACCAAAAAAGAAAGAAAACTATTGCCGTGTGCCGTCGATCGCGGCACACGGCGAAAGTGATTTGTCGTGTGCCCTGGATCTTGGCACACGACGAAGTCGCCCACCTCTTAGCCGTTAGGCGTGTCTTTTCTTCACTCTCTCTCTCACACTCTTCGCCTCCTGCCCGCGCCGGTGCTCGAGCCCCGTCGCCGTCATGCCGCTCGCCTGCGCCCCTCCCCCACGCATCGCTCTCGTGCGCTCCCCCGCGCAGCCCGTGCACAGCGGCCGTGCCACCACCCCTCGCACCGGTCGTGCGCCGCGCTCGCGGCCACGCCCCGTCTCCGTCGTGCCACCCGCGCCCCGCGGCCGCGCCCCATCCCCCTAGCGCTGCCCGTGCGCCACGCTCGCGGCCGCGCCCCGTCTCCGCCGCGTCTCCCGTGCCCCGCGGCCGCGCCCTCCTCCTCGTGCCGCCCGTGCGGCCGCGCCCCTCCCCTCGTGCCGCCCGTGCGTCGTGCCCATGCCGGCGTGCGCTTCCCCGCGGCCGCACCTCCGTCCCCGTCATGCCGCTCATGTCCGGCCGTGCATCCGTCTCGCGACCGTGCCGCCCGTGCGCCGTGCCCGCTACCAGACGCACACCTCCGTCCCGCGGCCGTGCCGCCCGTGCTGCTGCTGCCCGCGCCTCCTACCCGACGCGTCACCACGGCTAAGCAAAGGTTTGCAAAACAACCTGTTTTTGTAGGATTTAATTGCAATTTGTAGGGTTGCGCATCGGTTGTGTTTTTGATATTATATGAAATGAAATTGAATCGATCCAGGAATTGATATGAAATGAAATTGAATCGAAGACATGGACTTTTCCATTAGAAATTGAATGTGAATCGAATTGGTTGTGGATGTCGGCCATCGCGCCGTTGTTTTGTTGCAGGTTGTGGTGCCAACATTTTTTATAGGATAGTTGCTGTCGAAATTTGCACTGAATTGGATGTGAATGTCGGCCACCCTGCTATTGCTTTGTATATTGTTATAAAATTTGTTGTGGTTGTCGGCCATCGTGCCGATGCTTTTTTTGCAGGTTTTGAAACCCTCACTCTTTAGGGTAGGTTCTGCCAATATTTTCATTGGATACTAATTTTTTTCTTTTTGCGGAGAGGCTTTCCGGATCGACGTCGTTCATGACTCGTCGCTTCGCAGTGTAGTAAGGTGAGACAACACGACCCCTCCTTTCATATCATGTTCTTAGGTCGCGTAACCTAGTTAGGCGTCTCCCGTTCGAAAGAGATACGGTTGAAAATATGTGTTTGTTTGCATATCTATAGCCGTATCTGTTTCGAATTGTCCACATTGTTTGGACAACCCGTGGATGTGTAGATGGGGTTAGTTTCCATGATCCACCCTATCCGAGACAGAGTTTCGGTATCACCCCTGTTGTTCTCTCGGATACACAATCTCCTTGATAGGACGTGTATTTGGAGAACAGCGGGGAGGTGCTGCCGAAATTCTGTCTCGGATAGGGATGGAGCATGGAAACTTTCCCATCTACACATCCTCGGGTGGGATTAGGATCTATCTTTACCTATTAGGGCATGATAGGTATCGTGTAGCTGTATATGATTTCTATAACATCCGTTGCGCTATGTTAAAGGATGGATAGCCGTGACTAGATGTACACGGGATGGCGGGGTAAGCATGACTATACCACGAGTTCATTTACAAGGTCCATGGATTCTTGAAAAAGGCATTTCAATCGGGACAAGGTAGAGCAATGTGCCCATGTGCCAGGTGTGAGAACAAGACATATCAAACACCGTTGAAAATGGGTCAACACATTTGCAACAATGGGTTTATGGCAAACTACGCCCGGTGGATCTGCCATGGTGAAGCCCATCGAGCGAGAGACGAGGTCGTGAGGCAACGCATCGCAGAATATGATTCCGATGCCGAGTGTGGAGACAAGCTAGATGATTTTTATCACGTCCACTTTGATGAAGGACCTGGCCATGTTGGGGAGGAGCAGCCAGAGCCTACCACAAAAGCCTATTACAACATGTTGTCTTCGGCACATAAACCATTTCAGGACCATACGGATGTTTCTCAACCGGATGCTCGTCGCACGACTAATGGCTTTAAAATCTCATTCGGCATCAGCCGAGACGGCTTTGATAATATGTTGACGGTTTTTGGTAGCCTGCTTCCGAGTGGTCACAATCTGCCGCGCAACATATACGAGTCACAAAAGCTCCTTCGTGCACTTAAGATGCCGTACGAGCAGATACATGTCTGTCCTAACGGATGCGTCTTATTCAGGAAAGAGCACCGAGAAAAAAAATATTATCCTAAATGTAATTCCTCCAGGTTCATTGAGATAGATTTTGGTGATGGTCATAAGAGGCAGCTCGAAATCCCTGTGAAAATCCTACGATATCTTCCGTTCGTACCGAGGATCCAATGCCTTTACATGACCGAGAAGACCGCAAAACAGATGACATGGCATAAAGAAGGCAAACGATACCGTCCCGAGAATATGGTACATCCAGCCGATGGTGAATCATGGAAGCATTTTGGCGAGGCAACATCCTGAGGAAGCCGAGGATCCTCGTAATGTACGTGTTGCGCCGGCGACGGATGGGTTCAATCCTTATCGAATGTCATCTGCTCCATACACTTGTTGGCCGGTGTTCGTTATCCCTCTCAATCTTCCTCCCGACGTCATGTTTAAAGCACAAACCATATTCTTGTTGTTGATAATTCCTGGACAGCCAGGGACTAAAATAAGTGTGTACATGGAGCCTTTGATCGATGAGTTGCTTGATGCTTGGATTGTTGGGTATGGACATACGACAGGGCTAGAAAGAGGAACTTCAAAATGAAAGTGTGGTACATATACTCCATGCATGACCATCCGGCACCTATTGCACACGGCAAAGGGCAGAATTATTTCGCCTTGTGCCGCCCGTATTGCACACGGCAAAGGGCAAATTATTGCGCCGTATGCAGATGACCTGGCTGTAACAACTCTAATAAATAAAAGTGCATTTAATGTCATTAAGCATCATGGCTGCATTTTTGAAACCATTTGATTTTATGTCAAAAATGCACATGAAATGTCGTTTTGACCTACGTTGATTTACTTTCTTAAAAAGAATGCAAATAAAAATAAATTATTGTGTTTGACATTTTCTTTTGGTCAAACATAAAAATAAAAAGATTTATGGAGTTTTTCCCTAAATTATTTCCTTTGTAAAAACACCTACAAGAATTAATTAAAGTTTTAGTTTTAAATTTAAACATGAATTTTTATCCCAAAAAATATTTTGAATTTGGACTTTGACCCAAAAGGAAAAATGTTTGAAATATTTTTCTCGAGCACCTCTGATTTGTTTTGAATTTTTCTGAGCTCTGGAAATAGGTTTTTCCATTAATCAAAAGCGGAAGAGCCTAATTGCAAAAATGCCAAACCAGGCCCACGAGCCGGCCTCTCTTCTCTCTCCTTCCTCTCTCGCTCTTAGCGCCACCGTTCGGGAAGCTCCCAGCTGCGCGCCCCGCTCGGAGAGCGCCACGCGAGCTGGCTGCCCGCTTGTGTCACCTCCGCGCCCAAGGGACAAGCACGGAACCCCCTACGCAGCTCTCGTCCTCTCCCGTTTCCTCTCCACCAAGCACCATTACCGCCGCCCTCGGCTCCCCGCCGGCAAGCCGCTCCGGCCACTCCCCATCCAAATCAACACCACCAAGCCGCCCGCAACACTCCACCGCATCTTCCCATGGCCATCAACCGGCCCTAACCACAATAGCTCGCCGGATCGAGTCACTTCTTCCCAAATGGGCCGTCACCGTCCGTCCACCGTCGCGTCGCCAAATTCGCTCGCACCGGTGAGCCAATTCGTCTATTCTTCGATCCTCAAGCTGCACTACCTATCCCTCTACGCCTGCGCAACTTATCGGAGCTTTTCCTTCACAGGTTCCCCTTCGATTTCGAGTTCCACAGAGCTCCACCCGCCGCCGCCTACCACCTCGCCGGCGCGCGTCCACTTCCGGCCATCCGCAAGGTTGTGCAACCACTTGCCGTCCTTGCTCATGTGTTGTAAATGCTTGTGGCACAATTTTCCCCAAATTTGGGTGACCACGGCGACCTCCGCACCTCGCCGGTGTTCCGCCATGGCCGCACCTCGCCGCCGGCCTCCGTCCGACGGTCTCTCGGTGGAACCCACCCCACCACTTCGCGTGCCATGTCGTGTAGTAGGTGTAGAAGTAGCCACGGCGAGCAATGGCCGTTCTTCGGCCATCCCCGACGGCCGCGCCGCCGTCCCTCGGCCGCTGCGGTGGTGCCACACAGCAGGCCACACGCGCGGGATCGCGTGTGGCTACGCGGGATACCGTGTGGCCCAACCCCGTAGCCTTGTGTGTGGCACAACAGCTTTTGCAATTGTTTAAAAATTCTTAGAAAATTAAAGAAAAATTGGAAAAATATAAAACCAGTTTTGTTAGATTCATAAAATTATTCTCCATTTGTTTATGTATTAAAATATCTATTTTGAGAATTTTAATTTCGTGAGTTTTAATTAATTGCATTCTTTTAATTAAGAGAAGCTATTATTTTATGCTAATTATTGTTTATTCTTAAGAAAAGGATTTGTTTAAAAGAAGGAGATATCTGTAGACAAAATTTTTTGTCAAAGTCGTTTTCCAAAATTAAGCGTAAACATCGTCATTTCATGTCATCATAGTTTCTTATTTCATGTGTCGTTGCATATCGATATTATAGGTATTAACTATCGAGTTAACGACCATGTCGATGAAAGTATTACATATCATATCATACGCATTCATGCACGCATGTTGTTGATTCACGACGTATTAATGATCGACATAGGTTCTCGACGTGATCGGCGTTCCGTCCGAGGCGAAGCGAGAGACGTGAACATCGACGTCGACCCAACCACCGAGGACGCGAACGCCGACGTGAATCGAGGCAGGCCCCGGTGCATCCTACCTATGTTTTAAAGTCTTTTACTTTTATCACAGTAGTTAGGTTATGTTTGTGCACTAAGTGATAGGTCTGATTGGCACCCCGGATGCATGAGTTAGGATTCCTCTATTCGTGATATAATGGTACATGTAGTTCGATAAGGTGCTATGCTTAATTCATAGTCGCAACGGTAGTTGATTCAGGTGATCTTAAAACATGGAGGCTTTAAGTGATTGCTGTTGTTGTCATTAATTTGAAGAAAGTGTTAATGAAATTGAGAACGGACAGGCCCCGTAGGAAAAAGGGCAAGACGAGGTCGAGGTCTTGCAAGGTGGTAGCCCCGTCTATGTCGGTCAAGGACTGTACCGTTGTCGGCCCGATTGAACAAGTATTGAACGTATCATGCTACATGCTGGTGTAATGGGCCCGAGCAAGCTGATGTACCCTACCACCCCAGGGATGTGTCGTAGCCAACTCTCTTTTGTCTGGTCTGTTAGTGAGATCGGAGTCTCACGGGAGGGAAATGGGTCGCCCACGGATGAAGTCGTGGGGCCGTCATATTCCCGGGGAGATTGGAAACGGCTATTCTTCTGCCAGGTGTTGGCGGAAAAGGTTGTCGTATACGACCGGTGCGGTGCGTATACGTCGTGTAGTCGGGTTTTTGCCGACTGGTATAAAATTGATTCGAATCGCTGTCACTCGCAGAAATGAGTACCGCTTGTTCGGTGAGTCGCATCATAGTTAATCAAGTGAAAGATGAAGGAAAAAGAGGAAAGAGTTGTTAGTCAAAGAAAAATCTTTGCTTGCAAACTTGATTGCAGTAGTTATAGGCTGCAAACAGTAGTTAGGTAATGAACTTAATATGGAGCTAAAACTTGAAAGTAAGGATCCACCGTTAGCGCTGTTTTCGCAAGAAAATCAAACCCACACCCATAAAGCCTTCGCATCCTAGGCGTCGGCCTTAGCGTGCCGGTTGACGGGTCGGTCTTGCTGAGTATTAGATTACTCGGGGTTTGTTTGTTATGTTTCCTGGCCACGAGTCGTGCTACCACGACTCGCACGGTAGCTTCCGGAGGAGGCGCAGTGCCCCGAGGGTGGTTCCCTCCGGTGGGAACGGATCCCAACGCCGTCAAGGGCGAGGATCGTGGTGTACGGCGGGCTCGAGTGCATCACGTTAGTCGTCCTAGGTGGTCTTTTGTTGTAGAAAGAATAAGTTCATCCGCCATACTTTTAGTTGTTTCAGACTTTGGTATTGTAATAAGTTGCCGTACTCAATGTTTGTATTTCAAAAACGTGGTTGTATTATACCATGATGTATATATTCTGGCTTGTATGAGATGATGAACTGTTGTAACTCGCTTCGTCGAGTGTTCCCCCGTGTCGATTCCTGGGTGTCTCGAAAGGGATGTCACACCGGCACACGGCAAATCGATTTGACGGCATCTGTTATTTTCGTCATGTGGTGCGCGTGGCTCACGGCAAATACTTCGACGTGTGCCCGTGCTTTGGCACATGGTGAAGGCGGCTTTGCCGTCTATGAACGTCGCCGTCGGACGTTCGCCATGAGCCACCTACGGCAAATATGTTTGCCGTTTGCTACGAGCCCTTCGCCGTGTGCTGATCGATTTCCGGTAGTGAATATATGCAATTGTGGGGTTAATTGTTAGCACAAATCACCAAATCAAGACGTAAACCACCCCTTTTTGATAGGTAAAATGGGTATCTAGAAGTTTCCAACAGTTCCCCCACACTCAACTCATTGCTAGTCCTCGAGCAATACAAAATGAATTCAATGATGTAGCAAAACTTTCACAATGTCCTCTATTCTACTTGCCTCAACTATCTCATCTACTTGTTACTCCGCCACGTAAATATTCCCTTTCCTCTTCAAAGACAAATTGTATATCGTACTCAAATCAATCAAATTTTCACAAGGCTTTTTTCAAAACAAATTTTCTTTCGTCTCTTCATATCACCCAAGTTTGAATCTTCAAGTAGTAGGTCTTCTCTCAGTCACTCAAGTGTGTACCCTTCCCTCTTCTATCTAACAAGGATTATATATGGATCTTGGAGGGCTGTATTACTTAATTAGACCATAAGACCAACTACGTCAACAATTTTCTCAATCATGCCCAATAAGAAAAAGAGTTCTCTCAAAACAGAATCACAAAACTTTACCATGATGAAGTGGAAAGGATTATGTAAGAATAAAGAGGAATAGAATGAGGATTAGAAAAGACCAATGTTGTGGAAACGAAGGCAAGTTGAGAATCATTACGAAATATCTGACTCTGCTTCCTAAATTAACAAACATTGTTTCGCTTCTTGGAAGACTCTTTAGCTTTTGAAGACCTTTTCAGTTTCAAATTGACAAATACCAAGAAGTGTCGATCGGCACAAAGGCATATTTCTTTGATTTGCATTATTTACTTAACATCTTCAGTCTCCTTCCTTCATGGGCAACATAACTCGGCTTATATCAGCAGCAGAGTTTTGATTCCCTTTAGTTTTTATCATAGGTTGTATCAAGGAGGGGAGAAGCAACGATATATAGGTTTATTGGTACCAAGAAACAAATGGACGAGGATGGTTAGAAATTACGAGAGGTTAACAAGTGGATCATCCCTTCTTAGCATGGTCGAAATCATGAGCATAAAGTTGACAAAGTCACTTACAAACTAACTAGTTATTATATGTGTAGCTTACTCTAACCTCACTTAGCTGATATGATGGGTATTTTCCGACCTTTTAAATTTTAGAATTCAACTCATAATGATTATAAGAGGCTTTCGCAAATTTTAGCACAAAAAGGCAAGTGATATTCAATTAATCTAAGCAATCCGTCAATTTGATCATCGAGAAGCAAGATAAATATCATGGACTTTCACTCTTTCAATAAGACAACCGACAATCGGCTTTATTCCGGACAACAATTATTCAAACTACACGATAGTCTTAAGTAACCCACACTAGTAACCTCTCACACATTGACTTTCTCACATGAACACTTATAAGAAAAACTAAATTAAAAAGACTGAAACCTTTTAAAATAAAAAGACTATGACTAGTAGCAAGGCTTACCCACACTCAAATTTTGCAGTGTCCTCGTTGTAAGAAAAGACTCCTAACCACTTAATCACTCAAACCATGGCTCCTTAATCTGTTGAAGATCCTCCGACTGTTCCTTAAAGGAAAAGAGTAGTCCGTCTCACTCATATCAATCATATCACGGATGCGTTGTTCTATGTCCATTTGACTATTATAAGATTTCTTTGCATCAAGATGAAGACATTCAAAGTTACGCCTGCACACTAGACAACATATAGGGGTACTTATTCATGGTACTCAACATTAAATGGGGTTATTCTCGCTGAAACCACCAGGTGTCGATCGACAAGATGCTTGATAATGACCATAATATCCCTCAACTAGTTGCTCTCTTGTGTTGTTGGTGGTCCGTGACTCATGATTAGCACAATTAGCATTCGCATCGACAGGTTCCATTCCCTTGCTTCTTTCTTTCTCCCACTCGCACTACTACATAATCTTCAAATTCCTCTCTTGGGTCAAATCCACCATCATCTTTATCATAATCTCCATGCTCACCATCACTTCCCTAGATAGGCGTTTCTAAATAGTATAGTGTTTCAAAATCACTATCCCACTCGGAGTATCTCTTAAGCGGTTTCGCGACAATCTAGCGTAACGTCTAACTTCATCTTCTTCCTTAATCCTCTTCGCCTCCGGCTCATCATCATCGATGGGGATCTCTCGTTAGGTCAACAAAATTGAACATCTTTAGGTCACGATCGGTGCAGCTGGCAAGCGCCTTATAGAATTGGTCCAAATTCTCTCACGTCTTTCCTTGTCCTTCGATATATCTCCAGCCTCCTTTTAATCATATCATTGAGTTCCATTGGTGTCTTTACTAGTCTAATTGCGGGATATCCATCATCATGTAGGCAAGTGCTAGGCACATACTCCGGATCTGCTCTCATGAAATTCTCGGTATGTCGTTGAAGAGCCTTAATACGAGTAGAAACACTTGCAACCACCAAGACAACTTTTCTTATGGATTCTTTTCTCCTCACAATTCTCCCATTGAGTAAGTTGCTAGGGAAGGATCTCATCAACCGTTGTGTAATCATCTTAGACAATTTTATCTAGGTCTTCTCATGCTTCTACTTCCTCTAAGATCTTTACTTCTTGCTTGAAGGCAATATCATATTCACTATGAAGACGAGCCTTATGAATTGTGAGAAAGCTCTCCTCATCTAGCTACTATTTCTCCACCTTGCTCAAAAGACTGAAAATTTAGGAAATCTTGAGATCTCAATGACCTATCAAGATCTAAGAGGCCTTCCATTCTGTACCTTTGAGAAACAGACTTATCCTTTAAGAGGGATCATAGATTTTCCTTTTTGAACTAAAACCCTTCCGATCTCACTATTTAATTCTTCATCAAGTTTCTTCTTCTCCACCTTACACGCATTCGGTTTGCTTTTCAAGCATGTATCTCTTTCTCATATCTCGACCAAACCACAGGGTCATCTTTAGATGCAAAAAGCAATCCGTCATCTTCCTCCCAAGGCAGAACAGGTGGAAAAGGCTCGTGATGTCGTGGTGCCGATCGATACCTTTATCGCGTCGATCGGCACAACCGTCATGCCGATCAGCACTCGTCATGCGCGGATCGGTGCCGTCATCCTTGCTACCCGATGCGCCACTTTCCATTGTATGCCGGGTTGATAAAAAGTTGGTGTAGGATTGTTTGATGCGTGTTGTCAATGTGTCCCTTCTATTTATGTATCCCGATGTCCAATTGGAACAGGACTCTATCTCTTATTTTTAGAATTCAACTGCATATTTGGAAGGCATAGTCCAACACGACTCGGACACGGAGAAAGGACTCCGTGCCGATCGGCACAGTAGGTGCGCCGATCCGCGGAGTGGCCTCACGCCCGCTTTGACTTAGAAACAACACACATTACAATACAATACCGAGCTTTTGTTTTACTTCGTTAAGCTCGACCACCCAAACTTTTATGCAGTATAATACATATCAAACGCTTTTAATTCAAAAGTATTAGGTCTAAGGTATACCTTTAGGCGTTGTCCATTCACTTTATTTATTCTTCTTGTCATCCATTATAATTACAACTGCTGAAGGAAATACCTTATGTACTAGATAAGGTTCGTCCCATTTGCTTTGCAATTTGCCTTTGCCAAATAATCTGTATCTTGAGTTGAAAAGTAGTACTCGATCACCCACACTCGGTTCCTTTTCAACAATTTCTTTTCATACCATTTCCTTGTGTTTTCTTTGTATATTGTTGCATTCTCATATGGTCGTAATCTCATTTCTTCTAACTCACTTATTTGCATTTTTTTACTCCCATAGCATAAAGATCAAAATGCATTTCTTTGATAGCCTAATATGCCTTATGTTCCAATTCTACAGGTAAATGACATGATTTTCCATAGACAAATTGGTACGATGCCATACCTATTGGAGTTTTAAATGCTGTTATGTAGGCCCAAAGTGCTCCATTAAGCTTAGTTGACCAATCTTTTCCTTCTTTAGTAACAATCTTCTCGAAGGATTCCTTTTAATTGCTTGTTTGATGTCTCTGCTCATCCATTTGTTTGTGGATGATATGTCGTGCCAATCCTATGTCCGATTCCTGATTTGACCAAGAATCTTGTAAAATCAACTCTAGTAAAATGTGATCTCCATCTGTAATCACCACTCGTGGGACTCGATATCTAGGAAACATTTGATATTGCATTATTGCTTTTGATTCTCTTGCAGTATTAGCTCGGCATGGCATAGCTTCCACCAATTTAGAGACATAATCAACTCGCAACTAGTATGTATTCAAATTCATGAGGATTAATGAAAGGTCCCATGAAATCCATGCCCCAAACATCAAAGATATCAACTTGTGTCACACGGGACCCACATGTCATTTTTTAATTAAAAATGAAAGTAAAGTATTCATATTTATCACAAATTATATTTTTCTTTCATTTTTAATTAAAAAATATAATTGGTGATAGCTTCCACCAATTTAGAGACATAATCAACTCGCAACTAGTATGTATTCAAATTCATGAGGATTAATGAAAGGTCCTATGAAATCCATGCCCCAAACATCAAAGATATCAACTTGTATCACACGGGACCCACATGTCATTTTTTTAATTAAAAATGAAAGCAAAATATTCACATTTATCACAAATTATATTTTTCTTTTATTTTTAATTAAAAAATATAATTGGTGATAAATATTTTTTTATTCCATGCACATGTGGCAATAAAGATCAGTATTTTACCGCTGAAAATTATCTAGAGAAAATTGCATTAGAAAAAAGAGTCAACTACTACCGTGCACGCAGAAAAAAAGAAAAGTAGGCACCGAAGCATCCGTAATTTTTAAAAATAAATCAAAGAAATAAAAAATCACAGAAAAAGAATTTTTGTAGGCCACGTTCTCCTTGTAAAAGTTTTGACTTGAATTCAAATTTGGTCAAATTATTGAAACCAGAAAAATAATCAAATCTTCACCTCCTCTCTAGGCCGAAGCCCAGCTTCCTTGTTCTCTCCCAGGCCGAAACCTTTTTTTCGCCAGCCCAACCTGCTTCCCTTCTCGACGTGGGCCGCTTTCACCCCGAAGCCCACGAGCCGGCCCAGCCTGTCATCTAGCTAGTAAAATTGTGCAAAAAATGATCAGCAGGATCGAACACAGGATTTGAACCTCCCACCACTCTGTGAGGGACAAAGCAACCAACCACTGCACCACATAATTGTTCTAACAATATTTGAACTACGTAGACTTAATATATATACACTTTTTTAGCTAGATTATGATGAAGAACACGTGAATAGCTTCTCTTTCTCCTTTTAATCTGATTTTGAAACTTGTAACTAGTATTTATCCCTCATATGTACTCCAAATTTGATGATTCTTTTTTCTAAAATTTTCTAAAATCATTATTTTTCACAAGGAAGCATCTATTTATGTGATTATAGTTATTTCTCAAATCTTTTTTCCTATGCCATGTTTCTTTTAAAAAGTAGAAAGGAGAAAAATAGTTTTGTTTACATAGTAATTTTAAATATAACTTAACAGGGCTGTGTAAGATTGATATGAATTATGTTTTGAAGTGTCCAAACTTCTATGCGTTGACTTAAGTTGCATGAATCTACAAGAGAGATGTATCATTTTGTGAACAATGTATATTCATACATTATTATATTTATCTAAACTTTTTATGACAAGTTCATGAACCTTAATTGTGTTCTCATGTCAATTTATAGGATGTTTTGATCAAATTTTAATTTATTAGAATTATTTTAAGGTATTTAAGAGATTAATAGTTGAATTGCCCAATGAAATAAGGGTACCCATGAAATAATTGAGTTTTCTCATCACCCCGTGGAACATGATCTATTATTCAACTTATGATTACAAGTTTTATTTTTTCTCTTATTTGTGATAGTTACAGTACAATTTGGAATTACTTTGCTTAAACATGCACAAAATCATTTAAATCACAGTAAATACAAAGGCTGGGTGGGCCTATGAAACTCTAGTCGAGGCGGCCTTTAAACCTTTTTTTCCCACTCTATGTTGTTTGATGGCCGTCTGATCAAATCCAACTGCCGCTACTGCAAGCCCACAAAGAGTATATAACACGGACATAGGTTTTCCTCAGCGGACTCCTTTCTCTCCACCGCCGCCGCCCGTCTCTATCCTTGCAAGCACGTAATTTCTTCATCTACATTGCTTAATCTAGTCCTTGGATTATAATTTCGTTTTGTTAGCAGACTGCAGCTTTTAGTCAAACAGATCGTCGAACAGTAGTTTGAGTAATTAGTATTTTTTAGTGCGACCTGTTAACTATGCTTGCAAGCACGTGATTTACAGATACTATAATTTTCTAAAAGAGAGATTGGAAATTAGTTCCATGATTCCGTTGATAAAATGATAATGATGAGCATGATGAATCCATAGTTTCAGACTACTGAATTAGTATTTGTTTCTTTCAGCTTCAGGCTTGGGCACCAAAGATATTCACTATTGTGTTTTAATCATCTAATATCTGAGCATTGACATCTAAATTTTTCTTATGGCTGCTGCTGATTCTTCTATCCACTGCTGCGTTGCCGGCGACCTGGCCTGGGGTGGCTGCGATGACACTGTGGCGGCCCTGATGCTGACTACATGGACATGTGATTCCTCTATTGTTGTGCGTGGCTGCTTCCTCTGCTCCACGCCCTGACGATGCAATCCCATCATGTAAGTGGTTGTTTCTTCTTTTCCTTCCCCGTTTCCACTACAATATGTGTTGTGTCTTTATGACTATGTACTTAGCAGCTAATGTATGTGCTCATGAGTTCAAGATATCTAAACCATTGTGCGCAGTTCTCTGAATTAGATGAAGCTAGCTCAGTTATATTCGTACATTCAAATATTTGCATTGTTACATACTATACTTGTAGAAGTATAACCATCTGATCTTTTAACATATTTGTTTATTTTCTTGTCATTGCAGTTCTATTTATGATACTCTTGGTGGCTTCGCCTAAAGGATGTAGCAATGCTTTTAGCTGTTGTTTCTTTTTGAAACGATTGAGCTGTTTGACTGTAACCTGACCATGGATTTGGATTTTTTTAATCATGAATATAAATATTGTGATTTTTGCTACTTTTATCAGAAATTTTCTGCAACTTGTTGGTAGAATTTATCTTTTTTATTGTGTACTTGACTTGTCTGCTGATCAAAAAATGGGCCAATGGTGAGTTCGGCCTGAAAATTGTCAGAAAAAGAATTTGTTGAAAATAATTTGCTTGGTAAACAAGGGACCAAAATAAAAAATTTGTTGGGACCGGCATAAAAATACTAGGCTAAACACATTAGTGAAAAGGCCATGGAATTAATGGGCTGAAAGTAAGAAGGCCTACAAAATTAACAGGCCAAAAGAAAAATGGAAGCGAAATTAACAGGCTGAAGGAAAAAATAGCCCGCGAAATGAACAGGCTGAAAGTAAAATTGTCTAAGAAATTGGTGGGCCCAAAGTCAAATGATCTGCTAAATTAATCATAAACATTTTGTGACAAATTTGGGAGCATCATAAATGTTTATGACATTTCTATGAAACGTCACAAATTTATGACGAAAATGATAAAAACGTCACAGAAGGTAACCAGCTATACACCTTCTATAATGAAGCGATTTAGAAAGGTAGTTTGTGACAAAATTTAGACCTTCTATGATAAAATTACATCGTCATAGAAACCCAAAATTGTTGTAGTGCGATACTCAGCAAACAATCTTATTTTACCGAGTGTATTTTTCCTAGGCACTCGGCAAATCGACTATTTGGCAAGTGCCTGAAGCTAGGCGCTCCAGAAACAGCCTGGTTGCCAGATGCGCAAAAAATAGCACTCGGTACATGTCAAGTAACAATTAATTTATTGTCTTATATGCTGAATGGTGATGATGATTATTATCTTTTAAAAGTGTATCAAGAGTAATTTAGCCTTTTGTAAAAAAAAACAGTAACTGACAAGCAAAATGGAGCCCGTATATGATAAGCAATTAGAGACAATAATTAAAAATGTTCAAATGCCAACGAGTCCCTTTATTTTAAATTATATTCCAAATATGGATTTGTCTCCTTAATTTTTTAGCTCAATTTGTCTCCTTAATTAGAAGGTGACAAATTTTCAAATACCAGTTTCCAAAAACTAGAGAGCCTATGAATTTTTAAGATATCCATAATCTGATCTAACACACCTAATATCAGTCTTATCTCAAAAGAAGTCATTAACATTGGTTTCTAGATCCTAAACACTCGGGTCCAAAACAGATTACCCACATTTTATATCAATTTCTAGAAACAAGTTGTACAAATCAATTTCTCAAAAGCTGGCAGGGATCCAAAAAGGACCTAAGTCACATTTTCCAGCCACTTAATCTTGGTCCAACCATCAAATCTTCTGTTCATCTAGAATAAAATGTTCCCTGAAAAAAAAAACGAAAGTGTACGCTTTAGAAATAGTTCTTCCAACAAATATATTTTCATCGCTCAAGCAATATATTGTTACTGTTCAAGCAGTACATGTTCATTATTTAAAAAAGTAAAAAAAGATTTAGTTAACTAAGAAGTAGGAAATCTCGTTAAATATTGCTTAGAAATTTTCCTTAACATAAATCATACTGTACAAGCTGGATTTATTCCATTTATATGCAGTTTACATCCATGTCACTACCATGTTTAAAGGGTGCATTAATGAGATTTCCTTTATTATTGCTACGGGATGAATTATCCTGCCCACCTTTTCCAGCTCTACTATTTGGCACTTCCCTTCTCTAATATGATATATCTATACCATGATGCTAGGCGTTATAATTACCAAAGGAAAATATCATAAGTTATAACAAGGATCATGCATGTTATACGAGAAATAAAAGTGCAAGGATTTCAACGTGTTTTAGTGTTACAAAGAAGATACGCTACCAAATAACAGCTGGCACCAATTTTTCCTTGGGTATTTATATGCCATCTATATATAGTTCTATTGGCTCACAATCCATATACACGATGGCGATGGCGGTCTCTTGTTTCCTCCTAATCATCCTACGCACAGCTACTTCGGCCGTCGTTGCTATGGCTCCCGCGTCAGGTCCATCATCTTCTCCGGCGGCCAGTTTCCTTCGCGCGTCCTGTGCATCCGTACAGGGCTACACGGATGAGTGCTACAATCTCCTTCTCCCATACGCGGACTCCTTCCACGGCAGCGTCGCTAGGGTCGCTCGCACCAGCGCCACCATCGCGGCTGCGCGTCAGCGCAACTTAACTGAGGAACTCGCACGCCTGAAGCTCCGTGGCACAGGTGCCGGACGCATAGCGGACATGACGCTTGCCAGCTGCTCTGACCAGATATCTGGAAACGACTCTGATGCCAATATGACGTTGACCCGCCTGGATGACCTTGTTGCTGGCGTGAAAGGCAAGAAAGAGCTCGAATGGCAGAGGTTTTTGGCCCAGACTTCACTTTTCTCCTACGCGTCGGACATGAGCCAGTGCGTAGATTGGATTCAGGAAGCTGGTAAAGCTGCAATGTCGTCTCCAGTGTTCAAGGAGGTGATCGCGGGGTGCACCACCGTGGCACCGTATATGGACATTGCCGGGACTTTAACGTTAGCTATAAAGATTAAGTCTTTATGATGTTGATGATTGATACAGTACATTATAGCAAAATTAATAAAGTGATTCAAACATATTTGAAATGTTACCGTGATATGTATCTTTCTTGTTGCCCCTATCTCTGTTCTCTTAGATGAAAATTCACATTCGCGCATAGCAGTAATGATTATTCTTTTCCTACCCGGCCGACAACTCTCGTGGTTCCCTTGATTTCTATTCTTCGTCCAAATCCTTCTTGACAACTATTGTGGTTCTCTCCTACAGTAATCAACCTACGTCCTGTGTTCTGCAACTTTACGCTTAACAATTGTAAGGATGTAATTCCACGTTCAAATTTGAATTTGACGGCAAAGGTTAAATGAGTTGTCATCATTTTATGTGAGGAATGATTTATATTATCCCTCATAAAGAGGCTGCAGCACCACCCATGTGTTCACTATGGGAAAATGGGTCGTTGCCGAATGACTGGCCCTTTGTCGAGTGCATTCTATCAAGCATTTTACAAAAACATTGTTTGCCGAGTGTCCAAGGAAAAACACTCGTTGCAATAGAGACACTCGGCAACCTCAGCATTTTACCGAGTCTCAGACCAATACATTCGGCAAATGTAAGGGCAGCACTCGGCAAAAATGGAACAATCAGCAAAGCGGATCACGTGACCCGCTTTGCTGAAAAGAGTGTTTGCCCAGTGTTTTTAAAGGAAACTCTGCAAAAACAAAATTCCTCTCCTGGCCTTCAATTTTTTTTCCCTCTACTCTTACATTATGTTGTACTTAATGTTTGAAGTTGGTGAAGTTTTCAGTTTGCTTGCATTATTACCCAACTTGTTGAATGGTAATTCTGATGTAAATACCATAACCCCTCCTTGCTTGCCTACCCGAATACACTGTAACCCCAGACACTCCAACATTAGATGGCTAATGTTCGTGAGATGCTGCTTCGCTTAGTGCGCATAGGAACCCCGCGATGATGCTCATCGCCACACCATTATCAGTTATATTTACTTTATGGGATTAGATGTGTATGTGAGGATTTGGTGGTGTCGGTTGATGGATGGGAACCGAAAACAATAATTGATAGGAGATGTGGGATGGTGAGAGTGGATGAGGGTGATGCTCTAGTTATGTCTTATGGAATAAGACAATATGGGATCCACCTGTCGTGGATGAGCACTCGTCCTGCCATATAAGGACCGGTTCTTTTGACCTCAACTTGGTGATTTTACTACAACCATGGAACCTATTATGGACAGGACCTACCCTTTTCTTGTATGGCTGTGGCAAATAAGGCCTCCTAGGTGTAGGTAGACGTTAGAGGACACGAGTAGGTCTCCGGATCGCATGAGCCTGCTAAGTCCATGGCGTAGGGTGCTCCTAGTCATCCGCGACGGGTTTGTACATATCGTACGGGGAATTGGAAGGATGTTATGTTGCTCTCCGATCAAGAGGACATAAGACATGGGTAAAGTGTATAACCTCTACAGAGTGTAAAACAGTTCATGGTCACCGGTATGACCCTTTAAGTTCTTGGCTCACTGGATTAGTGTTACTATAATCCTTGATGAGAGATTGGTTGATAGTTGAGAGGTAGATGTTGATGATGATACTGGCTGCTGAGCCAGGAGTTGGTTTGACCGCGAGTCACAAGGCCCAACTTAAAAGATGGGAACTAGCAGGATTCAAGACTATCTCCCCTAGGGTCGAACCTATTCTTATTGAACATGCATGCTTAGTAGCTTCCACAAAAACTGAACCTTTATCATATCCTTCCTACAGCCTCAACTGCATAATTATATCCCTTGTGTAGTGTTAGGGCTTGTTGGATACCTTTCATGCTCACGGTTTGCTAATTTAGTTTTTAGTTGACAGATTCCCAAGATGACCACCGTTAGGTTTGGTCGTACACTCAAATATTGCATTGAAGCTCTACTCTGCATTGTATAACTAGTAAATGATTGATAAGTCTCCTACTATTATTGTATTTTAGTATTTGTATGAATTTTCAGAAGTCTAGAGTGTGTACCAAATACTGATCTAGGGGTTGGTACAAGATGCATAGTACATCCCGAAATGGGGTGTGACAGCCCGTGACCTCCGCTACCTGCGAGCCCGTGTTGTCGCTCGTTGGTAGTTTATACGCATCCACTTATATACCGCAATAGGACAATGTACATTGTATCTTTTTTCCTCGGTGTATTCCATGGTTTAATCGAATCCATAAGAATCAGCAAGAGAATCGTGTTTAGGTTCACTATTTCATCTAACAAATGAATCATATCATAAAGTACATATTGCACATACAAGAGAGCGTGAAAGGGAGAGCTTTCGAGGTTTGTGCTGGTCCGCATGAAGGTTTTAATCAAAGAAGGCTTTTTACCATAAAGGCTTAAAGAAGGCTTACTTAGGAGCATACACATCAACCAAGGATAACCACCGGAGTTAGCTCTGCATGCATCAAGTGGTCGGAGAAAGGATGTGCCAATCGGCACCACAAGTACACCGATCGATACAAAAGTAGTTATCATTATCATATTAATCATATCTTACTTGTCACTTTAAACAAATACTGAACATCAAAGATAGTAAAAGCGCGCAACCTTTCCATGAATGATCTCGATTTATCTCTGTCGTGAGCAATCGTAATCACTTATGCCTATTCTTGGGGGAGAGATCACCACCTTACCCCAATGGGCCAATCCGGAGGAATCCAGCCCACTTAGTAGTCATGTGAGATGTGTATAATTGACTAGAATGCCATTGAGTAGGCAAAAGTAGGGCATGGGCATAAGTGTAATTTGGGGGTTGATGGTGACTATTAGGGTTGAGAAAGTATGTGTCTATGAATACTCTCTCAACCCATCACATCAACCGATCGGTTCCACACTCCTGTAATACCACCGTAATGTAAGACATGGCTACCTTTGTGTGGGTCCCTTAGTAGCTTCTTCCCGAGCTACCTTCCTTCTGCCATCGTTGCTTTCCTTGTTCGTTTCCCTCAGCAGGCCTAGTCTATGGTCCTCCGTAGTTCCGAAGCCCACATGTCCCACCCTTCGGAACATCCTTAGACCGGCTCATTCCTCATTGGTTGTGCGCTTAGCTACCACAACAGATTGGTGCCGTCTGTGACATCCCATGTCACGATCTTAGGCCAATCACGTAATTAACCTCCTAATCACAGCATTAAGGAAATACTAAGGTTAATCACCAACCAGGAAAAAAAAAAAGAAAATAAGAAAAATAAAAAGGAAAAAAAGGAAAAACCTAATCCTAAACCCTAGCCCTAACCTAAATGCAAAAATTATAAAAACACTACCCACATATTTTTGCACCACTGCATTGCTCATGTAAAAAGATGAATTTACAATATTTTTACAAAATTTTTGAACAAAGTTTTGAATGCCCAAAAATTCAAATTCAAATCTGAAACGCTGTTACTTGTGAATTTTATATGAATTTTTGGAAGCAAGTTTAGAACTTCAAACTTTAAGATGAAAATTAAAGCACATCATCCTGAATCTCCCCATATTTTTGGTTTTATTTTTGGAGCAGCAGACGTACGAATTTCGCTCAAAGTTTGAAACCGCAAATTTAAATTTTGAAACTCGAGCTCGAGCTCATCGCCCGAGGGGCAATGGCGGCTCCGACCGCCGGTCCGGCGCCACCGCGGCTGCCCCCGCGTGCGCCCTGCCCTGTCCCATCCGCCACGCAGGCCCTGCCCACCCCCAACCAATTCGGTACCCGCCGGCCAACAGTGGGGCGCCGGAGTTACTCCTCCTCTGCCGCCGCCCACGCCTGCGGCCGCCCCTTCTTTTCTGCGGAATCCGGCACGAATGCCAAGTCCCCGTCGCCCCTTTTCGTCTCAAACCATTTCCCCACTCCCCTCTGCAGCCCCCAGTGCCAGCAGCTTGCTCCCCCACCCTCCTCGGCGCGAGAACGAGAGCAATCGCCGCCGCCGGTACCGCCCGGTCCGCCATGGGCGCCGTCACCTCGAACTCGAGCTAGGTGCGCGCCCCCTCGAACTCCTGCGCAAGTAGCGGCGCCATGACTCGTCCCTGCCTCTGAACTAACCGCCCCACCTTGCTCCCCGCCCAGGTCGCCGGATTTTCACGGATTCGAAGGCCGCCGCCGCCGGCCGTCCGCACCCTCACGACGCGCGCTCACCTCCGGCCCTCCTCGTCACCCGGTCGACCGCACGCCGACGACCCCCACCCCCAGGTGATGCTCGCGGACCTTTCCCCTCCCCCTCTCGCTCCTTGAGCCACGCGCGCGCCGCTGCCGAACCGCCGCGGTGCTCCGCCGCTCGCCGCGCCGCCCCTCCGGCCGCCGTTAGGCCACGTGGTCCTCACCCACGAACTCCCGTCGCACGCGCATCGTTTTCCCCAAAGGCCGGAGCATGAGCTCCAGCGCAGCGCCGCCGCGAGCGAGCTCGCCGGTGCCGGCCACCGTCCGCCGGAGCGCGCGCGCCGCCTCTGTTTAAAAAACTGCCGGTGGCATTCTCGTAAATACACCCGAACTTCGTTTGAGTTTGAAAAATTCATATCTGGCGTTTGAAATGTCCAAAAATTGCAAACTAAAATGTTTTAGAAACTAGAAGACCTGTACTTTCATAGAAGTAACATGAACTCATCAGATCTGGTCATTTTCACATTTTTACAAAAATGACAAAAGTCAACCCCTGAAAACTTAACTAAGCCATAACTTCAAAAATATAAATCCAAATTAAAAGCCACTTGGCCAAAGTCTTCACCCAGACACACATGAATTTTTGGCACTGGAAGATCTGCATTTCATTTCATATTTTTCAAGTTATTGCATTTCTTGCATTCTCTGTATTTAATTTTTAATTAAATCTGTATAAATTATTTTTGCATGGAACTTGGTAATTAATTTCCTTTTGGTACTGTACATATGTAGAAAATCCCATGTTAAATTTTGAGCATGTTAAGTAATGATTTTTGCAAACCCTAGATCTAAATTTCTAAAAAGTCATTTTCAGCACATGCATAAATAGTTTTATGTCACTAAAAATCATGTTCATGCATGTTTATGTAATTTCCACTGTTCATTATGTCCTTTAGCACCTCATGGCAGGTTTATTCAAAAGGTTTCATGTATTTCACGTATGTATGAATTTTGAAATCGAATTCCTATTTTAAAAGGAAATCGTCATCGCATGTGATGTTAAAACACATAAGCCTAGATTTCTTCGTTTTGTAGTATAAAAACTTGCTAAGATATTAGTGCTAAACCTACACTAACCACAGCACTCATGTCTATGCCACCAAGTCATTACTCATTATAATAGTATGGTTATGCTTGTTCATGTAAATTGGGTCCCGTAAAAGAAAACAAGAGGCATGTGATGATTGTTAGGGTTTGAGCAAACAAAACTTTTGAATTACATACTCATATGAATCTTTACAAAAACAGCACACATGCATCACCATCATCATCGACCTTGTATTCATGTCACTTATGCATTGCATTTCATCTTATAGGTGACGACGTCGAATTGATTCCGCCGGAAGAGACGGTTGCCACGCTCAACGCTTGTGAGGCTAGTGCTAACTTCGATCACTCTCAAGGCAAGCCCGGTGCATTCCTATTATTTTGAAATGTCTTCCTTTATCACTCTATTAAGGATGATGAATGTGCATTTAAGTTCTTAGGCGTTGATTGGAAATCCACATGCATAAATTCCTATATGTCCTATGTCGCTTATGTGTCATATCCTCGTTAGAAGTGCTATGCTATGTTTTTTGAGTCAACGATAGATTTGGGGATCTCACTCATGGCTTATAACTAAATGTGAACATGATGAATTGGGTTTAAAAATTGAGAACACCCCATTGTGGCTCCGCGAACAAGTTTGAGTTGTGTACCACTTGCATACCTTTCTTATGGGGATTGGTAAACCTATGTAGCTTGTAAGTTGTAAAGTGAGCCGGATATCTCACCGACCCGGAGGTGATGTGTTTGGCACGGTGGTTGCACGGGTTGAGGACCGTTGGAGAGTACATGGGTTAAGCCTTGGGCGCGTTGTTGAACGGTCGCAAGGGGACGTGTACTCGGGGTCGGTGGCCCCGTGTTTTACTTTATGATGAACTCGCGAACGGTGGCCATACGTGTTTGTTGGTATTTCTTACGTCACGAATAAATCCGCAAGCGCACGGAATACCGTTGTAGCACTTCACCCGGGAGTATTCCAAGGTATCGTATTTATATCCGCGAGGGAACAGAGTATTTCTGCAACAAGGTTAGTTTACCCAAGGACAACCAAGACAACGTAGCAAAATAGGGTCGAGAGGGTGACTCTTATCTATTTATCCTTTAAAGGTAGACGAACGCAAGCTAGACTTGTTTACTTCGGGCACCGTCTTAGGCTTGGTCTGCCAAGCCACTCCGGTCTACGAAAGCTCTACTATGTACCCGAACGTGGAGGGTTCCTTTGGATGACAGGGCTGTCACTTCCTGCCACCTACCTCTACAAACCGTGGGGCACACGGCAAACAAAGGCGATCTCCGGCCCTAGACACCACGTCTATGCTATTGACCACTACTCTAGCCTCGGCCTAGAGCCGAGTTCGGAAAGCTAGAGTACTTCTTGCGAAGCGATGATCCCGTAAACAAGTATAACAAGAATTACGTCTAACACAAAGATATGTCACGATAGATAAGTAGATCACCACGTATAAATCACCAAAAAGAGTGTTTACACGCCAAGGTAAAAGAAAAGGAAATACTACTCCACTTTACAAAAGGGAGGAACACTCCTTCCTCTTCCTTGCCCTCTCTCCTATTCTACTAAAATACAAGAGGCCCTTGGCCTAAGGATGAGAGTTTTGTCTTGTATCTTGATGTTGGTGGTGTGTTGAGAGAGGGGGTGTAGCCCTTTATTTATAGCCTTGGAAGGTCGGCAACTTGGAGGCGGTTCCGGACGTCGGTGGCATTAATTGCAGGTGGAACCGACCTCCGGACGTCGGTGACAAACCGCCGGAGAAAGATGGGCCGGGGGGCCCACTGTCGGTTCGGCCGAACCCACTAGGGTGGTTCGGCCGAGCCGGCCTGGACTCCCCGGGCTTGATTCTTCTCTGGTGCCTTCCCCTGGCTGTGTACTTGGCCCAATCCACTTGCTTGGTTTGATGTTGAGGCTCTGTTTTGTGGTTTTGGGCTTTTGGACTATATTCTTTAGTCCGGGAAAATCCGTCGATTGCAAAGTCCATGTTTCGTGCATGTTTTCCCCTGTTTTCATATGAATTGCACCTGCATTCATAATTTCACCAAGACTAGTGGAATTTGTTAGAAATAATCCCTATGTCTATTCTTGGTGATGGTGTTTGATTCAAAAAGATGCAACATGTTGACGGTAAAATTGGACCATAAGGACCGTCAACAAGACCCCCACACTTAGCTCTTTGCTCGTCCTCGAGTAAAGGTGGGAGCGTAAGTTGAGAGATCTCTCCCCTTAGAGACCTGCACACATGTTATTACAAGCCACACCGTTTTACTTGTGAACATGACGGTGGCTAACATGCATTCTTGGATGATTGATAAGTGGAACAGCTCATGACTCAAGTCACTATACTTTTGCTCACTAAGCACCTTGGGTTTTTGAAAGTTTTGAAAATAAACAACGTGACTCCCGCTCCTCTTCGATTCTCTTGAATCGCTCAAAAAGTGTTTTCCTCACCAAGGCATTGTGTTGCCTCTCTTTTTCCTACTTCTTAGGCTTGTATGTGGAGCTCGGTAGGGAATGAGAGAGGCATACTTGTATCACAAATATTGCTAAGCCAAAAGAAAGGATCCATGGAGAAGCCAAGTCATGTAACCTTGATCAAGAAGTGCGTGTGTGTATGGATATGAAAAAGTGACAACTCCTATTGCAATTGACCTCTCTTTATTTTGCATTTTCGAGACATGGCTATCTTTTTATTTTCTTTCTTTTCTTTTCTTGCTCTATGCTTGAGCATCTCTTTTCTTCTCTCTTTTTCATTGCTCATCTTTGTGAGCTTTCTTTTCATTGCTCATCCGTGTGAGCTTTTTTTTTTTTTTTTTTTTTTTTTTTTTTTTTTACATAGCCATGTCTCGTTTATGCGTGATTGAGAGAGAGAGAGAGGTAAAAAGAGGTGCAAACGAGGAGTGTCTTTATTTTGATGGGGTGCTAGCTCCTAGTGTAGGAGTTTAGCTCCTTTTTTTTTTTTTACGGTGGAGTGTACGTGATCTTGATCAAGAGAGCATGACAAGTTTCTCTCTAGGGTCACTCAATTTTGGTAAAGCTCATTGCAATCACAAGCAGCATATGTATGTAAGTTTTGCAAGGTATGATCATCATATGGCATTGGTAGGAATTTTTGTATCAAGAGAGGAGCATGAAGCCATGGTATTTTTGTTTTGTGAAATAAAATTCCCAAGGACTCGGTAAGCTAAGCATAAGATCATTTCGTCGAGCCATATCACACTTGCCAATAATCTAGAAAAACATGGGTCCTATGGATTTGATTATTTGTTCACGAGGCAAGTGGTGATGAAGCGAGTAATAAAAAGTGTGCAAGATCATCATGAGAGCATTAGGGAGAGACTTGGGAAAAGGTATTCAAAAGAAATCTTCCCAAGTTTTAGTTGGTCAAGTTTTAGTAATTGTTTTTCGCGTCTCGGAATGAACTTGACAAATAAAGTAGGCGAAAAGGAAGTGTGGGAAACAAACTCAAGTGCCACGAGGAAGCAGGGCTGAGTGGGACCCACCAGGGTTCGGCCGAACCACCCTCGTGGGTTCGGCCGAGCCGGCCTAGGCCCCACTGGTGCTCTGTTTCGCGAGGTTGTGTTTGTGTTGTTTTCCTCGTGATGTTTCTGCGCGCTACGCGTGTGTTTGTCTTTGCTTTCCGCGATGTCCCCCCACACTTGCCTTTTTGCCTGTTTTCTTCAAAATAGACAAAGATATTTCGAAACAAAACTTGCTCTACCGGTAAGGGAAGACCGGGGAGCACTAATATGATTAAAAATTTAAAAGAGCAGACGCATTACAATCTTGAGGAATTGAAAAAATGATAAAAATGTGCTGCGGGAAATGATGAACGCGGGAAGGTTCATTTTAAACGTCGTATTCGTCCTCCTTCCCCGCGTCCTTGAAGAGACGCTTGATCTTGGAGTTGGTGCTTGCGGCGATGGCTCGCTCGGGCATCCTTCAAGTCTTCAATAGCGTCTTTGATCTCCGCGACATTATCACGTAGGCGTCCATGGGCTTCGCGGAGATCAACGTGTTTAGCGAGGAGGATTTGGTAGGGGCTTTTTTTTTAGGAGTTTTCTCCTCCTCGCTTTCATACATTCCCCCTGCCCTCTGGTTTGAGGGTGGTATGGAGTAGCGATATTATGCCTTGATCCAAGTTCTCTTAGGAAGCTTCGGAAGGTCTTATCAATGAAGTGAGACCCTCCGTCGCTTATCACTAGCTTCGGTGTTCCAAACCTTGGGAAGATAATTTCGTGGAACATCCGGCGAGCATGCTTGGCATTTGCGGCCCTGCAAGGCATTGCTTCCACCCACTTAGACACGTAGTCTACCGCCACCAAGATGTATTCGAAGTCATGTGACTTGGTGAACGGTCCCATGAAGTCAATGCCCCATACGTCGAAGAGCTCGACTTGTAAATTGTAGTTGAGGGGCATTGCATCTCTTGCCGTGATGCCTCCAACTTTTTGACATTCCGGGCATCGCCGACAAATTCCTTTGTGTCTTCGTACATGGCTGGCCAAAAGAAGCCACTTTGCCATATCTTGGCACTGTGTACGAAACACGCCGTAGTGTCCCCGTATGGCGATGCATGGCACTTCTCAATGATTCGTGTGCTCTCGGGTATGGGCACACATCGCCTTAGCAATCCATCGGCGCGGACACGGTAAAGGAAGGGCTCTTCCCATAAGTGACGGCGACTCTCATAGATGAGTCGTTTCTTGCTCTTTCCAGGTGGTACGTACCCCGTTGCCATGAAGTTCACAATGTCGGCGTACCATGGATGTGAGTCCCTCACTAGGAGCAGCATGTCATCGCGTAGGAAATCATTGATGGGTAATTCCTGCAGGTTAGTGAATTGTATACGCGACAAATGATCTGCCACGGAATTTTCTACTCCTTTCTTATCACGGATTTCTACATCAAACTCTTGGAGTAGAAGAACCCATCGTATCAAACGAGGTTTAGCATCCTTCTTATTGAGCAAAAACTTTAAAGCAGCATGATCGGTGTAAACAATGACTTTTGCTCCGAGTCAAGTAGGATCTAAACTTATCAAAAGCAAAAACAACAGCAAGGAGCTCTTTTTCGGTGGTAGTGTAATTTAAGCCGAGCTCCAGTCAAGGTTTTGCTTGCATAGGAGATTGCATGATGCTTTTTATCTCTAGTTTGGCCAAGAACAGTCCCCACAGCAAAATCACTAGCATCACACATTATCTCAAAAGGCAGCGTCCAATCGGGGGTTGGATAATTGGCGCTGAGATGAGTGCATTCTTAAGGGTAGTGAAAGCGAGTCATGCATTCATCGGTAAACTCAAAGGGTGCATCCTTCGCAAGCCGATTTGTAAGGGGTCTAGCAATTTGAGAGAAATCTTTGATAAACCGACGATAGAACCCCGCATGTCCCGAAAGCTGCGAATGCCCCTAACATTCACGGGAGGTGGAAGCTTTTCTATAACTTCTAATTTAGCTTTGTCCACCTCTATCCCCCTTTCAGAAATCAAATGCCCCAGAACTATGCCTTCTCTAACCACGAAATGGCATTTCTCCCAATTGAGCACTAAATCATTTCCTTGACAACGTTGCAAGACTTTGTCTAAATTTTCTAAACAATGATCGAAGGTTTTTCCATAAACAGAGAAATCATCCATGAATACTTCCATAATCTCTTCGATCATGTCGGAAAAGATAGACATCATGCAACGTTGAAAAGAAGCGAGTGCATTGCAAAGCCCAAAAGACATTCGTCGATAGGCGTAAGTTCCATAGGGGCATGTGAAAGTGGTTTTACTTTGATCGTCGGGATGGATGGGGATTTGATGATATCCTGAATACCCATCAAGGAAACAAAAGAAAGAATTATTTGCCGGCCGTTCCAATATCTCATCGATGAAGGGCAGCGGAAAATGATCCTTCTTCGTAGCCTTGTTAAGTTTTCGGTAATCTATGCACATCCTCCATCCCGTGACGGTGCGTTGAGGGATCAACTCATTTTTGTCATTATGGACGACCGTCATTCCTCCTTTCTTGGGTACGACCTGCACTTGGACTCACCCACTCGCTGTGTGGAACAGGATAGATAATGCCGGCATGTAAAAGTTTTAAGACCTCCTTTTTAACGACCTCCCGCATCGCATTGTTCAACCTCCTTTGAGGTTCCCTAGATGGTGTACTATCGGGGTCTATGGGAATGCGATGGGTGCAAAGAGCAGGGCTGATTCCCTTGAGGTCTCCAAGCGAGTACCCAAAAACGGAGTGATGTTTTTCTAGCACGGCTAAGAGTTTTGCGGTTTCCTCCTCCGAAAGCTTGTCACTTATGATGACGGGGGTTTCGGGATTTCCGTGAAGAAAAACGTAGCGCAAGCCTGGTGGAAGAGTTTTGAGCTCTACGGGAGGTGGCGTAGGTGTAAAAGTTTCGGGCAGCTCAAAAGTTTCCGTCGAATCATCCTCTTCTAAAATGAAATCAAGAGCATCTTCATCCAAGGATGATTCGGGGTTTTCATGAGGAAAAATTGCCATAACCTCCTTCATGCATTCTTCTTCCACAAGCGGCTCCTCGGCAAAAGAGTTTTGTGCATGAATGATAGGAAGAGAAAAAGTTTTCTTGCCGAGGGTGAAGTCTAAGGTTCCTGAAGGTGATATCCCTAAGAAAAGCTTTTCTATGGGATGACCGACCAAAACATCGAAATCCGGGATTCAGAAACGTGAAAGTCCAAGGAAACCTCTGCTTCATTACGCTTAATGCAAACATCTCTAATGATCCCCAAACTCTCAAAAAATTGCCCCGGTGGGGCTTTAAGGAGTTTGTCGGAAGGTGCCCATGTCTCGTTTCCAAATAAAGTTGAAGCAAAAGATTCGGACATGATGTTGGCACCTACTAGAGGATTATAGAGAACATCTACCATTACTCCCCGAATTGAGCCACGAATGGTTGATCTAGGATGATCAAGTCGAAGAACTTCCGAAGAAAGTTCGTTTTCCATCAACCATTCATCGCTCATAATTGCTGTCAACTTCCGAACAGTTTTTAAGAGAAGAGATTTTTCAATAGGTTCGGGGTTGGTGCAGGGAGTGCTTGGTTTCTTTTGATAGGAGTAGTTCAAGGTGTTTCCAAAATCTTCAAAAATTTCTTCCTTGAACTCAAATGGGAAATCAAGAGGTTCATCTTCCTCTATCATTGTTCTTGTGTTAGATGAGGACTCGAGTGCTAGGTGCTCCATCATGGGCACCAAGTGTTGTGTCTCTTGCACAACGAGTTCCTCATCTTCGACTCCGGCTCTACGAGTAAGTCGGCGGAAAAAGGTGTGTTTTCCACAATTCGATCCAAAAGTTCGTGTGCTTCCGCTATGGTCTTATGAGAAAAAGATCCACCCGCGGCCGTGTCAAGATAAAGTGCGGTATCGTTGCTCAATCCCGAATAAAAGTGTTGTAATAAAATGGGTTCGGGGAGCAATAATTCTGGTCCGAGTACGTTAGAGAACAGAACCGAATCCATGACGCACTTAAGGTTTCCTTTTCTTCTTGTCGAAAGCCTATTATTTCCGCTCGTAGAGAAGTGATACGAGATACGGGGAAGAATGCTAGACAAAATTTGTCTCGCAATTCTTTCCAATCACCATTCACTCTCTTAGCGGTGTAAGTGTACCATTGCTTCGCCTTCTCATTGAGAGAGAAGGGAAACAACTTCCACTTCAATGTTTCTTGTGTCATGCCATGGATCAATCGGCATGAACACAAATGTTCAAACTCTCGCAAGTGTTCATAAGGATTTTCATGTTTAAAACCCGAAAAGGATAAACCTCTAATCATCGAAATGTAATCGGGGAGAACTCATAGCCAGGTGAAGAAATAGGTTGTGATGATGATGGTGGCTCTAAGAGTTCACCCCGTGGAGTGGAGAAAGATTGGATGGTTGGGTGTGACTCCATGATATGTTTTTGTGAAATTTTGAATGTAAGGAAAAAAATAAAAACAGAACGGTAAGTAAGATAGATTACGAGGGCAAACCTGATTCGTTACAAAGATAACAACCGTTCCCGGCAACGGCGCCGGAAATGCTTGTTGGTATTTCTTACGTCACGAATAAATCCGCAAGCGTACGGAATACCGTTGTAGCACTTCACCCGGGAGTATTCCAAGGTATCGTATTTATATCCGCAGGGAACAGAGTATTTCTGCAACAAGGTTAGTTTACCCAAGGACAACCAAGACAACGTAGCAAAATAGGGTCGAGAGGGTGACTCTTATCTATTTATCCTTTAAAGGTAGACGAACGCAAGCTAGACTTGTTTACTTCGGGCACCGTCTTAGGCTTGGTCCGCCAAGCCACTCCGGTCTACGAAAGCTCTACTATGTACCCGAACGTGGAGGGTTCCTTTGGATGACAGGGCTGTCACTTCCTGCCACCTACCTCTACAAACCGTGGGGCACACAGCAAACAAAGGCGATCTCCGGCCCTAGACACCACGTCTATGCTATTGACCACTACTCTAGCCTCGGCCTAGAGCCGAGTTCGAAAGCTAGAGTACTTCTTGCGAGCGATGATCCCGTAAACAAGTATAACAAGAATTACGTCTAACACAAAGATATGTCACGATAGATAAGTAGATCACCACGTATAAATCACCAAAAAGAGTGTTTACACGCCAAGGTAAAAGAAAAGGAAATACTACTCCACTTTACAAAAGGGAGGAACACTCCTTCCTCTTCCTTGCCCTCTCTCCTATTCTACTAAAATACAAGAGGCCCTTGGCCTAAGGATGAGAGTTTTGTCTTGTATCTTGATGTTGGTGGTGTGTTGAGAGAGGGGGTGTAGCCCTTTATTTATAGCCTTGGAAGGTCGGCAACTTGGAGGCGGTTCCGGACGTCGGTGGCATTAATTGCAGGTGGAACCGACCTCCGGACGTCGGTGACAAACCGCCGAGAAAGATGGGCCGGGGGGCCCACTGTCGGTTCGGCCGAACCCACTAGGGTGGTTCGGCCGAACCGGCCTGGACTCCCCGGGCTTGATTCTTCTCCGGTGCCTTCCCCTGGCTGTGTACTGGCCCAATCCACTTGCTTGGTTTGATGTTGAGGCTCTGTTTTGTGGTTTTGGGCTTTTGGACTATATTCTTTAGTCCGGGGAAAATCCGTCGATTGCAAAGTCCATGTTTCGTGCATGTTTTCCCCTGTTTTCATATGAATTGCACCTGCATTCATAATTTCACCAAGACTAGTGGAATTTGTTAGAAATAATCCCTATGTCTATTCTTGGTGATGGTGTTTGATTCAAAAAGATGCAACATGTTGACGGTAAAATTGGACCATAAGGACCGTCAACAATGTTCTTAAATGATGCGTATGTCGTGCATTTGGGTTCTTTCCTGCAGGATTAATAATTCGATAATTATCGCCGTTTCATCTCGGTTAATGAGTACCGCTTGATTCGAGCAGTTCGCAATGTGTAGTAAAGAAAGGAGGATGAATGGCTTGCTATTTTATATTGCTACAAATTTGTATTGCAAACTCTTGTCTTGCTAGTATGCTCACTAAAGTTCCTTTTATGCAATAACCCTATTAATTTGGGCTAAGTCATAAAATTGCCAACCTAATTAGGATAGGTGCTATTTATGCAAAATGCCAAGTTGAACCGGTCAAGCCCCATGCATCTAGGAGTCGGTCTTAGAAGGCCAATTTGACGGGTAAGACTTGCGGAGTATGTTAGATACTCGAGGCTTTGCCACTACATGTTTGTTTACGGGTTTCCCGCAAGCCGGGTTTTGTGATTGTTGTGGTAAGGTGGTTTGGGATGGAGAAGAGCCCAAAGAGTGGACCATTGAATGGGTCCCTAGCTCTCCGACCCATGATGAGTGAGCCATGGCTTAGGCCGGCATGGTTCATTTAAGTTATCTATGTATCGTCGAGTTATGTATTTCGCTTCCGCACTTTATTTTCGAACAAAGATCATGGCTATGTAAGACTTAATTTCGAACCTAATGTATCTTTATTTTGAACCCTATGTTGTAATCAAGACTTAATTATGTAAACTTGTAATCCGTGGATGTTTGTTAATGTGATGCTATGTATGGTTGCTTCGTCAATCATCTCCCAAGGCGATCCGTACCACACTTAACTATCTTTCGGGATAGGGGTGTGACACCGTCCTTGGGCATCGAACAAAAAATTTTACGGTATAGCAGGAGGTTACACAAGAAGTCGAAGGGCGGGTGATCTGCAAGGGTCTTCGGCGAGTAGAGCTGGTTGATACTGCGAGGCCGGGGAGAAGCTGCACCATCACAAGGGGGATTACTCGAAGGGGTGATCAATGAAGGGACCTCGGCGGGACCGAAGGGTCACCAAAGCAACCATGCTCGTTGTGCTTGAAGAGACCAGAGTGCGGCAAGAGGGGTTGGAGCTGGAAAGGCAAATGCAAGAGGAAAGAGAGCGTCATGAGCAAGCGCAAAGGGAGGCCCGGGAGAGGCTATGCCGTGAAGAAGAAAACACTCTCCGAATGGAAGAGAATGTCGGGCTTCTAACTGCTCAAATTGAAGGTCGGAGAAAGGAAGGCGAGGAGCGCGCGTTGAGGATGCGGGCTCTAGACAACTTTGCAAGGCAAAAGGCGGGATATAAGTAGAGACTGGAAGCAGCTATGAAGACTCGGGAGCTGTTGATGGAGCAGCTAGAAGTTCTCAAGAGGGCCGACATGACAAATCGCCAAATTCCTGCCCAAGAAGCTTATCGGGAGCAGCCTTCACAAGATCCTACGCAAGAGCGGATAGTTCCTCTCTCGGATGTCGGCCACGGATCGGAGCGCGGAGGTAGATCCTTCGGCGCCTCTAGGGCTGGGAGTTGCAAACAGCGAGTATGGCCTCATCGGTTGACAGGAGTTAAACTTCTAGTGTACAAGGGTAGCTCAAACCCGAAGGAATTTTTCATCCGGTATTAGAAGACAGTGGAATCTGCGGAGGCGGTGATGCAATCGGGCAAGGGCGCTTCCGCTAGCTCGGAGGGGATAGCAAGCACATGGTATTCTTGGCTCTCGGTCGGCTCCATACATTCATAGGGACAGTTAAAAAAGGCATTGTCGGTTCATTTCCGAGGAGCTCACCCGAAGGAGCTCAATAGTGGGGACTTGGCTGCTTGTCTGTCGAGAGAGATAGGGAGTCGCCGGCTCAATTTACAAAGAGGTTCATGCATCTCAAGTGTCAAGTAGATGATGTCCCGGAGCCTATGATTATAGAATATGTGGCAAGGGGGCTTCATATCAGCGAAGCTCATCGGAGAATTAGGGAGAGGATACCAAGGACCCTTGATCATCTACTACGCATACTAGAAGGGCAAGTTAGAGTGGAGGAAGACATATAGAATGAGAAGGTGGGCTGGCGAAATCGGTCGACCAAAGGGGGTGAAGCGTCTAGATGAGTTCGGATATGAGGGGAACCATCATAAGATCCCAAGGAAACATGTGTATAATGTGGAGCAAGAATACTCTCAACAAGGGGATCACCCATCGGGACACTCACAAGAATCTTCGTCTTCGGGTCACCATAGGGGAGAAGGCCGTGGCGAGCCCGTGGCAAGGGCTCCGAGGGCGGTAGACCCTAAGGGTTTTTCTATTATTTCCATGGTCCAGGAATGAATTATACAACTAACAATTGTGAAGAGATCAAAGCAATGTGTGCAGCCAGGCAAAGGGGGCAGTCCAAAGGGTCTTGGTCGGTCTTGCATATTAGCCATTACATGCCTCCTACACCTCGGCAGGAGTTACCCCCGCCACCACCATTACCATTCTCATTACCTTATGCCGCTTCGCCTTACACGCCGTCCTTCGGGTCATCCCAGCCGACTCATCACACGCCGTCAATGCAGCTAGACCAAGCTTCATCGGTATCTGCAGCTGCTCAACCCTTTGAAGGTCATCGAGACAGTACAAAGAACAATACATAAATTGTCTAACACTCCGATTTTCTGCCAAATTAAAACTTACTAAATAAATCATTTTATTTTATTCAGGAAAAATATTTCCAAAATTAACTAGGAATTAAAACCTAATTAATTTAAATTATAGCTAGAATGCACCTAGTACTTTTAAATAAAATACTAACACTTGCAAACATGTTTGATTTTATTTTATTTGCCTTATTCCAATTTGATTTGCCTTGTTTTCATTTAATTGGATTTATTTGATTTTATTCAATTTTTATTTGATTTATGGAGTAAAGAATAGGGAATAGAAAATAGAAAAGCCTAAACCCCTAATGGGCCACCCCTACCCCATTTGTCCCCTCCCCGGCCTAGCCCAACCTTCGGGCCCCACCGGCCGTCGTCTTCCCCGTGACGGGTGCGCCGCAAGCCGCATGTCGACATCCGGCCGTCCCGACGCCTCGTCTCCCACTCCACTCCTGCCGGCCTCCCCGTGAAACCCACGCGCACGCCGCCAACCTCACGTGTGGGCCCGAGCCACCGTCTCCCCTTTGGTTGCACGCGTCAACCCTATCTCCTCGCTCTCCGCGTCGTGCCCCAGAGAGCCACCGTACCCCCCCTCCCTCACCCTCGCTCCCAGCTAAGCGGACGGCATGGCCATCACTTGCACCAACCCGACCACCATTGCCTTCCCTCATGCCAGCTCGCCTCCGCGTCGTACCCGGCCCCCTCCTCTCTGCGCTCCGCGCCGCTCCACCTCGCCCGTCGCGCCATGGTCGCTTCCTCGCCTCCACCACTATAAAAGGTGTCCCCTCCCTCTTCTACTCACCGAACGCCGCTAGAGCCCGCGCGGGCAAACCTCATGCCCCCGGGTCCCCTTCTCCCTGCTCCCTCGCCCAGCACCGGCCGTCGCCCATCTCCCATCACCCACGTTAGCCGCAGCTCCGCCTCATCCCGTCCCCGTCCGAGCTCGGATCCCAGCTAGCTTCGTCGCACCCCGGCACGCCTCCCCGAGTCCTCTTCCCCTCCAAACTAGGCCCGCACACACCCTTTCGTGTGGCGCGTCCCCCTCACCAACCGCCACGCTCGCGCGACCCCTCCCCGGCTCCGTTGTACCCGGTGGTCACCGGCATGCCCTCGGGCCCGTCCCCGGACAAGCACCGTTAGCCACCCCCACCCGTTGGATCGAGGCTCAACGGTCAAGATTAGAAAGCGCATACCCCTTCGCCCTATTTAAATCTCGACCGTTGATCTAAAGATCAACGTCGTACGAAGTTCCAATCCTTTCCCAATTAGAAAATAAATCCTATATACCCTGGAAATCCAATTTTACATAAAGCCCACTGACCTTTCCCCAAATTAGTAATAGAACCTAGATTTTTATATAAACATCCCCGAGTTTTTTCGGAATTACAAAAAAGTCCATGACCTAACCCAAAATGCATTTTCGCATTTTAGCCCGTCCACTTTCTAGAAATTACAAAAAATATACATCCTTTTAATAGAAGCCATGGTCTTTTTACAAAAATAACCCTAGAACTTCGATAGCCATAACTTTTCAACCGTAGCTTAGTTTTAGGCGATTCGACACCGTTGGAATGATCGTAACAAAACCTACCCCCTGGAGCCTTCCTCTTCACTCAATTTTATTTGGTTTTTCCTTGTTATTACTTTCTTTATTTATTATTTTATGTGACTGTAGGTTATGTATTTTAACGCCATCCGTAGACGAGGAGAGCTAGGAGCGGGAGCCGAGAGGACCCGGACTACGAGGAAGACTTCGAGGATGCGTTAGGAGGAAAGCTCTATCAATTCCTTGATTATAATTGATCCTATTACTTTACTTATTCTCGCACCTATATAGGAAGCTATTGTTAATATGCATTTATTCCTTGTTGTATGATAATGGTCAAATTGCTATAGATATGAACATTATACCCTTGATTGCCATTAGAACACTAGCTCAACCTAGATGTTATCGTTAGCTATCTTAACAATCACACTGTAGTATCATGCTTATAAACTGTTACTATTTATCATCATACACCTTGTTTATGAAAATGCATGAAAATGAGTTTGGTGGTGTGTGTTGATGGGTGAGTGATTAGACCAAGCTGTGTTAAGGTGAAGTTGGATGGGAAATGTTACCGGCCGTGGGCGAAACTCCTAGTACTGGTGTAGAGTACTTGATGTTATGTGTTGTCCATTTGCGATGGACGAGTGTTTGATCTGCCACATAAGAACCGGTTCTTTGGTGATGTAAACTAGGGAGTCCCGATCTTTCGAAAGGTTCAGATAACTCTTGATTTGGCGAAGATGTGACACACGTCGATCCGGCTCTTGAACAACACGTTCGAACCCGCAATCGCAGCACCATGTCCTCTATGGTTATCAACCGGCGTTGCACGGTTGACCTCGCCAAGAAGGCTAATCCCTGCCTGCGAATCAAGAACAAGAAAGAATGCAATCAAATTTGCAGATGTATGATTAATCTCACGAGTTGGGGTCTCACAAACCGATGAACGGCGAAACTATCTACGCAGAATAATCTAAACAAAACCCAACCCTAACATGGGTGGCGGCTGCTGCTAATAAAGATTTGGGGACATGCAAGAACCCCTAGACGCTCCCCTAATGGGTTCACACGAGATACACGGCCCAAAGGCCAAAAACGGTGACGCAGCACCAAAACAGATTCTGGACGTTCCAATATTTCAATGATTCCCGTCGACTCCGGACGAATTTTGACATGAGACCGGTTCCACTGGAAAGGTTATGAAATTATCTTTCCATCCATATGTAGAACATCCAAATCTGACATCGTATGCGATCTGTGCGTCTATTTTAATTCGGACTGCAACTGGACTCCAAAACAGACTCCAAGTCGACTTGATTTGGGCCTCCACAATGCCTTGCACCCTCTTGCTGGACCTCCACGCCTCCAAGCCCTCTTCCATTCATATTATGGTCCTCTCCTTGATTCCTAATCATAATAAAATCATTAGGTAGCAAACTATTCTCAAAATTATGAAAGGAAAGACTTAGGAACGAGCTCACCTCTAAATTCAATTGTCGGGCGCGAGCTCTAGTGATTGGTCCTTGAATGTTCAGCGGAGGAGTGTCATTTGTATCCCAAGGAGTGATGCCCTCATCATCCTCCCCCTCTTGAATCGGAGTCGTCCTCGACTCAAGCTCATGGTCACCCAAATAAGGCTTCAAATCTGCAATGTTAAAAGTGGAACTAACCCCGAACTCAGGAGGCAACTCAAGTTTATATGCATTATCATTAATCTTCTCAATTATCTTGAAAGGACCAGCAGCTCTAGGCATTAACTTAGACTTTTCAACTCAGGAAACCGATCATTTCTCAAGTGCAATCATACTAAATCACCCGGTTCTAATTTAACTTCCCTTTTACCTTTACTACCAGCAATCTTATACTTTTCAGTCATCTTTTCAATGTTGTGCTTAGTTATTTCATGCATTTTTAAAATAAACTCAGTACGTTCCTTAGCATCAAAGTGAACTCTCTCACTAGTAGGCAAAGGCAAAATATCAATAGGAGCACGGGGCATAAAACCATACACTACCTCAAAAAGGACTTACCTTGGTGGTCGAATGTGTTGCACGATTATATGCAAACTCCACATGAGACAAACATTCCTCCCACATCTTCAGATTTGTCTTTAAAATAGCTCTCAACATGGTGCCTAATGTGCGGTTCACTACCTCGGTTTGGCCATCAGTTTGTGTGTGACATGTTGTAGAGAACAACAACTTCGTTCCCAACTTATTCCATAGGGTGCGCCAAAAAAGACTCAAGAATTTGGCGTCACGATCTGAAACAATAGTAGAAGGCATACCATGCAAGCGAACAATCTCTTTGAAAAAGAGATCAGCAATATGAATAGCATCATCACTCGTATGACAAGGTATAAAGTGAGCTATCTTAGAAAATCTATCCACCACAACAAAAATACTATCGCTCCCCCTCTTAGTCCTAGGCAGTCATAAAACAAAATCCATAGAAATATCCGCCCAAGGTATTGAAGGAACGGGAAGAGACATATATAAACCATGTGGATTCAAGCGAGACTTCGCTTCTTGACAAGTAGTGCAGCGACCCACAAAACGCTCAACATCTCTTCTCAACTGTGGCCAAAAGATGTATGTGGCCAACACATCCGCCGTCTTCTTTGCACCAAAATGTCCCATCAATCCGCCTCCATGCGCTTTACGTAACAACAAAAGACGAACGGAAACAACTGGAATGCAAAGGCGGTTAGCTCTAAACAAATATCTATCATTTATCACAAACTTGTTCCATGTACGACCCTCTCTATAATGCAGCAAAACATCTTTAAAGTCAGCATCAAGAGCATATTGTTCTTTAATTGATTCAAGACCAAAAATGCGACAATCAAGGTGTGACAACATAGTGTATCGTCTAGACAAAGCATCAGCAATCAAATTATCCTTCCCTTTTTTATGCTTGATAATATAAGGAAAAGACTCAATAAACTCAACCCATTTAGCATGTCTACGATTCAAATTACTTTGAGAGCGAATATACTTAAGCGATTCATGATCAGAATGAATAACGAATTCCTTAGGCCATAAATAATGACGCCACGTTTGCAAAGAACGTACAAGAGCATACAATTCTTTATCATACGTAGAATAATTCAAAATAGGGCCAGTTATCTTTTCACTAAAATAAGCAATAGGTTTGCATTTTGCATCAAAACACCACCAATGTCAATACCACTAGCATCACACTCAAGTTCAAAAGTCTTACCGAAATCGGAAGTTGCAGCAGCAGTGCATGTGTAAGCTTGTCCTTCAAAGAGTTAAAGGACTTTTCTTGTGCTTTGCTCCATTGAAACACAACACCCTTCTTTGTCAACTCATGCAACGCTACAGCGATAGTACTGAAATCTTTGACAAAACGGCGATAGAAACATGCAAGACCAAGAAAACTTCGAACCTGTGTGATGGTTTGGGGCTACGGCCAGCTAGCAATAGCGTCAATTTTCTTGTCATCCACCTCTATACACTGTGGAGTAACAACATAGCCAAGAAAAGAAACTCGATCGGTGCAAAAGGTGCACTTCTCAAGGTTAGCAAATAAACGTGTATTTCTTAAAGCAGTAAAAACAGCACATAAATGATCCATATGTTCATCTAAAGCCTTGTTGTAGATCAAGATATCATCAAAGTAAACCACCACAAAGCACCCAATAAAAGCCCTCAAAACCTCATTCATTAAGCGCATGAAAGTACTAGGTGCATTACTTAACCCAAAAGGCATTACTAACCACTCATACAATCCGAATTTAGTTTTAAAAGCTGTTTTCCATTCATCTCCAAGTTTCGTTCTAATTTGGTGGTAACCACTACGCAAGTCAATTTTAGTGAAAATTAGAGAACCGCATAACTCATCAAGCATGTCGTCGAGCCTAGGAATAGGATGACGATACCGAATAGTAATATTGTTAATGGCTCTACAATCAACATACATGCGCCAACTACCATCTTTCTTAGGAACCAAAAGTACAGGAACAGCACAAGGACTAAGGCTTTCTCGTACATACCCGCGGTCCAAAAGGTCTTGGACTTGTCGCTGAATTTCCTTTGTCTCCTCGGGGTTGGTCCTATAAGCAGCACGGTTTGGCAAGGTAGCTCCCGTAATCAAATCAATTTGATGTTCTATTCCTCTCAAAGGTGATAATCCAGGAGGAATCTCAGCTGGAAAAATATCCTCGAACTCCTGCAAAAGGTCGGTGATAGCAGAAGGCAAAGAGCTAGCAATATTGTCGGGGGAAAAGATTAACGCTGCCACATGGCAGCATCCGGTCCCACCTAGCAGGGGATTAACAAGAGCCACGTCGGCACAAGAGGCTGGCCCGCAACGAGTACAATCTAAGCTAGGAAAACGACCGGACGGGCGTCAAAACTTGACCTTGGGGCATTACTCGAGGACGCCCGCCTCGCACGACCCTGGCCACCTTGCTCGGGAGGGTTCCGTCCCGAGCGACCTTGGCCATTCGACCTCCGTACTCGAGCTCCATGCTCGAGCTCCGGGCTCGACCTCGTGACTCGACCACCAACCGCATTAATTCCTAACTGCTCCGGCGCCCACGTGGGCGTTACTCGAAAATCATTGGCGGGGGTCTAAACCCCATCCCTCCTGCCACCACCTGCTCCCGTTAGGGCACGCCGACGGGACGTGCCGGTCCTGTTGCCCGACAGGAGTTGGCGTAGACCGAAACCTTCGGGAGAAGCCATCGTCCGACGTACGGACGTACGACCTCCCGTCACGCTCGTCGAACAGGTGTAACTCGAGGTCGGGCTCGAGTTACACTCCGCCTCGCACGAGCTTCGGCTACAAGCTCGAGTCACGGGAGAACCACTCCTCCGTCTCGACCGCGCCCGGACCATCATTGTGCTCGACAAAGAAGGACGGCATGGCCTGTCCCGTCCAACAACTCTGCAACGACGCCATCCACGGCTCCTCCAATCGCGGAACACTTCATCCCGGTACTTGCATCTACAGGAACAGCGCGACCACCCGGTCAACCCTACCGGAACGTACGGGAAGAGGGCCGATGGGACAACACCGAAGCTCGATAAACCCCACGACTAGCTCTCTCTCTCTCTCTCTCTCTCTCTCTCTCTCTCTCTCTCTCTCTCTCTCTCTCTCTCCTGTAACTCGAGCTCCACCCCTGTGACTATAAAGGGGTGCGAGCCCGCTTCACGCGCAGGAGGACGATGAGACAGAGACACACGACAACGGACACGGATCCACACGCCACACTTCGCATGGGACTTGGAGCACGCTCCTCTCCCACCTCTCCTGTACTCGTATTTCCATTTTGGTGCAAGGAACACGACGCCGTGACACCCCCCCCTGCCGGACGTAGGAAGCTTTCCCGAACCAGCCTAAACTCCTCGTGTCTTCCCTTGTGCACCATCCGGCATAAAACGCGCGATCCCGGGACAAATTATACCGCCGGTGGTTCGAACACCGACAAATATCATCAAAGGAATACAAGGCTTGTTTGCATATCAAAGCATAAAAAATGCCACCATTAGAAATTTCAGCAAGGTCTGATTTTGTAGCAAGCATAACACGACCTTTCAAATTAATCCCATCTCCCTTAGAAATAGGTGCAGACTTAACCGTTATAGGTGGGAAAACAGAATTAGCAACTTGCTGATTTTCAGATTTAGAATTATTCAAAGAAGCAACTCGTTCTCTATCAGCTTGTACAATTTCAGCAGGGGTCAAAGGTACTAAAGTAATTTTCTGTCCTTTATGCATAAAAGTGTATTTATTACTTCTACCATGGTGTGTAGCATCATTATCATGTTCCCAAGGACGACCCAATAAAAGTGAACAAGCTTGCATAGGAACCACATCACAATCAACATAATCCGAATAAACACCAAGGGAAAAAGGAACTCTACAAATTTGTGTTACCTTAGCTTTTCCCGAGTCATTTAACCATTGAATGTGGTATGGATGAGGATGTGGTCGTGTGGCCAAACCAAGCTTCTCAACCAGATCTGAACTCACCAAGTTGTTGCAGCTTCCTCCATCAATGATCACACATGCTCGTCGGTTCTTGATGACGAAGAAAATCTGGAACAAGTTGTGGTGTTGTACCTTTTCAGAAGTCTGAATTTGTGTGTTAAGTACACGCTGTACAATGATGTTCATGAAACCCGAAGTGTCTTCTCCACCAAGTACACGGCCCTCGTTGGTGTCGTCGGCGACTTCGTCTTCATCATCATCTTATATGTCGGAGGTGCTGATGTATCCTCCATCTTCAGTGGCCACGTATGCCCGCTAACTTGGGCAATCCTTCTGCACATGGCCGAGTCCATGGCAGCGGTGGCACTGAACGTTTGAAGTGCATCCCGTCGAGGCGACCGATGAAGCACTTTGAGCAGGACCGTGCACAGAATTTTTACCTGAATTTGCAGGGCGTGTAGGAGGTGCGTGTGGGGCTGCAGTAACACCACTCGTGGATGCGGGAGGCCGTTTGCTTGTTAGTGGAGATGGCCGGGAAGAAAACCCCGAAGACGGCGTCGACCGTGGGGTGTAAGATGGCCTGCTTGTACTGCTGCTCCTATGTTGCTTCTCTCGTCCTTGCAACTCTTTCTCTGCAAGCATAGCAAACTGGAACAACTGGTTGATGGTGTTAAACTCCTTATAATCAACAATGTCCTGTATATCACGTCTCAAACCAGAGTAAAAACGAACAATAGAGCTCTCATTATCCTCTACTATCATGCAGCGTTGTAAACCCTTTTGAAGCTCGCCATAATAGTCCTGCACAGATTTATCCCCCTGTTCTAAGCGCTGAAGTTTTTGCGTAAATCTCTATGATAAGAAGGAGGGACAAAACGATCACACATAGCTTCCTTAAATTGAGTCCAAGTTACAGGAATATCATCAGCAGTTAGAGGATTCCACCAAATGATAGCAAAATCTTTAAATTCACTAGTGGCTTGTCTAACTCTATGCTGCTCGGGAACTAGGTGCCCACTAAATTTTTGCTCTACTATCATCTCCCAATCAAGGTAACCCTGCGCATCATATTGCCCCGAAAAAGGTGAAATGGTAAACTTAATCATAGCATAAGGATCATCAGGGGCTCGATTATTGTTACCTTGTTGTCGATGTTGACCACCCATACCTTGGGTGTTCTGTTGTAGACGCCGGTGAAGCATTTGTGCTCGTTTAGCTGCATCATCGACGTCGACAGTGGCATCATTCACCGTGTCATCTTTTCTGTTTCCACCGGCGTTGCTACCGGCCTCATCTTCGTGGATCTTCACACGGTTCTCCACCTCGGTCAGCTTGCCGATCAACGTTGTCGCCACTTCTGCTAGAGTATTAATCGTGTCTGTCATCTTGGACAACCGCTTATCCATCCTCTCAATCTGGATGCTGAGATTGAGTTTGTTGATGCCGTCGGTAACGGCCTTGTTAACAGCTTCTGTCATCTCCTCACGTGCCCTGTCAAGAACAGACTGAAGCTGCCCTTGGCTAACACACTCGTGGAAATCTTTAGGGGTGCCAACGTCTGCATCATCTCCTGCCATTGCAAATACAAAAACAGGAACAAACAGTGGAGGTTATCCCTAATAAACACTACTACTATGGTGGACAGTGGTGACTCCCATAAAAGCAAATGGAACGTCTTACCAAGTTCTTACAAGGGTCGTACCAAGCAAGGCAAAGGATACCTAGAAGGCGTGTACCACGATTGCAAGGGTCAAAACCTGTGCTGTCCGAAGTAGCATGTGGAGCTAGGAGGGCCAAATATGTGAGTGGGACACAATTCAAAAACAGATAGTAATGATGAATAAATGTCCAAAGCTACTTGTCCTTAGTTGCTGGTCTACACGTGTCCTAGAACAGTAGTGCATGCAAAGCAAGGATGACGAGGCACAAAGGAAACAAAGCAAAAGGTAACTAGCAAGGAATAAACAACAACTAGACACAAAAAAACAGGCCAAAACCCTGTTTTGTCTTTTAGCACTAGTAGAAATCACAAATTTTTCTTTTTTAATATTATTTTTTGATATTTTCTTCCACTCGGAGAGAACAAAATAAGAACCACGCAAAGTTTCAGGTCAAACAGAGAAGGAATGTGACCTACAGATTTTCCGTAAGATGCAGCGACGCGTGTTCCAAACTTTTTTCCTCGGATCGGTGGGCTTAACTATTTTTTTTGTTTTTTTTTAAGATTTTTCCTGCCCGACGAAGTTGGGACGAGCAGATGCCTAATTTCGAGTCCGTATGTGAAAGTTATGGCTGTTTGAAGGAAAGGACTCCGAATTAGGGTTTCGGTGGGTGGAATTGCAATCGGGTAGGATTTTTTTTTTTTTTTTTTTTTTTGGTTTTTGCGTCGATAAATATATGCAACGGAAACAGCAGGAGGTCTTGGTCGTGGGGTGTTGCGTTCTAGATGGAAAGGGTGGGAGTGTAGGGTGGGACTATGGTGGATGCAGCGCAGGTGACAAAACTCCCGAGACAATGCAAACTTGAGGGAATTCGGTTAGGGTTTCAAGGGGGCACAAAACTGACGACAAGAACACGCACTAAACCAGCAACAAAACAATCACTAGGCCACAAACTCAACACTACGGACTCTGAATTTTTTTTTTTTTTGCTTTTTCGTGGATGATAGGATAATAAAGAAACAAACTAAACTAAAGGTAGGGCGAACCTGACGGTGCACCCGAAGCTCCGATTACCACTCGATGTAAACTAGGGAGTCCCGATCTTCCGAAAGGTTCGGATAACTCTTGATTTGGCGAAGATGTGACACACGTCAATCCGGCTCCTGAACGACACGTTCGAACCCGCAATCGTAGCACCACATCCTCTATGGTTATCAACCGGAGTTGCACGGTTGACCTCGCCAAGAAGGCTTATCCCTGCCCGCGAATCAAGAAAACAAGCAAGAACAAGAAAGAACGCAACCAAATTTGCAGATGTATGATTAATCTCACGAGTTGGGGTCTCACAAACCGATGAACGGCGAAACAGTCTAAGCAGAATAATCTAAGCAAAACCCAACCCTAACATGGGTGGCAGCTGCTGCTAATAAAGATTTGGGGACGTGCAAGAACCCCTGGACCCTCCCCTAATGGGCTCACACGAGATACACGGCCCAAAGGCCAAAAACGGTGACGCAGCACCAAAAACAGATTCTAGACGTTCCAATATTTCGATGATTCCCATCAATGCCAGACGAATTGTTACATGAGACCGGTTCCACTGGAAAGGTTATGAAATTATCTTTCCATCCATATGTAGAACGTCCAAATCCGACATCGTATGCGATCTGTGTGTCTATTTTAATTCTGACTGTTCCTGGACTCCGAAACAGACTCCAAGTCGACTTGATTTGGGCCTCCACAATGCCTTGCACCCTCTTGCTGGACCTCCACGCCTCCAAGCTCTCTTCCATTCATATTATGGTCCTCTCCTTGATTCCTAATAATAATAAAATCGTTAGGTAGCAAACTATTCTCAAAAATATGAAAGGAAAGACTTAGGAACGAGCTCACCTCTAAATTCAATTGTCGGACGCGAGCTCTAGTGATTGGTCATTGAATGTTCAGCGAAGGAGTGTCATTTGTATCCAAAGGAGTGATGTCCTCATCATTTGGACCCCAAATTGGTGATTTAGTGTACAACCACATAACCTGTTATGGGTAGGACTGTGCATCAAACCTTGGTTACGCAGCAAGAAGTTCCACCGGGTGTAGTAGATGACGGAAGTCCCGGGATCATTTATTTGGTGAAGTCCAGTACTTGGCACATATATGGTGGACGGTATGCTTGCGTCATATCCGTCGGATCCCTGGGCATTCAGAGTGGACTTCCGAGCGTGCCTAGTTGCGGTGGCAACGTTATGTGTTCCGTAGCTAAGAACATATAGCTTGTGGGTAAAGTGTACCAACCTCTGCAGAGTGTATAAAAATATCCGGATGTCTGTTGTCACGGGATATTGACATGCCAAACCTTGAGCTCTTCTTGATTAGCCACAAATACTAAACCCTTGATGTGTGAGTGGGCAACCTTGCGCCCGTGTGTTTTAGAAATGGTGTTGGCCCGGTGTTTCGGTCGGAAGGTTGAACTAAAAGTATAAGAACTGTCGGGGTCGATGAATATCTCCCCAGGTTCAACCAACTAAAATTACAAAAAAATTCCTCTTACAAGAACCCCATTGTTTCTGTAGTGAGCCCATTGCATCCGCGCTTTCCGCAAAATCTTAACCATACATTGATCACATCCAAATGCACGTATATTATCACCCATTGCTAGTGGTAGATCTTGTTGAGTACCTTATGTACTCACTCGTTGCTTAAATCATTCGGATGGATATGGAGACTATTTTGAAGACGAGGAGTAGGCCGCGTCCTTCGCTCGATGTTGCATGTGGAATTTATGAAGGTTTCCAGTATGTTTTCTGTGACATCCCATGTCACAAAGTGTATGTGAACAGTGGTATGTACATTAATTTGCATTTTCAAATCTTGGTTTGAATTAAGAGGCAAATTAAATGGAGCTAGGGTTTTGAATTTAAATCCAAATTTCGTTCAAACCGAGCACTTGCCAAACTTCAATAAATCTCAACAGAAGTATGTCAATGTTTTTGCATATTCTTGAAGGGAATATCAAAATGGTACTTTTGGACATTTGTCCATAATTTTTGGTATGGCACAAAACCCCATAAAAATTCACTAAAGCCAGAAAAACAACAGTGATTCAAGGAATTTTAAGAATTTTTATGAGCAGAAATTGAACTTTTGCCAATAACTAAAGTTGCTCAAATATTGTGATTCACCACCACAAAAATTGGCAAGAGCTAAAAATACAGGGTTCACTTGCCCTTGACTACAACGAGTACCGGTGGTAGAATTTTCAACCTTGTGGGACCCATCTTTTCTCTCTTATCTCTGTGCTTGCTTCTCTCCTAAGCCTCCCACCGGATAGATAGACCAGGTGGCTTTACCTGGACGTCAAGGGGCTCCTCCCCCTCATCCTCTCTTTGGTCAAGAGCCCAAGTCAAGTCTCCATCTTCTTCCTCTTTTCTTCTCTCCAAGCACAACCACCATGGCTACTCACCTTCAAACTCCATTGCCATGGTTCGTATTGGCATGAGCAAGGATAGCAATAAGCTGCACCTGGACCTCCTACAAGCTTTGCATGGTGTGATTTTGTTGATCCCCAAATTATTCCTCAAGTATGGCATCAACACTACTTCAAGCTTCGCGATTTTTTTTTCTTCTCCGGTGACCACTAGCTCAAACTTACCAATCCTTGGGACCCTTTCTCATGCACAAATCACAGCTCTATCTTGAGGAAATGGAAGTTCCGAAAATGCCACATGAGCTCTATTTTTGTTCTACTGCTCGCAAGCAAAAATCATAAAAAGAGAAAAATAGGTAGCAAGTTAACAAATTCATATCTCTCGAAATAAAAATGAGAAGAATGCAAACTAAAATGTTTTGGAATCCTTGAGACATCATCTTTGCATTGGTAAACTTTTTGACCTAGGTTTCTCTCGCAAAAATTTGAAGTTTTAGTTAAAAGCAAATAGCACCTTGTTAAGCACTTTAATTCCTAATTAATTTCCTAGTAAATGCATAAATCATAAAAAATTGCGTGTACATCTATCATGACATATTTCATCCTCTCGGTGAGTGATTATGGTGCGTTTATGCATGTTTTTTATGGTTATTAGCATTTCTTGCTTTTGTAGTATGTATATTTCCTATAATTAAATTACCTAGGAATTTAGTCCTAAAACTTTTCACTTATTCCTTATGCTTATTATTGTTCTTTTATGCATTTTCCATGGAATTCATGTATAAGAATGATTTCTAGGACCATCTTGCTTAAATTTGGATTTGTTAAATTCAATGTTATGTGTAACATTGCATATTGCCATATTGCCTTTTGTGTTAATTTATGTAAATGCTACATTTTATGCAAGACCATGTTCACCATGAGCTTTATTGTGATGAATGGAAGAAGTGTCTGATGTCCATATTTTTTTATTGACACATTCTATGTCTATGTCCATATAGCTTCCATGTTATATTAAATCCCTAATTCTTAGGTTGTTACCACCATAGTCATGTTCTCTTGTACTATGTTCTTGTTGACTAGGAGGGAATTACTTCTTTTTATTTTACTTCAAAGTAATATGTGTATATGTTGCTTCATCTATGTTTTTTTCTTAATTAGAAGTTTGTCTCCTTGACTTATTATTCAAGATACATATGCAGGCATGTCATCTCATGCATAAGCATGTTTTCTCTCTTGATCATATAATATCATCATCCATATTATTGAGAAAGTTCCATGAATAATTATGTATATGTATTCACCTATGCTCATGCATTGCATTGCACTCATATAGGGACCTAAACCAAAAAAGGCAACTACGAGAAGGACCCCGCTGAGCTGAACACAGTTGAGAGTGCTAACTTCGATCAATCTCAAGGCAAACCCCAATGCATAATCCCATTTGTTACATTTTCCGGTTTTATTCACATATGTCTATGTTTATGTATTGTGCATTTATGTTTAGGAGTTGACCGCAACCCTAGTTGCATTATTGATTCCTTATGCCTATGGTCTTGATTAAGTATAATCTTTTCCGTTAGTAATGCTATGCTTAATGGAGTCATCGGTAGCAACACCGAGCGGTTTGGAGACCACTCGGTTTAGGTTTCAAATATATTGTGACCCTCTCACATGAATAAATTTTAGACCATACGGGGATTGAATGTGTAGGATGCGGTGACAAGGTTGGCCCTTGTTCGCCATAGCCCCGTGCGTGTCGGTTGAGGACCGTTCGTTGTGACTCCGTGAGTAAGTATTGAGTTGTGTACCAAATGCATACCTTCATATGGGAGTTGGCAAACTGATGTAACTTGAGTGTCGTAGTGTTGGACGGTCACTCCACACTTTGTGCTAAGTGTCGGTCATGGTGGATGCATGGGTTTGTGAGTAGATGGAGGGTGTGTGGTTTATTCCTTGAACCCGACAAACCGAGGTTGCAAGAGGGACATACACTCGGAGGGTGGACCCAGCTCATATCTATGATGATCTCGTAAAAGGTGGCCATATGTGTTCTTAAATGATTTGGGTTTCTCCTGCAGGATGTAAATCGATATCTATCGCTGTCCCTCGTGGTGATTGAGTAGTCTTGAGCCGATTGCATCATAGTAATGAATGGAATATGATGACGAACTTGCTGCTTTTGAAGTATTAATTCATGTATTGCAACCAAGTTTTGCTAGTCTTGCTCACTAAATTTATGTTTATGTCGTAACCCTCTTAATATGCCTAAAAGATGAATTTAGACTTATACATAGGTGTTGTTTTTGGCTAAAATCCAGCAAGCCCAGTCAACCCCCTACATATTAGGAGTCGGTTGTATAACCATTTTGTCGGGTAAGACTTACGAAGTATATTAGATACTCGGGGTTTGCAAATACATGTGTTACAAGAGTCCCGCAGCTCGAGTACTCGATTGCTATAGAAAGTTTGTGTGGCAAGGTGAGGAGCTCAAGGAGTGGACAATAGAGTGGGTTCTGTCATCACCGAACCAAGAGAGCCATATCTATGGGCTGATGTGGTTCCGAATAAGTTTATGTATCGTCAAAATTATGGACGCTTCCGCTGGTTGTATATTAATGTATTGTAATTTGAACTCCAAAACTCTATGTATTGTGTGAACTCAAACTTCATATGTAAAATATGCTACCCATGTACCTTAATTTGTTTATGTAAATTGTGAATGTTTTGTTAATGTATGTGCGGTGACGTTCGCTCAGCTGAATGTCTCCCGAGGCAGATCCTGCGCAACAATCCCTCTTGCTTTGCAAGGTAGGGGTGTCACATTTTCTTTATGTGAGGCTGCCCTATCCACCTCTTTGCTTGTAATCCAGACCATGTATCCCCTAGCTGTATCCCTTAAGGAAAAAATAAAGGTTGTTGTATTGGATTTGTATCATCTATGGTGTACGAACTACTATTCCAAGGATCGGTACGTATGCACGAGTGTAGTCCCCGTAGTGGGGCGTCACAAATTGCCACCAGCTGAACCCACTCGGTATGACCGTAGTCAAGGCTCAAGGGGGATAATTCTTATGATAACTGGAGGGAATAATAGAGACTTCCCATCGAAGAGGTAGCGCAGAGAGTATATCGGGCAAGTTACCCATGTGGCAGCTTGCCCTCTAGTTGGGTTACATAGATGGATGGATGTTCTGATTGCTTTCTCAACGGCTAATTTTAGGCCAATGATCTTCCCACATGATGATTCATTGGTGATGAGGGTTAATATCCATGGCTTTGATGTGCACAAGGTCCTTATTGATGGTGGCGGTTCGGCAGATGTCTTGTTATGGAGCACTCATGAAAAGATGGGCTTCTCGCGTATCGACCTACAGCCTTCGTATACTCCCTTACAAGGCTTCGGAGGTGAATCCATCCATGCCTTGGGTTGCATTACTCGGAAGGTGTCATTCTCTAGCCCCAATGAACAAGGGGAGATCGAACCGAGGATATCAAGTTTGACATTGTGGACATGGTGTACCCATATAATGTGCTTCGGGCCGAAGGGTTATCAACAAATTCCTATATGTCATTCATCACGACTATATTTGCATGAAAATGCCAGGTCCCAAAGGGGTAATCACGAGTATACGAAGATCGGGTAGAAGCAAGAAGATTAGAAATTGACATGGCTCTTGGGCAGCGTCATATCAATGTCATTGAGAAATTCGAAGACAAACTAGCTCCTAGCTCCTATTGAAATGCCAACCGCTCCCAAGTACATTCGGAAAGTACAACTGCAGGAGGGTACCAAGGAGGTGGTTTTATGTGTTGATTGTCCCGATCGGACTTGTTTGGATTGGGTTTTAAGGAACAATGCGGATGTCTTCACATGATCATCCAAGGATATCCCGGGGATCGATAAAGTAGTAGCGGTTCATAGGCTGGATGTGGATCCTATGGTCCGTCCCATCAAGCAACGCATGAGAGATTGGACTGAGGAAAAAAATTGTTGTTATCAAGGGGAAGTGCAGAAGCTCTTAGACGCGGACGTCGTACGGCCGATTGATCGCACCACTTGGCATGCTAATGCTATGCTCATTAAGAAGCCCAATGGACGAGTGGCGCATGTGTATTGATTTCACAACTCTTAACAAGTTTTGCCCGAAGGATGATTTCCCATTGGCCAAGATAGATCGGTTAGTCGATACTACGGCTGGGGCCACCCTTATGAGTTTCTTGGATGGTTACTCGAGTTTTCATCGGGTTTGGCTTGCTGAAGAAGATCAACCCTTGACAGCCTTCCAGATACCCGGAGGGACATATTGTTATAACCGGATGCCCTTCGGACTAAAAAATGTAGGAGCCACCTTATCATGCACGGTTATGGCTACCCTAGGTGATCAATTCAGACGCAATGCAACAACATATATAGATGACATCGTCATCAAGAGTGTCCTCGAAGAGGATCATGTCAAAGACCTGGCTGAGACCTTCGCGAATCTGCGAAGAGTTGGCATGAAGTTGAATCCTGCCAAGTGCATGTTTGGGGTGCGTGCTGATAAGCTGCTTGGTTACATGGTGTCGGAATCCGGAATCAACCGGAATCCCACCAAGATACCAGCAATTACGGATATGGAGCCCCCAAAGTCAATAAGGGAGATGCAAAAATTCACAGGAAGAGTAGTGGCATTGTGCGGATTCATCGCAAGGTCGGCGAGAAAGAAGTATGCCATTCTTTGAAACTACGAGGGGTCCTCGGGTCTTTAAGTGGACGGAAGAGCATTAGGCAGCTTTCGAGCAGCTCAAAGAATATCTGGTAGAACTCACAACACCGAAGCCACCACCTCCGAAGGCTCAGCTTCTTCTTTATGTGGCAGCGGCACCGAAGGCGGTCGATGGGGTCCTTGTATATCAGTCAAAAGAAGATAAAGAGGTAAAACAAATGCTAGTATACTATGTCTCGGAAACCTTGACTGGAGCAAGATGCAACTATGGCATCGTGGAAAAACTATTCTATGATGTCTTGATGGCATCTCACAAGTTAAGGAGATACTTTAATGATCACCCTATCATGGTCCCTACCAAATACCCCCTTAAGGATGCATTAAAATTAGACAAGCCCTCCGACAAGTTACTCGAAGTGGGCAACGAGCTAGGGCAATATGACTTGACATTTATCGCTCACAAGGCTATACAATCGGATGTGCTAGCTCGGTTCTTGGTGGAATGGACTCTCAATGGGAAAGCATAAACAAATGATCGAGAATGCTCCCGAAGATCCAATATGGACAGTCTACACCGATGGTGCATGGGGTGTCTCTGGTGCGGGTTGTGCAACGGCCATAACATCTCCCGGTGGCCAAAGACTTAGGTATTCAGCCAAGTTGGCTTTTCGGACTACACAATGCTGCTGAATAGGAAGGCATCCTCTTGGGATTGCGGCAAGTCGGGGAGCTAGGGGCTCAAAGGGTTATCATATACTATGACTCTCGGTTGGCAGCGGAACGGTTGTTAAAGGGTTACGGGACGCTTGATGCGGAATTGGCCTTGTACACACAAAAGGTCAAAGAAATGGACAAGTTCTTTGTGGGGTTTCAAGTCAGAAATATCCGAAGGACTGAAAATAAAGGGGCAGATACACTGCGAAGGCAGCCTCCGGGAAACTCCCATGATAGCCAACCGTGTTACATGAAACACATTGCACGAAGCTGCCGAACAAGCACTTAGGTTAAAATGGTTGCAGCATTGGTTTCGGAGGATTGGAGAGCTCCTATCCAGGCCATCATCGAAAAGCGCTATGTGCCGGACAATAGACTAGAGGAACAAAGATTGCAGCACAGGTGCAGAGGGTACGTCTTGCTTGATGGAGTGTTATACAAGGGTGGAGTCTCGTGCACCATTGTTAAGGTGTTTAAGTCGATCCGAAGGAATGCAATTGCTTAGGAAAATCCATGAAGGGTCTTGTTCGTCCCATTTGGCTCCAAGGGCCTTGGTTGCTAAAGCATTCAAGCAAGGTTTTTACTAGCCAACGGCCGTAAGGGATGCGGAAGACTTGGTGCGAGTGTGTACGGGATGCCAATGGATGGGCCGACAGTCTCATCTATCGGCGATCGCCTTGCAGCCTATACCTCTGGTGTGGCCTTTAGCAAGATGGGGAATCGATATTGTCGGAGAACTGCCAGCAGTGCCAAGGGGCTTCGGGTATGCTTGTAGTAGCAGTTGAATATTTCTAAAAACGGGTCGAAGCTAAACTACTTGTGCAAATCACGGCTAGAAATGTGCATAAGTTTTTTGGAAGAATGTGGTATGCAGCTTCGGGTGCCTTTTTTTAGATGAATGGCAGGGGAGCCCCCTACCTATTTTTGTATTACTTTTGGTACAAATTTACATATTACAAGGCCGCAGGACCAAAAAAGACCCTACTGAAAATTAGAAGGTTAAATTACACAACCATTCATCTAAATGCTCTTTTATTGTAGGCTTAGCCTTCAAAATTACTAACTCTAATTCTTCCTTAAAAGATACTTTCCACATATTAAAACCATGCTGAGCTTTATTGAAGATGATACTTGTTCCTATGACACCGAGATACTCCATGCAAGTTGTGATGAGGATTTCCCTGAAGAACTTCCTTCCGAAAGCCAATTTAGCTTGTAAAAACTTTTGATTTGGTTGTAAAGAGGTGTTCCATTGGATATGCAACATGCTCCAACATTGTGCACCAAAGCTACATTCAAAGAAGAGATGTAGAAGAGTTTCATCCGATGATCCTGTACAGAGCACACAAGAATAAGAATCAAGGTGCATGTTCTTTCTTCGATAATATCCCTTGTCTTAAGTCTGTCTTTGATCAAGAGCCAGAAAAAGAATTTATGTTTTTCCCTGCAAGTTGATTTCCACAACCAGCTGAACCATGGTGAAGCTTACAAGGTGCCTATGAGCTGCGAGATAGGCCTTCTTGCTGGAAAAAATATTTGATGCCCATAGATAAATCCAAGAGTAATTCTGCAAGTCGGATAAATGAATTTGCTCCAATTGGGTCTGCAGGTCGGTGAGTGGTGCTGAAGCTTCTAGGGACAGAGGTAACCAGAAGTTGCCTTGCAAAGTATTGGTCGAGAAAACCCTTAACAAACACATGTTTTGAAAGAAAAAAAGAATGAAGTTGTGGATACATTACCTTCAGCACACCCAAGTTCCACAAAGACTTCCGAGAAAGAAATAGTTGATCCCTCGTACACTTCACATTTGGCCATCATAAAATATTTCTCTTCTAGTCCGATAATGCTTCTCCACCAAAAGGATCCTTTGGGTCTGAACTCATGAGGTGTCGTATTCTGATTTCTATATAACTGTTACCAAGTGAGGTTAACCCAAGGAAGATCATGTCCGTTGTAGAATTTATGCAAGTGCTTTAGCGAGTAAGGCGGTGTTATGAGCTCTCAAATCAATTATACCCAACCCACCTTGGTTCTTGGGCCTTATGATATCCTTCCGGGCCACTAAGCATCCCCCTCTCTTTTCAATGTCTCCATTATTCCACAAGTAGTGCATTCTATATTTGTCTATTTGATCAATGATAGATACTTGGAATTTCCAAAGTACACATATAAAAGGTAGGCAGAGCTGAGAGCACTGAATTAACCAAAATGAGCCTATATGAGTAATATAGGAATTTATTCAGCCCCATCAACCTTCTTTCAATTCTTGTCATGAAAGGCATGAATTCATCCACTCGTTGGTTTGGTTGCGCCTAAAGGTAGACCCAAATATGTAAAGGGCATTTGAGCAATTGCACACCCTATCGTAGCAGCCAGGTGAGATGCCTTGTCGGGCTCAATGTTTATAGGCACCATATGTGATTTTCCAAAGTTTACCTTGAGACCTTTTGATTCTATGAAGGTATGTAACAGAGCTTTTAGAGCCAGAATTTGTCTTGCATCAGCCGACATGACAATAATAGTATCATCAACATATTGGATTACTGGTTAATCCCCAATAGAATTAGGCCCTAGAGGATGTGACAAAACTCCCAGTTGCTTAGCTTTATTTATCACCGATTGGAGCAGATCAGCAGGTAACACAAAGAGAAAAGGGGAGAGAGGATCCCCTTGCCCGACTCCTCTTTTGCAGTCAAAAGGCTTTCTAGGGACTCTATTAAGCAAAACAGAAGAAGTGCCGGATGCTAAAAATTGAGAAATCCAGGAAATCCATGTTTCTGCGAAGCCTTTTACTCTAAACATATCAATGATAACATGATCAATTTTGTCAAAAGCTTTTTCAAAGCCCAATTTTGACAAGTATGATCTCTTCTTTGGAGTGGTGGCACAAATGCAGAAATTGATAAGCCCAAGCTAAACAGTCTTGAATAGTCTTGCCTTTGATAAAACCATACTAATTTTCATGTACCACTAACAGGATCACCTCCTGGAGTATGTTTACTATCTTTGTCAACAACTTGAGTGAGGAGTTTAGTAGAGAAATTGGCCTATAATCATTTACAGTCTGAGAGTTTTCTTTTTTGGGAATTAGAATGATATATGAGTTGTTGATGCTTCTTATATTGAGATGTCCAGAAGCAAAATCATTACATAATCTTGTGAAGTCTGTCTCCATGATAGCCCAACATTTTTTCCAGAAGGCTACATTGAAACCATCGGGCCCTAGGGAGTGATCCAGGGGCATTTCTTTTAAAGTCTGTCAGAATCTCTTCCTTTGTAAAGGGGTGATCCATTGAAGGTAAGTTTACCCTCTCAATAAGAGAACTCAGGTCAAAGAGCATGGTTTGAAATTCCAAGCAGTCTAATATGTCTTTCAAAGAGAGCCACAATGCAACTGCTTTTAGGTCATGTTGCTCAATTACTTGTGCCATCGGACGGTTGAAGCTGTGCAATATTGTTATATTTGTGTCTCATAGTTGCCATTGCTTGAAACAACTTAGTCGTTGTCTTCCCCAAATTTCACCCATCTTATTGTATTCCTTTGTTTCTAGTAGATTCTCTTAGCTTCTAATAGATGTTGGCAATGTACCTTTAAAATTTTCCTGAAAGAAGATTCAATCACACTCGAGAGGCCTTTGCTCCTCTAATCCATCTAGCATTGCCGAAACCCAATTAACATTAAAAAGATTCTTGTTGAGCTTAGAAAGATTTCAGCTCCAACTTTTTAACCCCTGCTTGACTTGTTTGAATTTGGCATTCGAGTGTTCTGCGCTGCATTCCGAGTGTAGAATTACTACCTCCAAGAAGTCATGAAAATCCAACCAATAATTCTCAAACCTGAATATTTTAGAATTTGGCATATCGGTTCCAATGATAATCACATATGCACAGTGGTCTGAAATCGGCCTAGAAAGCATCTTCATTGTAGTATTTGGATATGATAAGGTCCAAGAGGAGGAAGTGAAAACCCAACCAAGCTTTTAAAGTAGTGGCTCCTCTTGCATATTGGACCATGTAAAATCTCTTCCCTGAAAATGAATATCCACCAAATCTAAATATTGAATGAGATCATTAAACAACAACATGTCTTGAGAATTGCCACCAGGTCTATTTCTATTACTAGCATTTCTGATTAGATTGAAATCCGTTGCTAGAATCCAGTCTTCAAAAACAGACGTATTAAAATTATAAAGCCAAGAGATGAAAGCCATTTTCATCTCAGCAGCCACTGAGGACCATAGATATTTATCAAATAGAAACTACTATTAATTACCCGAGAAGTCATTTTCAGAGTGATCGAGTAAGAATTAACTAGCACAACATCAGCTTGAAATAGCTTATCATTCCATATGGTAATTAAGCCACCCGAAGCACCAATTGAAGGGGCATGAGCAAAGTGGGACAGGTGCCTAGGACAAAACTTTTCGATGTAGGATTGATCAAAATTTTCACGCTTCGTTTCTTGGATACATAAAATGTGACAGGAACTATCACCCTTTTTGTCCCTAATAGCATCCCATTTAGCTTGGGAATTAATCCCCCGACATTCCATACTAGAATATTGTGATTTCAGTTAATTACTCATTGAAAAACCAAACACCAACATAGGAAGGATTGCAGAGCATTTGCAACCATTTGCCATCCTCTCTCTTGTAGCAATCAGAACTAAGCCAGAGCCAAGTATAAACCCGGTGCCAATCATAAAACATAGGAAGAGAAAAGGGCTCTTTACAGTAAACAAACCACATGGAGTAACCACAGAAAACCAAAAAACACAGAAGATAACACAGCCAAAACAAGTGACCAACACCCTTACCGATAGCATTATCAGCTAAAAGGTTCCACCGACCGACCGGATCACTAACAACCGAAGGACCGACACGATATCGGGACATAGAAAGCAAACATGCCACATGCCCGAGAGTAGCTACATTATTACAATCAGACTTAGTTGGCATTAGGACCAGCATCATCACCCTCTAAAGCCTCCTTGGTCACCATGGAGGAGGGCATGTTCAGGAAATTGGTGGCAATCGCTTGGACCATGTCAAGCGGCAGGTAAGGAGCCACCTCCATGGAGCCTAGAGTCAGATTGGAGGAGCCCTTAACAAATAAAGGCGGGGCTTCGATCCACGGGACGATGGCCAACGGATCGAAGTCTTCTATCTCCTCCCCTTCAGCCTTCGACTCGAATCAACTTGAGCTCCGTTCTTGAATCCATCTTTCTTGACAAGTGCTGGCTCCGCCTCAGCGAGCTTGACATCTAGTGGTGTGCGAGGCTTGCGAGCACGGCACTTCTTAGGAGTGGCTCTAGTCTGCAGAAAGGTTGTTTTGTTGATCTCACGTACCTCTCCCACCGAATCCTCTTCTACCATGCCCTCCCTTCCAGGTACAAGCTGTGCTAATAGCTGAGAAGAAGAAATAGAGTCCTAAACAATCTGGACTAGAAGCTGAATGCCCCGAAAATCATTGAAAAAAGGGGGCACACTAATATCTAGATCGATGAAGAACCTATCATGGGAATTGAACAAATTGCTATAACGAGAGAGCAAGAATCGGGAGGGCACGGGATTCACCCGAAGATTGTTCACTATGTTTTCAGCAACGGTCACCCGATGCGTCCGAGCCAACTTGTCTTTCACTGCGTTCTGCTCCTTGCCGACTACATGTGTAGCCTCTCTTTCCACCTTCGTTGGCTCCGGGCCCTCCTTGCTTGCTTCCTCACCATGAACTCCTCCGGATGCCGCAAAGTCAGCTATGGCACCAGAGAGGTCCGAGCCATTGTTTTCATCGATCGCCAAAGCAGCATTGAGACGGGGAAGCCTATGCGGCCCCATCCATCTAGGAGCCGGAGGGGGTAGCGGATGAGCTGTTCCCAATGGAAGCGGATCTTCATCACCTAGGTCCAAGATGTTGGAAGCGAGAGAGGAGGAAAACCGACACCGTCCAGGATTTTGCACGGGGAGGATCATCCGCCACCATGACAACCTCGGGGAGTATGCGGTGACGGTCATGCAACACCACTTTAACCACCAGCCTGGCGAGCACATCGGACTCATGAACATGCTTGAGCTCCGTAAAGCTACCGATTGACTTGGCTACAGATTTGAAGGAGCGGGCATGTGGGGGATAACTCGAGCAACATCAACCAAGCCTCCCGATCAACATAATGGTTGCAAGCATTTTCGCCAGACATCATGCTTGGCAAAGGAAACAAAATACTCGCCCACCGAAAGAGTCGGGCCCCGAATAAAGCGCCGACGCCGGAGAGGAGAGCTAAAGATGACAAACGTCTCCCCTATAGGGCAAGGTTGGACTTCAATTTTATTGGATTGACAGACTTGAACAAGGCAACGACGAAGCTCTACAGCCATCGACATGTAGTCCTCTTGGGCAACTGCGGGGATGAAAGAGGCAATGTCAACAAATTCATGGTGGGGTTCCGAGCTGGATCCCCAATGTAGTCTACATGGACTAGGTTGAAGTCTAGGGGAACAAAAGGCTGAGGGTCGACTGGGAAGTTGGCCATCGCCGCCGGGAGCGGCGACGGCGGTGGGGGCGAAGGCAACGAGGAGGGGGTTTTGGGAAGTGTGATTTGCAAGGGGCGAGAGGAAGGCGAGGAGGCAGGCGAAGGGTCTCGAGGGCGATTCACCGGAATATAAATAGACTTATTCTTAGCGGCCCTAGAGGGCTTAGGCCCGTTACGCAAAAAGGCCGAAGGGGCTGGGTCGAAATAAGAGGCCAGGGAATCTGTTTCTTCGGAACGTAAAGAGGTAACTTCCTAAATTTTCGCGGCAAACCGACGAGACGTGGCCGTATCCGAAACATATTTTGTAACACACCTCTTTTTTACGGAAGGCAATTAAATGCCCCGATGCAAGACAACGGAAACATCCGATATCGTTAGTATGTTGCCTAAGAAAGCGCTCCCCAAATTTTGAATTAGAAGCCTTAATCATGAGACGCGGCTTATCCCGAGAAAACCGCAAGCGAGGCGACGAACACTGCGTGATCATAGGGCTGCTTTTGAAACTCAACTCGGGTTGAGGGCTACTCAAGGAAAAACCATCAAAATCCATAGCACAATTCGTGGCGAAGTAATTTCTAGGAAACTTCAACTGTTTGAAGACGGAAGAATCCTTTGGTTGAGAACTAGCAATATCAGCATAACTTTTCTTTTTGCAAGAAATCAAATGCCACTCTGCATCTTGTTTAGCATCCCGGATGCGTTTCTCACGACAACTATCTCGGTCCACCATTGCGCAAGAGTGTAAAATGCAGATCAAACGAGAACCTTCTAAGATGATGAATCATAATTCCCACTCTCTTGCAAGAAACGATGAAACGAAAACACCAATCCCGAAGCGGAGAAACTTCAAAATCCTTTGCAATGCCTCCAAGGTAAGATTGCAAGATGAGACTCACAGAGTCTTCATTGATCCGGATCTCGGAGCGGCTAAAAGAGGCGACAAGCCAAAGCGAGAACCGGCGGAAGGGGGAGCACGAGACAAGGGAGCTGAACCTTTTGAGAACTAGGGCACTGGAAGCGATCGCCCACGGTGAAATCCAGATCGGAGAGCCCTCCCATAGCAACCTAGAAGAGATCGCCATCGGGGAGAGAGGTGATCGCCGGTGTGGGAGAGGGGATCACCGGGGAGGGAGGGGTAGACGCCATCCCCGTTTTTCCCCATATGTGACCCCTGCTGAAATTATACAAGCTAATAGAGAACGAGCCCTCGGGGTGCCTTTAGAGCTAACTACAAATAATGGTAAGTAGTTCGAAGGCTTGAGTTCTGTGAATACTGCCTTAGCATAGGTGTCAAGAAGTGTGAAATTTCGGTGACTAACCCTCGTGCCAATGGCTTTGTTGAGCGAATGAATGCCAATGTGTTCACCGCCATCTCTAAGGCCCTTGTTGGCCTTCCCAAGAGAAAATGGGCGAGAGGTGTTGCCTAATTTCCTATGGTCCATAAGGACAACCACCACGAGACTAACCGGGTTCTCACCCTTCGATTGCTCTATAGAGCCGAGGCTGTGACATTCGAAGAAATCCAGGCTGGTTCTTTCCATACTACAAGGCCCTCGGCGAATGATGAGGACGTGTCTATGGACCTCCTCCCGAAACCCGTCTACGAGGTTGTGGCCAATTTGCGAAGCACATCTCGTCCATGGAAAAGTCTTATAACACTAAGATCCACCCAAGAGAGTTTCATCCAGGGGACCTTGTGTTAAGGTGAAATCCGATGCATGTCAACAAGCTAAACACCAAATGGGTGGGACCCTTCGTGGTCGATAAGACCATCCGTCGGTGGGCTTATCTTCTACTTGAACTTGATGGAACTACGATACCACACACTATCAACGCCGATACCCTCAAGAAGTTTTACATCCGAGGCTCCTTCGAGAGCACATGTAACATTTTTGGGAAAGTCTCATTGTATCGTTCGCGGAGCATGCCTTCGAGCATGATGCGAGTCATGTTTTAGATTTAATGTTCCAAGTAGTCTAAGTTGGGAACCCCAACTTAGAATCCGAAGCAATGGGGAACCCCCACGACTTCAATGCTAGGCAACTAGGGCCTAATGCCTTAGAAAAAGTAACACTAAGAGGACTTAGTGTGGGAACACCACCTTAGGCACCAAAATGCGTGCAAAATAAAACAATTGTTTATTTCTTTGATGTAACGAAGAGAGGTCGGAAGGCCCATTATTACATTAAAGGAGTTTGACACAATTTTCTTTTAACCTCTTTATTTTGAGTTATATTTATTTATGCTTGTAAAAGGATTATTTTTTATCTTTAAATTTTAGTAAGTTTCTTGATCGAAAACAATAGAATTATGTTTTCAAAATGTTCCAAGAGTTTACCAAAACTTTAGTTCCAAATTACACGCTACTTTATTTACAAAGGCACAAAAGAATTTATCTGAAAATGAAACCACCTTGGGCCCAAATCTTCCTCCCCTACAGCGCAACATCAATTTAGTTATTTATTCATTTATTTTTTAATCCTTTTCATCTCCCGTCACACTTGCCTGGTCTTTTTTTTTATTTCTTTCTCTCCTGGCATCTGGCCTAGCAGCCCACAAAGCAAGGCTCACGCCCAGCCGTGGCCCAGCCCAGCTAGCTCCACGTGAGTTTCGTCTTCCTCGAGCCAGACTTCCACCGCCGCCGGAAATCGCCGCTGTCGCTTCTCCTGCCATGCCGCGCACTAATCCGCAGAGCCGTTGCTACCAGCGTGACCCCACCGCTTCCCCTCCATCATTTTAGGCCCTTCGTTGACCAAACGCCACACATTAACATGCTAGCACGCGTTAATGGCGCACCACACCGTTGATTTTCCTGGCGAACTCGAGCCTGTCCGAATCCCTCCCCGTTTTCCTATAAAAACTGACCCCTGCGATGCTCCCGTTCCTTCCCCTCATACGGACACAACCTGAATCCGTCCTCGATCAAGCAATCGTCGCCGGCCGCAACTCCGATGAGGTGCTGCCGCATCGTCGATGTCCTCTTGCAGAGCACTTTTTGGTCCCCTAATCTTCGTTTTAGGTGTGCAGGAGCTCGTGTAATTCGTGGAGACTGTCTCTGCTATTTCTCCTCCCCTAGGACCTCGTCCCCAACTAAGCTCGACGTCCACCGTCGTCGCCTTTCGCCATCAGCCGCCTCTAGTCCCTCCCCAACTCCATACGACCCTGGGTGAGCGCGCCGTGCTCCCTTCTCCCTCTAGACCCTCTCGTGGTGAGCTCCCGATCACCGGAGTGCGGGCGCATGCAAGCTCCGGTGAGCTGCGCCACCTTGGTCCATGGTGGATCGGCGGTCCCATAGTGGGCCTGGTCAACGGACCAGTGGACCGAGTCTACGAGATTTTTTTATTGAAAAATAAATAGCCAAATACCTCTGAAAATCACCTTACAGTTTAGATCTCCTAGAATTTTAAAATAGAACCTGCAGTCCTTCTCACTTTGGAATTTTTGCGCTTAAGCTCCTGTAATTTTGTTTAAACAACCCACAGCCCTACCAGTATGCTAATATTACCTCCTATCCCTAGAATTTAGGGTTTAATTACAATCTAGCCCCTAGAAACTTTAAACTTTAATATCTTTCAAACCGTAGCTTCGATTTAGTTGATTTTTGAACCTAAATTCTTTGCGTAATCATACTGTTTTATCTCTGTTTATTGTACTATTTTTTTTATGTTTGTTATTTTGTTTGTTTTTTTCTCCGACGTAACGATCGTATAGAGGGCGAGTCGGCGGAGAATTTCCAAGACTTTCGGTTTGAAGAATCTGAGCAGCAGCAGCAGCACGTAGATAGAGGCAAGTGTCCTTGATGCATATTGCTCCTATTTCTTATCTATCCGAACTTACTTTTATGCAAGCTTGTCTAATTTGAATCCCATGTTAGGGTTTACTAGAATTTGTTGTGATCCTTTCCTTGTCGCCTAGTTTGAGTGTAGTAGTGCAGTTGAGGATACATCATGCTTAGAATGCTTTGTGGGGATTAAAATATGACAAATAATAATATTGACTAATTATTTCACTTAAACTTAATCATCATGAGGTTAATCTCTTTTTAGCAACATGGAACTTAGGTAATCCCAACGGGAGGATGATGGTGATGGTGCGGGTATGCACGAGTACTAGGTTGAGTACCATTGGTTACGGTAGTGCCTGTTTGGGATTCTATGGACCGGTTTGTGGAGCGGCAACCCAGGACAACAACGCGAAGCATAGGGCTGATATGGGTAGGCTTGGTTAATTAGAAGATCACTTTCCGATTCTGCGGCATCGAGGAAGGAGGACGATAGGGTTACTTTCGGCCTCGGATGATGAAGGGGTACTTCTAGCCACGGCACCGAGAGGAGGCTTACGTAGGAAGGGGTACTTCCGCGGTGGTGAAACCTTAGCGTGGGTGTTTTAGCGGACTGGAAAGCTCTTTGAAAGACCATGTGGTGACCTCCCGGCCTCACACCTACGGAAGTGTTTTGGCAACATGGAGACTTTAGTCACCTGAATAGTGATGGAATCACCAACCTCGTGGGTAAAGTTGTGCAGCCTCTGCAGAGTGTAAAACTATTATAACAGCCGTGCTCACGGTTACTGATGAGGACATCACACCCTCGGATATAACCAACACTCCTCCAATATACATACATAATTCAAGGACAAAACTAGAGCACGGCAATTGAATTTACGGATGAGCATGTTCCTAATGATCTCTTTGTTTATATTTGAGAATATATTACTACCTAGTGAGTTAATTATTGTTAGTAATCATGGAGACGATGATAATATTGTTAAGGAGGAGGTTAGAGACGTGGAGGGCCAGCAAGGACGTCCAAGTCAAGTTGGAGACCCAAACAAAGTCGACTTTGATTCTGTTTCGGAGTCCAGAAACAGCCTGTACGAAAACGGACGCCCTGGTCGCATACGAAGTCCGTTTAGGACGTTCTTTATATGGATGGAAAGATAATTTGATAACCTTTCCATTGGTGCTGGTCTCATATCCAAATTCTTCCCGAGTCGTCAGGGATTGCCAAAATACTAAGACGTCCAGAAACTGTCCCGGTGTTGCACCACCGTCTTTGGCCTTTGGGCCGTGTATTTTGTTGAGCCCACTTAGGGCTGCGTCCAGGGGAGATGGACGACCCTAGGGACCTCATAAGAAGCCGCCGCCCCTTCCTTAGGGTTTGGGTTTTGCTTAGATTATTCTGCTTAGACAGTTTCGCCGTTCATCGATTTGTGAGACCCCAACTTGTGAGATTAATCATACATCTGTAAATTTGGTTGCGTTCTTTCTTGTTCTTGCTTGTGTTCTTGATTCGCATGCTGGGATTAGCCTTCAGGTGAGGTCAACCGTGCAACGCCGGTTGATAACCATAGAGGACGTGGAGCTGCGATTGCGGGGTTCGAACGTGTTGTTCGGGAGCCGGATCGACGTGTGTCACATCTTCGCCAAATCAAGAGTTATCTGAACCTTTCGAAAGATCGGGACCCTAGTCCATACCAAGTGGTAATCGAGCTTCGAGTGCACCGTCGGGTTCCCTTATCCTTGTTATTTTGTTTCGTCCTAAAGTCCAGAAAATTGCCCTACAAAAATATTTTCTTGTTCATCTTCCGCTGTTCTATCACCCTTTGTGCCGCTGCAATTTCGTTTCAGTTTGCTTTGTTGAGTTTGTGTCCATAATTAGAGTCGTGTTGCTGGTCGAGTCCGTGTTATTTATTTCTAGTATTGATCTAAGTCTTGGAGTCGCTCCTATTTTTCTACCTTGCTATTACGCTAGGTTGGGTTTCAGTTTGGTTGTGTTCTGTTTTCACTGCGCAAGAGCAATTCTGAACCTTTTATTTTGTGCGCAAGTTAAAAAAAAGAGAGACGGATCCTACTCTCTTGTTTGTGGTGCTAGTACAGAAAGAAAGAAAGGAAGGAAGTAGTATTGTTGCACTGTGAAGAAATAAACAAATAGGACTAGTTGAGCTTCCGGTGATCCAATTTTATCTTTTGAGTAGATCTCTACACGTGGCCCAATTCTTTTTTCTACATCTGTATTGTTGTGCATCACTCGCGAAACGTGCAAACTTTATATTTTTTGGGTACTTGTGTAGAGTTGCTTTGTGTTAGAATTGTATCTTTCTTGTGCGGCACTTCTGAAAAAGAAAAAAAAAAGAGAAAAAGGCAAGTGCATACATAAAAGCCGCACAAAAGAATTGAAAAAAAAAACAAGAAAAAGAAGAAACCAGAGTGCTTGCATCCTTTTTGTGTCCGAGGTACGAGTGGTATATTTCTATTTGCTAGTTTGGTCTAGGTCCAACCTCGGGTTTTGGCCAGCAACATAGGCTTGTACTTTGGACTATTATTCAACTTTGCAATTTATGATTTCGAAATTTGCAATTCCTTGCTACTATATTTTGCCTATCCAAACTCCACATATATCCTTCTAAACAATCACGAGACCCTCGTAATTGTTGGCTCCCACTCTCCAGGTATCCTTTGCTTTGCTGATAGTAAGAACCTTGTAAAAGCTTGGTTAGATGCTTCCATTTGCATATTGAGAGTTTTCACTGTTCATACATAGTAGTGATAGGAAAATACTTCGTGTTTTTTCTTGTTTGCTGCTAATAATGACAGGTGATGATATGAGGATTCTAGCACAACGAGTGTTGAGTTCTCAAATGGAGAAGATGGAGCAAAATCAAGTCAATAATTTATTCCAAATTTTCTTTGTTGTGATGAATCGAGGTTGCCATGTCGTAATTGATGGTGAAACTAGCCGCAACATTGTAAGTGCTGAGTTAGTCGAGAAGCTTGGCTTGACCACACAACCGCACCCACATCCATACTATATTCGATGGGTAAATTGTTGTGAGAAGATTAAGGTAACAAAAATTGCACGTATCAATTTTTGTATTGGTAATTATAAGGATTATGCTGATTTTGATATAGTGCCTATGCAAGCATGTCATTTATTGCTAGGTAAACTTTGGATTGATAGAAACAATGTTCTACACAATATTGTTACTAATAGATACTCTTTTAAACACAATGACACTAAAATAATTCTTAAACCTATCGAGTGCTGCCGAAATTTCAGAAGCTGATCTAGAACGATTTGAGAGGAGAAAGAAAGAGCCTTTTAGAAAAGAATGGGGGTTTTATATGATCCAACACTTTCATCTAAATCTGAATTGATAGAAGAACAAGATATTTCTGTGCCGCTTGTTGGAGCTAATATCTTGCAGGATATACAAAGCGAAGATGAAGTGAAAGACACCGAGGTGCCGATGGCCTCATGTGTTCCTTCAAACCCAATGTTTCTTCATGCATTTACTTTATCTACTGAATTTGAGAGCAAAGGTAATGAACATCAATCTACATTTAGTAAAGGTGAGAAATTTCTCCATGTGCTGAATGTTTCCACCAATCATGCTAATATAGAGCAACTTCTAGTGGAACCTTCTCTTGATTTAACTTTGTCACAAGTTGATTTTCCTGTTGTTCCTTGTGATAAAGAGGTGTTGTGTGCTAGTGCTTCACTTATACCTTTGCCACAACAAATGCATGAACTTGATACTTGTTCTTTTGATTCAGATGCTTGTGCTGAAATTAAGCATTTGATTCCCATTACTTGTGAGAATGATGAGCAAAGATTGTTGTCTTCTCTAAACACTTTGGGTTATATTGAATTTGACTCTCTTTGTGATTTAAATTCTATGGAGAGGAGAATATTTTCCAAATCTAAATTGCCTTTGTTGACAAGAAACAGTTTTCATGCTATACGCAAATATGATCATAATGGTTTGTATATGGTACATAAAGTTTATATTACCTCACATCCAAAGCTACCTTGTGTTGTGCAAGAAAGTAATCAATTAACGGTCTCCACTATCATTGAACATGTCATGTCAACTGCACCTAGTTTTGTTTTTAAGAAACAGGGTCAATCACAAGAAGAGAAGCATTGGTGGTTTCAACGTACGATATCTTCTACAACTTTGGTCAAACCGAGAACAGATTCTTTTCAAGGAGAGGAGAACAATAAGGAAATGATATCCTTCAAAATAATCATTCAAGCACCAACGACGTCGAGGACGGCTTTTCATCAAGAAGGGGAGGATGATGAGGACATCACACCCTCGGATATAACCAACACTCCTCTAATACACATACATAATTCAAGGACAAAAACTAGAGCACGACAATTGAATTTACGGGTGAGCATGTTCCTAATGATCTCTTTATTTATATTTGAGAATATATTACTACCTAGTGAGTTAATTATTGTTAGTAACCATGGAGACGATGATAATATGGTTAAGGAGGAGGTTAGAGGCGTGAAGGGCCAGCAAGGACGTCCAAGTCAAGTTGGAGGCCCAAACAAAGTCGACTTTGATTCTGTTTCGGAGTCGAAATAGCCTGCACGAAAATGGACGCCCTGGTCGCATACGAAGTCCGTTTGGGACGTTCTTTATATGGATGGAAAGATAATTTGATAACCTTTCCATTGGCACTGGTCTCATATCCAAATTCTTCCCGAGTCGTCAGGGATTGCCAAAATACTAAGACATCCAGAAACTGTCCCGGTGTTGCACCACCGTCTTTTGGCCTTTGGGCCGTGTATTTTGTTGAGCCCACTTAGGGCTGCGTCCAGGGAGAGATGGACGACCCTAGGGACCTCATAAGCAGCCGCCGCACCTTCAATTGGGTTTGGGTTTTGTTTAGATTATTCTGCTTAGACAGTTTCGCCGTTCATCGGTTTGTGAGACCCCAACTTGTGAGATTAATCATACATCTGCAAATTTGGTTGCGTTCTTTCTTGTTCTTGCTTGTGTTCTTGATTCGCAGGCAGGGATTAGCCTTCAGGCGAGGTCAACCGTGCAACGTCGGTTGATAACCATAGAGGACGTGGTGCTGCAATTGCGGGGTTCGAACGTGTTGTTCGGGAGCCGGATCGACGTGTGTCACATTTTCGCCAAATCAAGAGTTATCCGAACCTTTCGGAAGATCGGGACCCTAGTCCACATCAGTTACTGAGCGGCTTGGATCCTCACACGAGCTCGTTTTGGTATGGTTGAATCTGGTAGGGTAACCAGATTTGGGTAGTGTAGCCCGTGGATTTAATACAGGCAGGGTAACCTATATTGTGGTTGAGTTTGGTTACTACGGGTAGAGTAGCCTGTAGTAAGGGGTTTAATATCACTTAGTAAATAGGTTGCTTTAAATAAAATGAACTTAGACATAGGTGCTTTCTATGCAATAAACTTTATGTTAGCCTTTCCTTTTAAGCTTGCATGTCATAATTTTCCCCCACTTACTGAGTACGTTGTGTACTCACGCGTGCTACTTTCTTGTTTTTGCTACATATATACCTGCTGCTCGGATGATGAAGATTTGGACTTCTTTGACGAGGATTACTACTAAGCGTGCGACTCCCGGTTGATTGCTCGTGGCATGATGGAGTACACTGCTACGTGTGTTTCTGCCCTATGAGGAAATGTAATAATTCATGTATTATAATATATGTTATGATGATATAATAATGACATGCTTATTACTGTTTACTTCACTTTTGTCTCTATGTGTGTGAAAATTGATCCTGGCACACACATAGTTATGCATTCAGTTTTGTTCTTAAAGCTGGGTGTGACAATCATCATGGATAATTACTTAGGTCAATGAGAACCTTTAATGAATAAGACCACCTAGATTTCCGACAGACCCCTATTTCGTTGTCGAGAGTAATCCCTTAATAGTGCAAGTATCTTACCCTACTTGACTATCTAAACATGATGCGCTAGCTTAGTTCTGTCTCAATTAAACCACACATCTAGCATCATCAAGTAACCACAATCAATACAAGATTCGAGTACTAGCCTAATCACCACGATTGAGATAGTATCTAAATACTTAGCATAGAACTAAGCAATTGGATCAAGCATATGCATGATCATAGAATTAAGATCAACAAATCACTAAAACCATCATCAACATATTCAATCATCCTTGAGATACCTAGCATAGGATATATCACCATCTAGAAGTCTAACCTTGATTGATCAACTCTTAACACCAATGGTTCTTGAAACTCAACTAGAGATCTATTATGACGGGGCAAAGCCCCGATCGCTCTAAGTCACGAGTCTTGTGTCCCTCTCGTTGACCTCTCCCTATCTCTAAGGTTTATACAAGTATTTATATGGGTTCCCTCAAGAGCAAGATAAATTTCCTTAAACTTGGATTGATTATCCTTGTTGATCTTCTCTTGAGCTTGAAAGAATTCTTGACATCGGAGACGAAGTGGCATAGCGTTTTGCATGGACGAACCATGAGTAAAGGTACTCCTTTGTTGCTGATATTAGGGCTTCCATCCAATTCTCTTTATATAATTTAATATCTTAACATCCTCCAAGCGGTCTTTGCCAACATGTCAAAACTCTCCACACTCTTCACATGTAGAACGTGATTTGGCTATCTTGACTGATTCTTCCTTAGAGATATGAAGGTTATTATCCAACCTCCTTTGTATTGCATCAAGACGATCTATAATCAGCTCATCTTGTGATCTCTCAATGACGCTCTTTGTAATTCCTTTGAAAGGTTGCAAATTCTTCTTGTTCGCGCTCCTCTCACTATCTCAAGATTTTTGCAATAGAAGCTTAATCGGATTACTAGCCTCGGTGGAAGTCTTTGACAAGAACGAACCTCCACGTCCAAGTGTTGTAGAGATATATGATTTAATCCAGTGTAAAATCTCTCAACAATTTCTCCTGTTGAAGACCATGATGAGGGCAAGCATCTACAATGCTCTCATCAACATATTGAGTGAATCCAAAGATCCTATTCTTCAAAGCTTCAATGTTGCCAGGAGGGAAATACTTGGCCAAAAATTCAACGGCTAGAGTGTTCCGAGGAACTTTTGTTGCATTTGCCAACCCATTGTACGTCCAACTAGAGAAAAAGGGAATAAACACAATTGTGCAGCTTCGGAGTCAATCCTGTAATTCTGAATGTGTTGCAAACCTCCAGGAAGTGTTGCAAATGTTGATTAGGGTCTTCTAAACCAATTAATGGTTGTTGTGCTACTATCCCAACATTTCTCTCTAGCTGATATGGAAATTGATCTTGTCCTTCATTGAAATCCGTCTTGATGACATTAGCTAATTGTGGCCTGAAGCGATCAACCAATGGTGCATCTAGTGGTGGTTCTGCCATTACGTCTTCTTCTTCTTGATCTTCAATCACGAACAATCTCCTTGGATCAAAGCGAGCTCCTTCTCCAACTAGATCTCGAGGTGACTTGCTTCTCTTCTCAATACTCATCTTCTTGCGAAAAGCCTTTCTCGGTTCATCGATGTAACTAGAAGATTTGTATGACTTAGGACCGTCCATACCTGTTGCACTCAACAAAATATATGCACAAAGGAAACGAGAAAAAGAAAGTAGTAAAGCTAGATACTAATACATCAAACAATATTCAATCCTACATAGTTCCCCGACAACGCGCCAGAAAAAGCAGCTTGTTGGTCGTAACTATACACCCACTTATATACCACAAGAGGACGGTGTACAATTGTAGCACTTTATCCCGTAGAGTATTTCAAGGTTTAATCTAATCCACAAGGACCAATGGGAATTGAATTATCGTTAACGAGTAAAAGGGTCTAACTGAACTATTGTAGCTTATTGAGGTTGAGAGTGTTGGTGGCTGTTGTGCCGATTGGCGCTCTGGATGAGCCATCGGCGAGATGTCGCTAGTGAGCCGATCGGTGCAGGCAATGTGTCGATCGGTGCGCTCTAGATCTAAAGGCTAACAACTCTAGAGACTCGATTAGCTGAGTAAGCTTATGCGAGTAACCAGATATCTACTACTTGAGATCGTAACCGGAAAGTCTAATTAGATATCATCATAATGGATGAATTATATGCATCAACTGCAAGTCTTAGATGAATAAGAACATTCCGCCTTTTCGAGTGGCCACCGATTTATTGTTGCCGATGAAAAACCCTTAGTCACTCAAGCGTCTTATCCTACTTAACTTAACTATCTACGGGTCTTACGCAAGCTTAGCACTCGTCACTACTAAACCACACCAATAGCATCATCAAGCAACCATAATAAATACAAGATCCGAATACTCGCCTTAATCACCACGTTTAAGATAGCATCTAAATACTTATCCTAGAACTAAGCAATTAGAGGAAGCATATGCATGATTATAGAATCAAGATAAACAAATCACTAAAACCATCATCAACATATAATCATCTTTGAGATACATAGTGTAAGATACATCACCATCTAGAAGGCCTACCATGATGTATCAACTCTAATCACCAACGGTTCTTGAAACTCAACTAGAGATCTATTCTAGGAGGATGAAGCCCGGTGGATCGAACTCATGAATCTGATGTCCTCTCTGTTGCCCCCCCCCTTCCCCGTCGTTCTAGGGTTTTACAAGTATTTATAGAGACTAAGCACGTAAAGGAGTAGGAGTCCGGCAGCTTCCATAATGCATTGATCGGCGCACAGGACACGTCGATCGGTGCAAGCCGTGTCATCATCGATCTCCTCTCCGAATCGGTTCTCATGTCATCTATGGCTTCCATGTGGGCCTTCCACTTCATGATCTTCGAGATAATGCCTTGCATTGCACGTTTGGATCTTGAAGTTTCCTAAATCTCTTCCGGATAGATATATTCAAGTATCTTGCGCAATTAACCTTTCATAATGGTGGAATGGACCTTGGACTGCCCTTAATGAGCCAAATCATCTCCTATGCTTGATCAGCACACGTCTATGCCGATCGTTTTACCAATATCTGCAATAAAGCTCCAAAACTATGCATATACAAATATATATCTTTTTCATAGGTAAATGGCCTATATTAGTGTTAATTATACTCTAATTGGGGCAATATTCATATATAAAATGGGCACCTCGGGAGTGCCAACGGTGCTTAGAGTATACTTGTCGTGTTTTGCATTCGTCCCCACGGATGTGTGGGAGGCGGCGGGTGGTGACGAGCCTCATCCGTCCTATGGACCATGTACAAGGATACGAGGACGTGTGTTAGGACATGTGATGGCGACGCTAGTGACTTTCCGATCGGAATAGGACTACACCAAGGATCAGCATTGAGCCCTTATTTAGTTGCGTTGGTGATGGATGAGGCCACCAGGGAAATACAATGTGATATCCCATGGTGTATGCTCTTTGCTCGACGATGTGCTTGTTAGTTGATGAGAGTAGGGTCGGGGTTAATAGGAAGTTGGAGTTGTAGTGGCACACGTTAGAGTCGAAGGGGTTCCAACTTAGTAGGACCAAGACCGAGTACATGATGTGCGAGTTTAGCGCGACTAGGCATGAGGATGGAGACGTTTGCCTCGGTGGGCAAGTGGTGGCCAAGAAGGATACCTTTTGGTATTTAGGATCGATGTTACAAAAGGACGGTGACATCGATGAAGATGTAGACATAGAATTTCAATCGGTTGGTTGAAATGGCATCAAGCTTCCGGTGTCCTCTGTGACAAGAGAGTGCCACAAAAGCTCAAAGGTAAATTCTATAGGACAACGATTCACCTGGCGATGTTGTACGGTGCTGAGTGTTGGTCTACAAAAAGGCGACACGTTCAGCTGTTGAGCGTAGCAGAGATGCATATGCTTGTGTTGGGTTTGCGGGCATACATGAAGGAATGGAGTGCGGAATGATGATATTCAGGAAAAGGTTGGAGTGGCACAAATAGAGTAGAAATTGGTTCAACATCGGTTGAGATGGTTCGCACATGTTCAACGGAGGCCTTCGCGAGTGAAGGTGCGTAGTTGGGTTCTAAAGTGAGATGATAAGGTGAAGCGAGGTAAAGGTCGACCTAACCTGACTTGGGACGAGTCCGTTAAGAGGGACTTGAAGGAGTGGAAAATCTCTAAGGAATTAGCTATGGATAGGAGCGCTTAGAGACTAGCAATAGACATGCCCGAACCGTGACCATTTTTCTTTCTTCTTGCTTACCCTTTTCTATACCTTTTGTCTCGTGTTCTTTCTCGGATCTCTCCTTTTTGTGTTTCCTTTGGGTTTCATCTTTATCCTACCCCAACTTGCTTAGGATAAAAGGCTTTGTTGTTGATGATGATTTGACTTGCTTTGGGGTGTGATTTCAAGCTAATGCTCATATTTTAGTACTTTGTTGAATATTAATACAACTTAATCCACAAAGAAACAATGCTCAATATTTGATGATTTGAAATATTTTCATGATGGAAGGAAGGCTGTGTATGCTTTTTCTTTCTTTTACTTTACTCGGGACAAGCAAAGGTTTACGTGTGGGGGAACTATTGGCACGCCTTAGGTGCCCGTTTTATATGTGAATAATGCCCCAATCAAAGTATAATTGACACTAATATATGCTATTTATCTATGAAAATAGCTATATTTTTGTATGTGTGTGCTTTTGAAGCTTTACTACAGATATAGGTTAAATTGGCATAAATGAAGAATATATGGAGGACAAGGGACAGAGATGGCGCGAGAAGGCCCACTGCGCTGATCGGCACGGACGTGTGTTGATCGACGCAGGAGAAGTTTGGCCCATCACGGGTAGCCCAAGGTCCATTCCACTAATATGGAAGGTTAATTGCACAAGATACTTGAAGATATTTATCCGGAAGAGATTTATGAAACTTCAAGGCTCATTATCTCGAAGAACCCGACATAGAAGGCCCACATGGAAGCTATGAAAGACAAGAGAACCGAATAAGAGAGGAGATTGATGACAACACGGCTCATGCCGATCGACGCGTCTCGTGCGCCGAGCGGCGCATTATGGAATTTTCTAGACTCCTACTCCGTTACGTGCTTAGGAAAAAATAGGAAGGGACACCAGATTCATGAGTTAGAGCTACGGGCTTCGCCCGTTAGAATAGATCTCTAGTTGAGTTTTAAGAACCATTGGTGATTATAGTTGATCCATCAAGGTAGACCTTCTAGATGGTGATGTATCTTACACTATGTATCTCAAGGATGAGTATATGTTGATGATGGTTTTAGTGATTTGTTGATCTTGATTCTACAATCATGCATATGCTTGTTCCAATTGCTTAGTTCTAGGCTAAGTATTCGGATATTATCTTAGCCGTGGTGATTAGGCTAGTACTCGTATCTTATATGATTATGGTTGTTTGATGATGCTATCGGTGTGGTTTAGTAGTGACAATGCTAAGCTTGCGCGACACCCATAGATAGTCCAATAGGGTAAGACTGTCGAGCGATTAAGGGATTGCCATCGCAGCGATAAATCGGTGGTCTCCTGGAAAGGAGGGATGTTCTTTTTCATCTAAGGTTTGCAATTGATTTATGTAATTTATCCATTATGAAGCTATCTAATTAGACTTTCTAGTTACGATCTCAACTAGTAGATATTTGGTTACCCACATAAACTTACTTAGCTAATCAAGTCTCTGAATTTGTTAGCTTTTAGATCATGCAAGCACGTCGATGACCGCGGACCCCGCGCCGATCTGCTCACCTAGAGTGCCGATCGGCTCACCAGCCAACTACCACTTTCACCTCAATAGCCAACAGTAGCTCGGTTAGATCTTTTACTCGTTAATATTCAATTCCCATTGGTCCTTGTGGATTCGTTAAACCTTGGAATACTCTAAGGAAAAAAGTGCTACAATTGTACACCGTCCTCTTGCGGTATATAAGTGGGTGCGTAGTTACGACCAACAAAGGGAGCGTCCTAGGCCACAAAACTTTTTGAGAGGTATAGAGGCTCATAGGACGAAAATTGTAGTGATAGAATCACTACCGCTTTCCACCAATATCAAGGGTTATGTAGTTTCCTAGGCGATGCCGGATTCAATAGGAGGTTTATAAAAGATTTCTTGCAAATTGCAAGGCCCCCGACAACCCACTTAGCAAAAGATGCCTCGTTCGTCCTTGATGAAAAATGTATGGAAGCATTTAAGACACTGAAGAAGGCACACATCACGACTCCCATAACCCGACCTCGTAATTTGAATCTTCCGTTTGAGATTATGTGTGATGCTACCGACTATGTTGTGGGCACCGTTCTTGGCCAATGCAAGGATAAGAAGCATTATGACATATCCTATGCTAGCAAGACTCTAATGGCCCTCAGCTCAACTATGACACCATGGAAAAAGAGCTTCTAGTAGTCATCTTCGCAATAGATAAATTCAGATCATATCTTGTTGGCGCCAAGGAGATTGTGTATTCGGACCACGCAACTCTTAAATATTTGTTGACAAAGAAAGATGTCAAGCCACGGCTTATCCGTTGGATTTTGCTCCTCCAAGAGTATGATATTGAAATAAGAGACAAGAGAGGAGTAGAACCCAATGAATTGGCCATCAATGATTTTCTTAAGGATGACACTCTCCTTAAGATTACTAGGATGGACCCATACTATGCAAACATTGTTAACTATATATTGGTCGGCTATGTACTCCTGGAGTCAACATGAAGAAATTGGTCAAGGATAGCTGCATCCACCTTTGGGATGAGCCGTACCTATTCCGAGTTTGCACGGATGGGTATCTTAGATGTTTTGTCCCATTTGAGAAAACAACGAAAATCTTCGAGAAATGCCATAGCACTCCATATGGGGGACATTATGGTGCTTTCCACACACACGCAAAAGTTTGACAAAGTGGGTTCTTTTGGTCTACCATGTACCAAGATGCCATTTACTTTGTGCAGAGATGCGCCATGTGTCAAAGACATAGCAGCGTCAATTCGAGAGACGCCATGCCCCCGACTAGTAACCTCCAAGTGGACATTTTCGATATGTGGAGAATTAATTACATGGGACCTTTCCCGTGTTCCGAAGGTTTTCAATATATCTTACCGGCAGTGGACTATGTCATGTAAGGCGGCCGATGCCCACCATGCCAAAAAGATGATACAATAAATCATTTTCCCCATGCTTTGGAGTGCCACGGGTTATGATTAGTGATGGACGGACACATTTTATTGATTGCACGTTTCGCTACGCTCTCTCAAAAGTTGGGTGGATCATAGGGTTGCTACCCCGTAACATCCCCAAACGAGCGGACGAGTGGAAATGTCTAACAACAAAATCAAAAAAAATTAAAGATGATCAATGAAATGGGCAAAGCTTGGTAGCCCAAACTCCCTAAGGCATTATGGGCATACAAGACAACCTACAAAACACCGATCGGGATGACTCCATGTCACCTAGTGTATGGGAAGACTCACCAATCGGGATGACTCCATGTCTATGGGAAGACTTGCCACCCGACGGTAGAATTATAACACAAGGCGCACTGGGCCATAAAGAAATGGAAACATTGATCTACCGGCAGCCGGTGTAAAGAGGCAAATCCAAATAGCGAGTTTGAGCTGAGTTTGAAGAATGGCGAGAGAAGGCATATCATAACGCTAAGATTTACAAGGATCGAACCAAGCACCGGCATGACAAGTGCCTCTGCCATAAGGAGTTTCATGTGGGAGACAAATTCTTACTCTTTTAACTACCGTGTATGACTCTCATGGTAAATTGAGGAGTAAGTGGGAAGGGCTGTTCCTAGTGATGGACGTAACCCCCACGGTGTCGTTACTTTGCAAAGCTATGATGGTACCATATTCAAAGTAAACGGTCACCAACTCAAGGTTTTCCTTGAACCATTGCAACCTAAGCTCAATGAAGTGGATGTCCTCGAGTTTATCTTATGATCAAACTTGTGCATCCATGGCGTTTTCCCGATCTCATAGGGACACGAATAAAGTAGATAGGTCTGTCAAAAGCAACACTTGGAGGAATGGGTTGGTGTTAAAAGGAAAGAAAAAGGGGACGATTTGAGCATGCATCAGGCCCAATGGCATGTCTACCGGCCAACCCCATTGGACATGCTATTAGATGGCCACCAAGGCCGGGTGGCATCGAGGCCACAAGGTCGGGTAGCCTAGAAGGCCGAGCGGCACCACTAGGGCAGCCGGGCAGGCGCCAAGTGCCGGGTGGCCTCCCCTTAATAGAAATTCAAAATTTCCTACGCGGAGGCCTGCCCTAGGTGCTAACGTCGTGGAAGCCGTTTTCTCCCTCGATGGATCACTCGTGCACGATCGCCCCTTTAAAGAAACACCGCCAGGTGCCCTCCTCTCTTGTCGCACTTCATCTCCTCCCCTTGCAAAACCGTTGCACCCATGGCTGGAAAACCCGAGTACAAGGTTGGAGGCTTCTATCCAGATGCGTCGATGACCCCATCCGGTGAGTCACCGAAGGGATTGGTCGTCCGTCGGCTGATCCTTGATGCCGTGACAAATGATGAGGAATAATTATAGATCGGTTGGTTTGTGTGATATGAATGTGTGCCCTTTGTTTGATTGGTCTATGTGGTAATACCCATAGACCGATTTTTGGTTATTCACAATGTTGCGGAAGGAGATAGAACGAAACTAGAAGAGGAGACAACGGGGAAATTTCTATTGCACCAGGGGGTGGGGGGCGAGGCCGGGCGGCAAGAGCGCGCTGGGCGGGCTGGCCAACCCGGTAACTGGGCAACCAAGCATTGTGCCGTGCAGCGCAACTAAACCCATGTGACATGTTTAACCGTGCAACCACGGGGTGGCCTGCCAAGTCTAGGCAGCGCACCAAGGCCTTGCGTTCTACCGGACCAGCCGGCCCGAAACTTCACGGTGCCACGAGACTCGGTTTGCTCTATCTTTGCTCCGGTGCTAGCACCGGGCCAGTGCGGGCGGGCGACCGCCCTGGGCCCCCGAAGCAAGGGGGCCCGTCCGGATGGGCACGTAGTGGATATATCCCGAGTCTTGAATGTCTGGTCTACTATGGTGCCAATTCCATGCCGGACGGCCAGCCCAAATACTAACCGTCGAAGAACAATTTCCATATCCCAACAGGCCATCCAGACCATCATCTTGCAATTGTAGCTTGTCCGTGTAGCCTTCTAGGTTAGGGGCAGATCTAGAGTTGGCCAAATATACCGTGTTTTGTGGACCACCCGAAAGCCCACAAAAAAAGCCCGGCACGAATCGAAATAATTTTGTGTCGGGCCAGTCCGGCATGACGCTACGGGCCGTTGCTTGGGCTGAGGCCTTGGCCTGGTGGACGGCACGGCACGGCCCGAAATGTAGGTATTAAATACAATACATATCAATCTGCCTCTACTCAAATCAGTGAAATTAGTCAAGTGAGATGGTGTTTCCCTCTCAACCAAAAGGTTGCAGGTTCGATTCCCCCATCGCCTCTCACCTTTTGCTCCTTTATTCTCACTAATGAGCTACATATTTGATTTCGGGTCGTCATTATAGTGGGCTTAACGGGCCAGCCCGGCACGTTTAACATATTTCACTTAACATATTTCGTGTCGTGCCGTGCCAGCCCGATATTAAACGGACCATGCTTTCACGGGTCTAAGCCGTGCCGTGCCGGGCGACCCGTTTGGCCACCTATAGGCAGATCAATCGATTGGATCGCCGCCTCCAACTTCTCTGTTAGACTAGTACACGGGGGACTAGCCAAGACGTGCATTTCCTCCTCGCTGGATATTCAATTGCAAATTTGCTATCTTCAGATCCGGGACAGCATCAGCCCATTGATCTCTTCCGTTGCTCCAACACAAGGTTCTAAATTCACTTTTGACCCAAATTAAACTCAGTTAGATATATGCAAATTAATTTGAACAATCATTTATATTTGTTTTTGTTCCAAATTGTAGGCCCAATGGAATCAATTCACATATCTTCTGTAAAAAAGTATTCATCTGTCAGTGAGACAATCTTTTTTATGTTATTACTCTTATTGATATCGAAATATGGTTTTGGCACTAAAAAATAATACAGTTTGATATATTATATTGTTGTTTTTATGGTCAAGGACTACGAGGACCTCCATTTTTGGTTCTTCCCGGACCACCAAAAAGTCAGGGCCGGCCCTGCTTTGCTCTCCTCTTTTGTCCCTTTTGGTGACTAAAATGATAAGAAAATTAAAATGGGACTTTCTTGTCTTTGGAAAATGAAGTAGAGAAATCAGTTTATGCTTGCAATCTCTTGGTTCTCCTTCGCGATGCTTGTTTTGCCTCAGTGAATAACTTCTTGATAGGATGACCATGATAGTTTGTTGTCCAATGAGATATTACTTTAAATGAGTGTGTTGCTCTCAGTCACGTACTCCCGTTGATCCATCCCTTATGAGAGTGTTTAACCAATACTTAGCCAAATTAATTGCTCAAAGTCCACTCGTAACCAATTTTGCCTTGCAATGAGTTAAGCTAAGTTTTTGTGGCGGCGGTGGATGGAGGAGAGGAGAAGCGGAGTGGCGGCGGAGTGCGCCGGCGGTGCGGGCGGTGCGACACGGCAGCAAAGACGTCGCCTATCGCCCGGTAGTGGATTAGCGCCGGCGGTGAGCGCGGAGGTCTGCCGTTGGCGATGGGGAAGGTCGAGTTAGGCTTCTGGGTTTGTTTGGGGTTGGGGAGCTTCAACTCCTATGGCTATGGAGGACGGGTTGGGGAGGTGATCGGCACGGCGATGAGCAGCAGGCGTGGCGGTGCGGTCTGGTGGCGGCGGCGCAAGCGGTCCACGGTCGACGGGGGCTAACGGGCGGGGCTGTCCAGCGTAAGGAGGTCGACAACGCTCCGATCGGCAGTGTTCCAACCACCGGTCAGATACGTGGTGTCACACCCCTATTCCGGAGAATAGATTAGTGTGGTATGGATCGCCTTGGGAGAGGGTTAACGAATTAACCCGTCATAGCATCACACTTACAAACATACACGGATTGCAAAGTCATTTTATTAAGTCTCAGGTTACAACTTGAGTTCCAAATAAAAGATACATTAGGTTCACAAATTTAAGTTACATAACCACGATCTTTGTTCAAAATAAAGTGCGGAAGCGAATACATAACACGATGATACATAGATATCTTATGTAAACCATGCCGGTCTAGGCATGGCTCACTCATCATGGGTCGGAGAGCTAGGAACCCATTCGATGGTCCACTCTTTGGGTTCCTTTCCGTCTCACACAACCTTACCACAACAATCACAAAATCCGGCTTACGAGAAACCTAAAAATACACATGTAGTTGCAAAGTCCGAGTATCTAGCATACTCCGCAAGTCTTACCCGTCAAATTGGCCATCTAAGACGTACCGACACCTAGATGCATAGGGGTTGACCAGGCTCACTTGATATTTGCATAAAAACAACACATATTTACTTATGTTTGAACTTTTATGAATTGCCACATTAATAGAGTTGTTGCATAAATGAAACTTTAGTGAGCATAGCTAAGCAATACAAGAGTTGCAAGACAATTTTTCATCAATAATAACAGCAAGTAATCATCATTCTCATCCTTTCACTAAACATTGTAATCTGCCCGAAACAAGTGGTACTCATTAACCGATAGGAGACGGTGATAATTATCGAATTATAAATCCTGCAGGAAAGATCCAAGCACACGATATACGCATCATTTAAGAACACATATGACCACCGTTCGCGATTCATCACAAAGTTAGACGCGGGCTACCGACCCCTAGTACTCTCTAACGATCCTCATACCCGTGCAACCACCGTGCCATACACATCATCTCTGGATCGGTAAGGTATCCGGCCCATTTCGTAACTCACAAGCTACGTAGGTTTATCAATCCCCATAAGAAAGGTATGGCGCTTGGTACACAACTCGAACTTGTTCGTGGAGACACAATGGGAGGTCCTCACTGTTACCAAATATTCATAATTGAGTGTAACATAATAATGAGAGTGTCCACTCCTATACGATGATTCCAAAACCTAAGCATAGCATTGCTAACGATAGATTGACTCACAACACTACATAGGATATTTTGGGCAATATGCAAGAGGGGTTCTCCATTCAACTCCTATGACGTAATGCATTTTCATCATCCTTAAATATAGTGATAAAAGAAAGATTTTGAAATTAATAGGAATGCACCGGGGCTTGCTTTGGGAGTGCTCAAAGTTAGCGTTAGCTTCGCAAGCGTTGAGATCGGCAACGGCTTCTTCCGGAGAGATTATTTCGATGCCGTTACCTATGGAATGAAGTGCAATGCATAAGTCACAAGAATACAAGGTCAATGGTGATGATTATGCATGCGTGTTGTTTATATATATGCCATATGCATAAATGAATGAATCTCGTTCATGGTACTAGTGATTTTATTCACACATGAATTTCTACTTTTCTTGCCTAATAAATTTAACAGCTACGAGCAATAACATAGGCAATAGTAATGACCATGATAACTAACATGTATGCTGTGTATAACACACCAAAGGGTCAGGTTTAGATTGACAATCAAGCATATGTGAGGATAATTAAACTTAGTGCATAAAGGGTGCATTTTCATTATCACATGTGATGACGATTATATGCATATAATTAGTAGAGTAACTAAACAATCATCATAAGTGTAGGACCAATGAAAGCATACTACTTTTCTGGACATGAGGGACTAATGAGCAGTATGGACCACACATATGACAATGAGCATATAGGAAAATAAAAGATAAGCATAAAGTTATACTTTCATGTGCTGAAATTTTACCTTTTTATTGATTTAAATAAAACGACAGCAAAACAATTACTTAGGGTGCTCAAAATTAAACATGGAATTTTATGCAAGTGTACAGGGCAATGAAAAGGAGATCTACCAAGTTTCATGCAAAAATAATTTACACATAATTAATATAAATATATTTACTCAAAATGCCAAAAATGCAATAACTTGAAACATATGCAACAAAATTAAAACTTCCTGTGTAGGGTGCTCATGTATGCCAAGATGCATGTTCTGACCAAGTTTCACATTTATTTGATTTTTATTTAATTAGTTATGAATTTATTTAGCTTACAAGGGTTGCAACTTAATGATTTTTGAAAATTACTTAAATGAAAGAATTACAGGAGTTCATGTTACTTTTGACAAGTACACATTTCAGGGATTCAAAAAATATAGTTTGGGAATTTTGGACTTTGGAATCGGGAGATATGAAGTTTTTAAAATGGAACAAAGTTCACACTATTTATGGAAATGCCACTGCACCGTTTTGAATCTAGGGCACGCTCGGGCTCCGGTGAGCAGCGGCCGGCGCGACGAGCTCGCGCGGGAGGTCATGCCAAGGCATCGCAGGGCCTGATTCTTTTTGGGAACGATGTGCGGGAGCTAGGGATTCGTGTGGCGGGGTCCACGGGGACCGGCGGTGGCCGGAGAAGGCCCGCGGCGAGCGGCAGCGCTGGCGCAGCTCCGGCGGTGTGGTGCGCGCGGCACAAGGCACGAAGGAGAGGGATCTTGAGCCCGAGGGCATCACCTGAAGTGGGAGAGGAGTGGCATGGGGTCGGGCGGTGCGGGGGTTGGCCGGAAAGGGTGTCTCGACGGGGGGTAGTGCGCACGGCGGCGACGACGGCTTCTCCTTCTCCAAATTTCAGTGGCGGTGCTGCACGATACGGGTACGGGCGTTAGGGAAAACTAGCAGGGGCCCTTGCGCACGGTTTGGTGAAGAAAGGAGGGAAGTTCGACCTTCCTAGGTCACGCGCGACGCGGCGGCGTCCAAGGCGGCCATGGCGGACGACGTCGGGCAAACTCCTTCGCGCGCAAGCTCGGGGGAGGAGGAGGCAAGGGGGCGGTGCTGGCAGGTGCGGCGGAGAGTGGAGGAGCTGGTTGAGGCATCTGCAGATGGAGCCTTGGCCCCGGTGCCTTTCTTTAAGGGAAGAATGGGGTTGGGGGGAGGGGCAAAAGGAATGGGTGGCCGGACGTACGTCTCCATTCAATTTCGGCCGGCCAACAGGAGGCGGGTATAGGGGCAGCTGGGGTGGGCCAGGGGTGCGCAGCGCGGGGATGGGCAGGCGTGCGTGAGGCGGGCGGAAGCGGCACCGGACCGGCGGTCGCCCGCCATCGCCCATCGAGCAAGGTCCAGGGCTCGATTTGGATTTGAATTTTTGGGCTGCTTCTGAAATAAATCAAAAACTCAATTCATACAGCCTGTAAATTCGAACCAAAGTTCAGGGGTGTTCAGCATGATGTGATCTACAAATTCTCTTTTGGGGCAAAGTTCAGATTTTGCTCGTAGAGTTTTTATAAACATTCATGAACTAGTGCTGTTTTGAATTTGAATTTGAATTTTTAAACTTTTCAAACTTTGTTAAAAAAGTTGACAAAAAATGCTCTAAAATCATGGTTTTGCATGGACAATGTATTGGTGCAAAAATATGGGGGTGTTGCTGTTGTGAAGAATTGGGTTCCTTGAGGGTTAGGGTTTTACCCCCGAAATTGCTATTTTCTCATTTTTCTTGGTTTGATCAATTTTGTAATTAGGGTGGCTAATTGACTGGGTGCTTAATTAGTGATTCAATGGAGCTTAGTTACTTCTTGATACTGTCATTAGCATGGGTTCGTGACATCATTGGATGTCACACGTGGTGGGCGACGGTGCCGGTCGTGAGCAAACCGCGCCCCTTTCGACAACATATGTACTTCATTAATATTGTACTTTGTAACTGTTGCTTTATGTGTTGTACTTGTGGTATCTCAACCATTATAACTTGAATATTTGTTTGTATGGTTCATTTTATATGTCATTAAGTAATGCATTCACACAATATACATTTTTGTAAGTATGAGGAGGATTACATCTTTATAGCATCTGAACTTGGTTAATATTGTAACTTTGTATTGGCTATGGGCTAACATGAATGGTGAAGATTTCCTGCTTCATAAAGGTTGATGATACAAAAAGAAGTGCATATGTAACACATGCAGTCCTCACTTCCAAGTTTCTTGGACTACTAGGCAGTATAGGAGGAATTACATATACCATCAAGAAGGTGCCCATAAACCAGGAAACAGAAAAAGATCCAAACCTGAAAGATCAGAGTAAACTCAGCACTAGGAAAATAGCACATCCAGGCATTTCTGGATGCTAAATCAACCTACTGTTCTGAATCTTAAAAGAAAAACATACATAAGACTAATAATCACTTAAAGAACCATAAAAATGCATACTTAATTTAAAATCTGAACAGTTCTCAACTTAATCAAACAATATGCAGACGAGGCCACTTAGAACATGCACATATCACTATCAGTCGACAATGTTTGTATGTTTCAGGCACCATATATGCATTGGTAGCTGTTCGAAGAAACGGGTAAGCCGAAGTCCTAGTTTAAGTTCATACAAACCATTGCAAGCTAGCTAAATTCGAGATTTTGCCTGCTTGCCATCACAGGCCAGGTGTGAACTCAACCCCTCTGCCGGGCAACCAACTCTCTCCGCCTAAGAAATTCGCAGCAGTAAACCTGGCAGCTTCAGCCGCACCAATCACATGAAATCCAGCCCACTTCACTCTGCCCTGCGTGTTAGATCCTGGTCCGAAGTTCTTGTATTCTGCATAATATAATGAATTGAGGCCAGCAGATCCGTCCCAGGGGATGTAACCCAAGGCGTGAACCACATCACCCATGTAGCACTCAATGAACACAGTACGCGAAAAGGTTTTCCATGGCCGTCCTAAGAAAGTATCCACTCCCTTCACGCGTAGAACTGCGTCACCAGTGATGTTGCAGTATTGAAACACAAAACCAGTTGTTGAGTTCGCCGACTCCCGTCCTTGTGCTGTCACAACATTTTGTTGCCCGAGACGAGGAACACGTGCCACAAGGAGGCAGTTCTGGAAGATCGCATTTGCATCACCAAAAATAAAGTCCACCGTTCCTTGGATCTTGCAGTCGCGGTAGAATTGAAAGCCAGAATGGGCATAAACGGTATCTTGATAACCATCCAAAGAGCAATGGTAAACCACAGATTGGTTAGAATGGATTCGAAGTGCCACAGACTGGTTCTTTTGAGGCCCTGCCGTGTTTTGGATTGTCAGGTCCTTCACCATAAATCCAGGACCATCCACACCTGTACAAGGATAAAATTGAGTTATGATAGTTGACATGTCAAAATCCATACCAAACATAGCTAGCTCCGAACGTTCATATGTAGCAATAACTTAGGGATAAACTGATTTAGCTATATGTACTACTTTCAGAATATAACCTACATTTTGCATAATAATATTGGTGCATTTCAATTGAATTAAAAAGCATAAGAACCTGAACTATATATAGTACCATAAAAATATGGGGATCAACATATACAAGCAAAAAACTATAACTTACGTTGCCATAATGATCTTGGTGCATTTCAATTGAATTAAAAAGCATAATAACCTGAGCTAATTATAATTCCATAAAAATATGGGGATCAACTTATACAAGCACAAAATTACCAAGAACACGAAATAATCTGTGACCCCATTGCCTATTGAACATTCTAGGGGAATATCTTGGAAAACCAACAGTCAACCACAATGAAAACAACTTTGATCAAATTTAAAAAGTTACATACATTTCAGAGAGAGTTAATTTATGTTGTATATAGTGCGTTTTATTTTGTGCGATGCAGTTAGCTGTCGAATAAGAAATATAGCCCACTTGTCGAATGTGAAGAATAGTTTGATCTTTTTTGAGCAATGGCTCTATCAACGAAAGATAGGGTATAGTCTTCATGTTTTTCGCTGCCTCTTACCTACTCCTCAATTCCGAAATTTATGTCGTTAGGACATGAAAAACTGAGCTATGGCCCAGCACGATTCTCTTGTCCTAAACGACTTCACTATCAGAATGGAGGAGTATACCTTTTCTGTTTCAAATAGGAAATTGAATTGATAATGAACACAGGGTGGCTGTAACCTACCAAAATACCAGCATATACCGAACATTGATTTTTAAATATTGGACTTTCTCTGCTTAAATTATCAGTTCCATGCAATTTATAAAATCCATAAAGTCCAATATGCAAACGTTAGTGTCTCCATGTATGCAATTAGTTGAGTAAAGACGATAAGTATCTACCATAATAGTACTATGAATGCCGTACTGACAACACTTCCAAAAACTAGTCGTAATAGAAACTTCAACCTTTTTCCAGAATTGTAGTAAACCGGCATTAACTATGCATGTTCAATAGCTAAACATTATGTAAACTATGCATGTTCAATAAAAGATGTACACTGGCAACAGCGCCAACTAAAATATTCATTTTTATTTTATTTTCATCTGAAATGTTTAACCTATTATTAGACCTTCATCTATTCTATGCATGAATGCCTGATAAAGAATTGCCGGTGCCATGAGGCCCTGCATCTCCCCTTCCCTTCTCTGTCAATCCAAGATGCGGCTAGGTCAGAGTTAAGCATGTTGAAATATACGTGTGCTTCAAGTATTCAGGCTTCATGTTAGATAAGATTGTTGTAATCTGTTTCGTACTCTTGTATAGCAAGTTAGGGAGGTAGTTTGGATTCTACTTGTATCACAAGTTGTATTGCCACGCTAGGGGCTTTTCCTGGCCTATTTATTAACATGAAGTCGTGAGCTTGAGAAGGCATCGCGTTCCACCCAATCTTGCAAAAGCATTCGCGGTGAGGCTCGGCGCGGAGAACATGAGGAGCCACCCAAGTGAAGGATGAGCTCGTAGTATGGCAACTGGAAAAAGAGAGGTAGAATGTTGTTTGATGCAGTGGGAACTGCAAGAAAAGGAAGAGCGGGTAAAAGTTTCTGGAGCAGTGAACTACAAAACTTCTGTTTTTGCGTTGTAATAGCCCTTCACCAGTGAGCTGGAGTTCTCAGCAAACCATATTTTATATTTAAGTAAAGCAGGGTAGAGCCTTCTACTCTACAAGGCGGGACCATGTGCCCACTGCTCCATAGGATGGATCACAGCAGCCTGACTCCTGTGGCTGGACCAGGGCCCTACAAAAGAACTAAGTTCATCTAGGCTAAAGGAGAGAAAATGACCTAAGGTTTACAGATAGCTTTATTCATTTCTTTTGACCTACTAATCTCATCTTTTCTAAGAGAAAAGGAAGTTCCATTAGACAAATGCAAGAATCAAACAATACTATTCTCATGGACACAGAATTCTCCGAAAGAAAATTACCGACAGTTGCTGTTTCTTTCGTGTTGTAGTGGTCGGAGGAGCGGTTGCCCGTTATGACCGTAACGTCCATCCCGTCGCCGACGAGCGTGAGGTTACAGGTGTTCTTGTCGATGCGCAGGATCTCATCATAGATACCTTTCTTCACGTGGATCATGTATCTCCCAGATGTCTGCTGTGGAGCTGCGGCGATGGCCGCTCCAATGGATGTAAAATCGCCAGTACCGTCCTTGGCAACCACAGCGTTAGGTTGTTCTTCCGTGGCATGGAGCACCATCTTCGCCGCCCAAGCTGGCGACGTTGTCCATGCCTATTTGAAACAAAAATTTAATAGGTGAAAACGAATGCATTAATAAAAATATTTAACTCTGTAAAACAAGAGTGTAGTTTACAACACAACAGGATGACAAGGAAACAAAGTGCATACCCGACGCTGAGCCGCACCCGTAGCCACGGCAGCTTGCTGCTCCTGTGTGATGACGACAGCATCAGTCAGCCCCTCCTGTTTGGCAGAAAAATGTGTCGGAAAGAATAAATTAATGGAAAAAAAATCTATTTATTCTTTAACTAAGTAGAGAATAGAAACAAATTATTATTTATTTGTGTGACTGCTAAATTCCTTATTTGGAAAACTCTGAAACCTGTTTGGTATCAAAATAGGAACTAGTTTGGAATCAGTAGCCGCGGATGGTGGATTTGTGACAAGAAAGATATTGTTTTAAATTTTAGTTCTGTGGCAGTCTTGTGATCTATATGGAAAACGAGATAGTGTTTAAAATCAGCAGGAAATCTGTAGCAGCTTCTCATAAGCATTGTACATAGTAATTTACACTGGCGCAAGCATGTGTCTTAAGATGTCGAAAATGAAAAAGCCCCTCTCTATTTCACTTTTTTTTTTTTTTTGGAGGGAAACTATTTCATTTCATCTACGAAGCAGCAGAAGCCGATGCCAGCCCACTACGGCCCACTACTACAGCATTTAACTTTCACCAACGAAGCAGCCCGGCAGCAGAAGCCAGCCCGGCAGCAGAAGCCGACGCCAGCCCACTACAGCCCACTACGACCCATAGCAAAGGACTGTTTCTTCTCGGTCGCTTCCTTAATTTCTACTAGCAGGGTATCAAAAAAAAATTTCTACTAGCAGTGCCCCTTCCCCGCTGCGGCGCCGGCGAGGGAGGGCTCGGCGGGCGGCGCCCAGCGCATGGCGGTGACGAAGGAGGTGAGCGACGAGGAGAGCATGGGGAGCACGCAGAGGAGCTTCATGGAGCGCGTGTCGGAGACGACGACGCTGCTCCCGGCGCCGTGCGCGAGCAGGCCCGAGGGCTGAGCAGCGCCGTTGCCGCAGCCCGGCGGGCCCGGGAGCATCATCGCCGTGTCGCTCCCGGCCGGCGTCCGAATTTCCGTGCGATCGCGCCGGCGCGGCGGAGGACGCCATCGCGCGGACGGGGGAGAGCGTTTGACGCCGGCGAGCGGTGGCCGTGGCTTCAGCGGAATGATGAGGGGGAAAAGAAAGAAGAATCTGCTGCCTTCGTGCGCCATACCACAGCAGAAATGAAAAGGGAGCAAAATGGGCTCTGCGCCCGCGTACAAAAAGAAAGCAAGCAGTGGCTGTTCCGGCGATCGAGAGCTTAAGCGGCGACGAGAACATGAACAAACCTAGCGTAGAAAGAACAAGCTTACCCGGCCAAGGATCTGAGCCGGACCCCTCCCATCTTGCCGCGCTGCCTGAGCGCCGACGGCAGCCGCCAAGATCGTCACCACCATCAGCAGAAGAAGATGCTTCTTCGCCATGGTCGCCTCTGCGGATGCGAAGCACCTCAGCGAACCACACAGGCACACCACGGGTCTCGGTCTGGTTTCTAGTTCGAGTTCAACACTTGGTATGCCTCTGCGCATTGACATGTGATCCGCACTGGCAAAACAGTTTCATTTGGGAAAACCACATCAGCTCTCCCGTTCTAGAAACAAGCAAAATCGGGACGCTAGCAGCTAGCTCATGATTTGGCTATATGGAACCCCAGGCACTCTATTGCCTACATGATTGCTTATGGCTCTAGCTAGCCGTTCTCCACTTGTCGTGTGAATGCCATCCAGGTTCTTGCCTGCGAGCTACACAACCACGTCTGGTCGTCGTTGTAATGGATTTTTTATGGTCCAAAGTCCAGCTTTTGATCTCAGTACGGGCTTTGGAGACTCCTGTGGGTGTCTGTTTGCTTGATCTTTTTACTGCACCAGCAATACACAGGTTCTTCATCTTCTGATAATTAGACACTGTGCTTTGATATGATACTGCGACGAACCTGTGGTTGCACCTCAGTAGCAAACAAGCGCGCGCTGCAATTATGGACGATCCAGTATGTATACACAAGATTAAACCGATATTAAGCTGTCGGTTAGCATGTGATGAGCAAAACAAACCTGCAGAGGCAATATCCCAACTGCTATGTCAGTAGCCTTGCTATAATAGAAGGTCATATCCTTTGAGACTGGACAGACATCTCATAACGTGGGACTGTCAGTAATATTCCTGGTGCACTTCTGGTGTGGATTTCCATCATCAACTGAGTTTAATCACAATGATTGCCGGGTGCTTAAATAGTAGGCAAGCATGCAAATACCATATTTTTCTTCCATTATATGTTTGATTATCATAGTTAGTTTTCATCTTTTTTTGTGAAAAAGTTAGTTTTCCTATCCGTCTGCAATTTCAATACTATTTCATCATATACCCTATCTTTGTTTAATTCAAGACAGAGCTGCGTTGTTTATTATTCGATTTTCAATACTATTTCATCATACCTATCTCTGTTTAATTCAAGAGAGAGCTGCGCTGTTTATTATTTCCTCCCATAGCAGCTCTAGTCACTATTCACCGTGTCTTTCTCTCCCATCTGATCCTTGCCACATCTATCTCCCTTCATTATAAACATATATATTAATTGTGCGCTGTATGCGTACAAAAGAAGATTTGCACAAACTATGTCCCACATTCTCCACCGAAAACACTAGAACACCCAACTCCTGATTAGATACAAATTTTAAAAAAAAACTCCTGATTAACCACATAAAGTTGAGCACCCCACAAAATCCCACAACCCTGACGCCATGCAAGTTAGTTTTAGAGAAAATTGCAAATATCCACTTGCATGTTAGGGGAATGTTTGTTCATGTGTTTTTGTTTCGGTCAAACACTTACAATTTAGTTTTCATATACCTGTCTACTAATCTTGAATGACCAATATGACTCTTAGCAAGCATCTGATACTTCTTAAAACAAATTAATATAACTAAGTAACTTATAATATTAGTTGAATCATACGTATATATATCATATTTCTTCAGCTTTTCCCTCTCTACATTGCTAATAACAATTCATAGGATCCTAGCTAGATTTTCGCATTGTTAGTGATAATTAGAAGATTAAAAATACCCTGCATCAAAATTGTCAAGGGGGTATATAAAAACAAAGTGTAACTTGCAAGTGTTTGATTAAAACGAAAGCACTTGTAGGCGGGTATATGAAAACCCCACTAAAATGCAAGTGTGTATTTGCAATTTTTTCCCTTAATTTTATCACCCATTTTTAATCGTTAGGGCTGCCACATCACATGACCAGAAACCCAGCATTCACCTGCTCCATTACAAACTACAAACCTGATATCCCTATCCTTTATACTGCCGCAGATAATCCTTCCATCTTAACATAGTATAGCTCCTGCTCTAATTTCTCTCCTGCATTAATCTCATGTACCACATCATAGAAATTGTAAATTGATAATTAATTTAGACTTAAAAAGGTTTGTTATTCCTCCATTTCCAGATGTTGTTCCTCCTTTCCCTGCCCGTCTGTGGAATAAGTCTGGTTCGATATTTCGTAAGATGAGAGAAAAGATATACTCCTCTGATCTAGAATTATTGGTTTTTCAGACAACGAAAATGAATTTTTTTAAAAAAATGCGCTACTGATCCTTTAGCATCTAGAAAATGAAGGGAGTATATTTGGAAGAAGAACCAACCATCATGAGGTTACATGAATACGAAAATTCACACTGCTTGTTTAGAGAAAGTCTGACTCGCAAGGATTCTCACATTATTTTAGTATCCGAGCCCTTGTAATGCTAGTGAATTAGCGTAAACAGTACGTACGCTTTTTCTTCCTAAAAACGACACGGATTGACGGAAGCAGGGCAGAAGGGTGAAAACCGTGACGTTGCCGTTCGCCACGATATCACACGAGCTTGTTCTCTCTACAGCTCTACCATACCACGCGCGCGCGCCGCGCTCGAAAATGCACCCAATAATGCTCACCGCGCGCAAGGGACGCACAGCACAGGGCTCGCGAACAGCGTGCAAATCCCTTGTGCTCATCATGAGACGTTTCTGTTGGCGCGCGGGCCTTTGTCACGGGTCTCGCGCACTGCGGGCTGGGCGATGATGTAGACGTGCCAGTGACAGGACTTGCACAGGTCGCGGAAGCCGGAGATGAGGATTTCCGGGATGAGTTCGTGGGTAAATGCGCTCAGCGATGGCCGCGTCACCAAATCGATCCGCCTGCTACTCGTTTTGTACGGTGACGACACCGACTGTCGTTTTCGTGACCCATCTAGCCCCTGCATGTCCCTCTAATAACAAAGGAGATACAGAGCGCTATATGTTTCCAGACCAAACAGAGAGCGCTAGTTATTGTTTCGATCGATACAAATAATAACCTCTTTTTTTTGGCAAACAAGATCAATACAAATTAAGAACCAACCGGGCATACGCGGTCTCCCGCGTCGCATCACCACCGTTGCAGCTCGCTAAACGCATCCTGTTGTGAATTTCTATCGCCCAACCAAACAAGATTTTGAGTTTGTGTTCTCACAAACGGCCGAATGGAGGGAGGGGTGCCGCCACTGGCGGAGCTTCCCCTACGGCAAGTTCAGGGGCAGCAGCCCCAGCTAGCCAACGTACGGGAAAACTTTTTACACTTCCCAATCCTCTAGTCTGGTGGCTGTTTGTTTTTGGTGCTACCTGTTGCGTTCTTGGAGAAGACCGGGTGATTTAAGGCTAAAAACCTTATGCCAAAATGCTAGCAACATTCGTGCAACAAAGAAAGTTTTTCTTTGTCTTAGCCTAAGGAAAACTCTAGATTTAGAAGTATGCATCGACCCAAGAATGCATTGAACAGTGTGCCATGAGCCTGGACGTCTAATTCGATCTAACTGATATTTCGCATCAATATCTTGTTTTTCAAAAAGAAAAATTCAGAGAGAGAGCATGCTTCATGTGTTGAATTATTGGATTAGCGTGCCGTCTTTCAAAACACGTAAATGAGTCTCGTTACTTTCGTAGAGTCTTCATAGAGGTTACTTATTTAATTACATGCAGCTGAGTCCTCATCTTAATTAGGACATTGATGTTTAAACTGCTTCACGTTACAAATATTCCATATGTTCCTCTTTTTTGTATTTAGGATAAGCAATCCAATTCGACTTAAAAGTTTGTCCTAATGACAACAAAATAGAACATATGAGTAAATTACATCTCAGCTAGTGCAAATGAAGCCTCTAAATATTTTTCAGGCCATACCATTGTTGATAAATGTGAATACATGACTTATTATATTAATTTTGGAAGCTCATTATGAAAATGGTTGAGACGGAGAAAGATAATGCTTTTCTTTTCTTTTCCGATGAAGATAATGCTTTTCTTTTGGTCTACTACCTCACTGAATTTGCATTGGTTCTACTGGTCACAACGACATCATTTGAAAGAGCCTTTTGGGCTATTGGTATTCTTACTAAGAAAGATATGTGCAGTAGGAAGTTCGATGATTGGCTCAGTGAACTCATACTATGCTACATTGGGAGAGAGAGGAGAGAGAGAGAGAGATTTGGAGGGCTTGGTCCGTATCTTATATTTACTAATTGGAGGCTCCTTTTGAGGCCTCCACATTAATCGAGAGAAAATCCTAGAAATTCTCACAAAAAAGCAAAACATCTGTCCGTCAATTTAGATTCACCATAAATTGTAACCATGGATCAATTGGACCAGGTGAACCCCGTCACCAGTCCATCTAGACTACGAATCTTTTTTAAAGATGGAAGCTGCCATGGGCAAAGAGAAAAAAATAACATGGTACTTATGGTTACGTATCTTTCTAAACATGGGCAAACAAGCAACACACGTGATCAGATAATTTTCTTGGCACAAATCGTCACGTCCAAGACTTGGAAACCTGGGGCCGAGATGTGCAACAAAGCTTACCGGAGCTTGCCGCCATGGCGTAATCGATCGCCATGGCACCAAGAACTTTTGCCAGACGATCGAACTGCTACGACAACCACGCAACATCCAGAGTGGCTGATGCACGATCAACAACGCTCGCTTCAGCAGGATGCTGTCAAATCCCACATGGATCGATGGAGGGTACTGGAACAGGTTACAATATCCTCCAACTTCTCAGTATATATTTGTATGATGCACACAGGAGCATAATGCATCTCCTATGCATGGCGAATTGTCGACAATTGTGTCCTTCTCAAAACAATTCGCTAGCCTAATTACATTGATCAACGGGGTAAAGCTTGCACTGCTCCATATGACGAAACTGTGATCTCCTTGCCGGAGGAGCAATTATTAACACATAATCAATCCTATGTCGCCGGAATGTTTTCTAACTAAACTTGGCACTCATCTTCCTCAAAAGAAAATATCTGGATCTATTCTGTCCCCTGCATGCCTATACTTATGTTATCTCTACAGGAAGCATCATAGTGGTGGCCCCCGTGTATACACTCTGCTTGGCAAGCTCCGCTAACGCGAATCAATGGTATAATGCTCCTGTTCATAATTTGCTACTTACCCTCATGTTCAAACATGGGATGCTGCCTTACATTATAGTTTGCTCTTTTGCTCCTTTGTTGTTGTTGTTGAATATATAGGAAAAGGTACAGGACAAGACAATGAAAAGGAAGAAGAAGACCACGTACAGAAAGAAGGAGAGGTTGAAGACATGGAGCATGCACTACTGCCCAGGTACTGACGCCTAAGATTTGTTAATTGCTGAGTGCATAAAAGTTGAATATATTGTATACTCATTTCTTTAGTTGTTATTAATTCATGTATGACGCTGCTGCAAAATTTAAAACTGTTCCTTGCACAACCGACACATGTGTAGTGTAGTCCATATTTATTCATATTGTTGGAAAGCTAAGAGAGCAAGCTTGATGACGTAAGCTAACAGATTTGTTGCGAGGCAACAAAAAGTTCACATATATATATATATATCTGATCCTTGCATAAAGAATTTTGAGACACGAGTAAATGTCATACATTCCAGAGGGGACAAAAGAGTAACCAAAGAGAAAAAATCACTTATACAAGGATACTTTATATGCGGTTGAAAATTAAAAATCAATGAACCAAGAGGGCAGGGAGGTCACTTTGATACATATCTAAATTAAAAAGCATGAAGTTTAAATCAATGAACCAAGAGGGCAGGGAGGTGTAACTTCTATTTTTGAACTAATGCATTGATACATGCCTACATAGCTAGCCTCCAACTGCAAATTGCTCCCTTGAATACAAAATATTTCAAAGTGTTATGTTTCACTAAAACAAGAAACTAAAAGTTATATATTCTTTGCTACTTCTTGCGACTCAATAAGTAACAAGAAGCTATGAAGTTTCTATACATTCTTCATGTTACTTATGGAGTCGCAAGAAGTGTAACAACTCTACAAATGAACACGCATTTCATCATGTCATCATGTGCATTTGAAAAGAAAAGATTTAAAATTTTGTGAAGAGAGGCACATGAAATAACAACTTCACTTAAGTAAAATTAAGGTCTTAAAAGAAGTCAGTAAATAAAAGTAAATTATGGAGTTTAACATTTTCTATTGTTTAAGCATAAAAATAGGTAATTTCTGAGGTTGCTACCAATTTATTTTAATTTATAAAAATACCTACAAGAAATAATGAAAGCTTATGTTTTTAATTTAAACTTGAATTTTAATTCAAAACCAGTTTGGAATTTCAACCTGGACCTAAAAGGAAAAATGTTTAAAACATTTTCAAATGTCTCCATGAATTTTTGTGGATTTATTAGAGCCCCGGAAACCTGTTTTGTAATTTGTCAAAAACCCAGGGGGTTTTATGTAAAACGACCAGGGCCCCCGTGTCACTCTCTCTTCTTCTTTCTCTCACTCCCGAACCGCCTCCCGCCACCGCCTTCCCGGCGCCAGCACGGCCCGCCCGGCCGCGTGTCTCCCTCTCTCCACACCACGCAGCTGCTTCCGCCACCTCACCCCGGTGTCGGATGGGGGATAAAAGGACCGACGGTGTCCCTCTCCCTCTCTTCTCTCTCGACTCGCGCCACACACCACCGCCGCCCCTCCCATTTCTTCGTCGTCCGGCCGCCTCGGGTCGTTTCCCGACGAGCCGCTACCACCGGCAGCTCCGCGAGTTCGTGCCGCACCTCCCCACGATCTTCAAGCAAGCCGTGCTGCCGTGAAGCCGGAGAGCGCGCCCATTTTCCCGTCGACGGTCGCCATCGGTACGTTGCCGTCTCTCTCTAAAATTCTCTCTCGCCTCACAAGCTTTTTCGTTCGATCCTTGATCGTTTATGTGCGCCAACAGGTCCTCTACCTTCCGGGCATCATGAGCTAAGTAGTTCGTCTCGGGTCCGGCCGAATTTGACCTTTTATCTCGGGCTCGGGTCGCCGCCGGTTTCCCTCGCCGGTGTAGACCACTTTCCGGCTGTCTCCCGGGGGAACCCTCACCGTGCCGTCCTTGCTCATGTTTCCGGGAAGCTTTCCCACTTTTCTTCCCTAAGTTTTGTGCATCACACCGGTTGTTAGGACTCGCCGGAGCCTCGCGCACGCGTGACGCTCGCCGTCGGCGTCCTTCCGGGCTGTCCCGGCCACCGGGGTCACCACCGGTAGGCCGCTCTCGTTGCGCGGAGTGTTCCGAGCCAAAGCCCTAACCGCCCCCCATCCCGCATCCTCTCCGGCGCACCGCCGCCGCCGTCCGGCCACCGGGCGCCATAGTGGCGAGCCCGAGCTGCTGTTGGGCGCGCTCGGGCTGCTAGGCCGGGATGGGCCGCTGGGTCGTTGCGGAGCTACTTTGGGCCTGGCCTTTCGGCCCGATAGCTCATAAACCTTTCTTTTAAATTTATTCAAATTCCGGATTTGATTCAAACTTTAAAAATGCGTGGAAAATTCCACAAAAATCGGAAAAATGTCAAACAAAGTTCATTAGATTCGTACAATTATTCTCTATTTATTTATGAATTCAAATATCTATTTTGAGAAATTATAATTTCATAGTTTAATTAAGTCCCTTTTCTTTAGTTAATATAACCTATTATTTTATGTTAATTATTAATTGTTTTTGAAAAATAAATTTCTTTAAAAATTAGAGATACTGCAGACGAAAGTTTTTGTTAAGTTAGTTTTCCAAAAAATTAAACTTAAACACCGTCATTTTATGTGATCCAAATTAATAGCTTAAGTGTTATCACATATCGTTAAACATTTATAATTGTCGTTTAAAATCATGATTAATTATTAATGGATGAACCTGGTTAATCATTAATTAATGAACATGATTAACGTTTGATTATTAATTAATGACCTTGATTAAGCAATAATTAATGAGCTTGATCAATTCTTTCTTATTGCTTAACGAGCATGATTAATTGTTAATTACTTGAACCTAATTAATCAATAAGTATTAGTTGATGAACAAAATCAACAAAACCTTTGCATGATCATATCATCTTCATTCATGCATACATGGTTGTGATTCGCAACGTATCGTTGGTCGACCTAGGTTTCGGCGTGATCGAGGTTCAGTCAGAGGTCGAGAAAGGAGACGGAAGCTTCGAAGTCGACCGAGCACATCGAGGAAGCTAACCCCGACTCGAATCAAGGCAAGCCCGGTGCATCCCACCTATATTTTAAAGTCTTTTCTTTTATCACGGTTATCGTGTCGTGATTGTGCATTAGGTTTCAGGAATTGCTTGACACCCTAGATGCATGAGTAGAATTCCTATGTTACCTGTTTATCCATGATTGGTTTTGTGTCTCGATAGATGCTACGCTTAATTCACGGGGCTACGGTAGAAGTCGAGTGGTGCTTGAGCACACTCGCGAGCTGGTACGGTCTAATCTTAAAGCATGGAGGCTTTAAGTTGATTGATGTCTTTTAAGTGAAGTTAAAGATGAAGATGGAGATGAAATGGAGACCGGACGGGCCCTGTAGGAGAAAGGGCAAAGACGAGGTCTTGCAAGGTGGTAACCCCGTACGTGTCGGTCAAGGACCGTACCGTTGTTGGCCCTGCCGAGCAAGTATTTGAACGTACCGATTTACATACTGGTGTTTATGGGACCGGGAAGCCGATGTAACCTAATTGCCACGGCGGTTGGACGTAGCCCATCCCCTAATTGGGTGGAGAATGAGGTGAGGCCTCATGTCTCAAAGGGAGAGGAATGGGTGGTCGCTCACGGATAACGTCGAGGACGGGTATCGCGTGGGGTCCCTAGGTTCTCGGGCGGATGGGAGACTAACCCGGCCACTGCCGAGAATTAGCGTGAAAGGTTGTCGTATGCGACCAAAGGGAGTGCGTATACGCCGTGTAAACGGGTTTTCCAGCTGGTGAAATCGATTCGAATCGCTGTCCCTCGCAGTAATGAGTACCGCTTGTTCACCGTGTCACATCGTAGTTAATCAAGTGAAAGATGAAGGAAGATGGATGAAAGGATTGTTGTTTGGAACTAATCTTTTCCTGCAACTTGATTGCAATAGTGATAGTCTGCAAACCTAGAGGTTAATGAACTTAACATGAGCTAAAATACTGAAAGTAAGGACTCAACCTTTAATGCTGTTTTCGCAAAGGAGTAAACCCCACGAGCCAGAAAGCCTTTGCATACTAGGCGTCGGCCTTAGCGTGCCATGTTGACGGGTCGGTCTTGCTGAGTATTAGAATACTCAAGGTTTGTTCGTTATCTTTCGGGGAATGAGTCGTGCGATCACGACTTGTACGGTAGTTCCTGGAAGTGGAGTGTCCCAGGTGTGGTTCCCACCAATGGGAACGGTTTCCGACGTCGTGAGGAGGAAGGACCGTGATGTACGAAGGGCTCGGTGCATCACGTTGATCGTTTAATAGTGTTTTGGTGTTCAAAGTATCGAGTTTCACTGCAATACTCGTAGGTTGTTAAACTTCAATAAGATTTATTATTCCGCTGCACCAATGTTTGTATTTCGAAAACCTGGTTGTATTATACCATGATGTATATATGTTGGCTTGTATGAGATGATACACTGTTGTAACTCGCTTCGTCGAGTGTCCCTCTGTTCCGATTCCTGGGTGTCCCGGAGGGATGTCACAGCTGGTATCGGAGCGGTTCGGAGGCAACGAGTTCATCATTACAAGCTCGTTTTCAAAACTTAACCGTTTAGCACGTTTAGAATACGAGAGAGTACGGAGCCCCATAAGGATGTAGAATAGTTAGACTTTTTACTAAGCTGTTCGACGTTTGGGTTTTGGAAAGTGCTAACTATTCGTCATAGTTTTATATACTATAGTACGTCTAATTAGTCTACCGAGCATGCATCATGTCATATTGAGTGCTATAATATGAGGTTTTGGGAATTAGATCAAGTTAGTATCATAGTGTAGAGTTAGTTTCCTATGGACGGTTCCAGAAGGAGTTTATGCGAGTGATATAGAAGGCAAGCGAGAACTCTTCCACCGAGGCAATGGAATGAGTAATTTCAAGATCTTCATCTACAGATGATTAAAGGCGATCGGAGAGAAGGATGATCAGGTGTAGTTATCAAAGAGCCACATATGAGAGCTATGGATTTAAAAGGATAGATTAAAGATGCTCGTACGAATGTGTACTACAAGTGAATCTGGTGTTGGAATGAGAGATAGTGCACCTCTTCTCTATACACTACTTGTGCTTTGGAACTTCAACATGTTGTATCGTTGGTATCCTTATATCCTAATTTTGGATCGGTGATACTAATACCAAGTTTTATAACGAGAATGGAACAAACTGGAAGAGGGAACTATCCCGAAAGCACCCAGCAAGATGTTCGAGAGTCGAGCATCGACTCCACCTACCCTGGCACAAGCTATTGCCACTATATTGGAGTCTCGTGAAGAGCAACGGGAACTTCTTCAGCAACTTGTTCGGAATACGGCTCCACGGGCCGGTGGTCAAGATCAGCATGCTCCACCGGTTCACGTTACATATTCGGATTTCCGGCTATTGGTCCACCCAAGTTTTCGGATGAGGGAGATCCTCTAGAAGCGAGACCATTGGTTATGTACTATCGAGTCAAAGCTGGAACTCCTACCATGCACGAGTTTCGGAAGACTATCTTTGCCGCTCGAGCAACTGGAAGGATTTGTCTGGAGCATGGTGGGCTAATTACAAGGCCATGATTCCCGAAGGTCACCAAGTACTATGGCAAGAATTCACAAAGGCTTTTCGTGAACATCATATTTCGGAAGGTATCCTGAACCAAAAGCGTAAGGAGTTTCTAGCGCTGAAGCAAGGTGATATGACCGTACACTCCTATTCAAAGTTGTTCAACCGTACGGCTCAATATGCTCCTCGGAATGTGGACACCGACGCCAAGAAGAAGGAATGCTTCAAGCAAGGACTTACTACCAAGTTACAATCCCGGCTTGTTTTGGATCGAGGAGTTAGTTTCAATGAGTTGGTAAGTGATGCTATACTCATGGAGGATGCTATTCGTGTTCATCAAGAAGAGAAGGCTAAGAAGAGAGCAGCCAATGAACAAGGAAGTAAAGTGCCCCCAAGTATCGTCTAGTCCACATTTCTGCAGCGAGACCAAAGATTCAAGCCTATGCCATCGGATCCCAATTCTCACCGGCCATCTCGGTATCGGCAACGGGTGTTCTCCGGTTCAGCGGTCCAACAAGCGGATCTATCGAGTATACACCTCTCATCCCAAACTCCACAATCGGTTGACCATCTACGCTATAACGATGGTTGTCATGGACAGTTGGCTCAAGATTGTGTCGCACCAACGGAGCGAGAACTTAGCAATACGTCCTCAAAAGAAAGCGGTTGGTCGACGGAAGAATGCATTGAAATATGGTAAGATGAAGACTGGTCGTGTCAACTTCACCACCGCCGAAGAGATTCCGAAAGGGTCACAAGTCATGGCTGGGTTGTTCACTATCAACCATCATGATGCCATTATTTTATTTGACTCGGGAGCGACCCACAACTTCATCGATAAAGGATATGTCCAAAGGTATAATCTACCATCATGCAAGATGACTTATCCACATCTCATATCATCGCCTGGAGGTAATATACTTGCGGATCAAAGTACTACGAGCTACGATTGAAATTGGGTCGTAAGGATTATCCCACCTCCTTTATAGTCTTAAATGGACAAGGATTGGACGCGATTCTTGGCATGAGATGGATGAAGTATCATAAGGCGGTATTGGACATAGATGCTTTTGCGGTTCACTCGAACTCTCCTCTTCACGGACGAGATTGCTTTCAGTTGACTTCTACCCAAACTATTCCTCCAATGATTTATAAGACTATTGGTAAAAGTTTGGAAGACATTCCTATAGTCCGTGAGTACCCCGATGTTTTTCCGGAAGACTTACCGGGTTTACCGCGGATCGAGCGGTAGAATTTAAGATAGAGTTACAGCACTGGAACCGCACCAATATCAAGAAGGCCGTATCGGATGCCACCCAATGAGCTGGCAGAATTGAAAGTACAACTAAAGGAATTATTGGACAAAGGATACATACGCCCAAGTTCATCACCATGGGGATGCCCGACCTTGTTTGTAAAGAAGAAAGATGAGACATTAAGGCTATGTGTGGATTACGAGGCCTTTGAATGCCGTTACTATCAAGAACAAGTACCCTCTTCCAAGGATTGATATCTTGTTTGATCAAGCGATAGGAGCCAAAATCTTCTCTAAGATAGACCTTCGTTCCGGATATCACCAGATTAAGATAAGAGCCGAAGACATACCAAAGACCGCATTCTCCACAAGATACGGACTATACGAGTACCTGGTGATGTCATTTGGATTGACTAATGCACCAGCACACTTCATGTATCTCATGAATTCTGTATTCATGCCCGAGCTGGACAAGTTTGTCGTGGTATTCATTGACGACATCTTGATCTACTCTAAGTCGGAAGAGGAGCATGCCAATCACTTAAGAGTTGTATTGCAAAGGCTCAGGGAGCATCAGCTTTATGCTAAGTTTAGTAAGTGTGAGTTTTGGTTAAAAGAAGTGTCATTCTTAGGTCATGTGATATCAGCCGAAGGAGTGGCCGTTGATCCAAGCAAAGTTCAAGAAGTGTTGGATTGGAAACCGCCGAAGTCGGTTTCACAAATCGAAGTTTCTTAGGATCGGCTGGTTACTACGGAAGGTTTATTCCCAACTTCTCAAAGATTGCCAAGCCAATGACCAAACTATTGGAAAAGGATAAGAAGTATGTATGGAGCCAAGAGTGTGAAGAAGCTTTTCGGACATTAAGGAAATTGCTGACAACGGCTCCAGTACTCGCTCGACCGGATCCGACGAAGCCTTTTGATGTGTATTGTGATGCATCGGGAACAGGACTTGGATGTGTTCTAATGCAGGAAGGCCGAGTAATTGCCTATGCTTCTCGACAACTTAGGCGTCATGAGGAACACTATCCCACACATGATGCGGAGTTAGCGGCGATCGTTCTTGCATTGAAGAGGCTGGAGACATTACCTCTTGGGAAATTTAGTACATCTATACACAGACCACAAGAGTCTCAAGTACATCTTTACCCAAGCAGATCTAAATATGCGTCAACGAAGATGGTTAGAACTAATCAAAGATTATGAGCTGGAAATCTACTACCACCCCGGTAAGGCAAACGTGGTAGCCGATGCTTTAAGTCGCAAGGTTCATTGCAATAATCTCACGACGCAACTCTTGATTCAAGCACCTCCATCCGAAAGTCATGAGCCTAATCTTCGGATTCTTCCGTATGGAGCCTTGACCAATTTGGCTCTCATTCCTACCATTCGTGAAGAAGTGGTAGCAGCTCAGCGAGAAGGATGCTTGGTATGGAACATATCAGAAGACGACTACGGAAGGGTGAAGTCAAGTGCTTCCGAAAAGATGACGAAGGTGTTATCTGGTTCAAGAATAGGCTAGTAGTGCCTAAGAACGTGGAACTCCGCAAGAAGATAATGGATGAAGCCCATACGTCCAAGTATTCTATTCATCCTGGAACCAACAAGATGTATCAAGACTTGAAGAAGAGATTTTGGTGGACAAGAATGAAACGCGAGATAGCAAGATATGTCAACGAGTGCGACACTCGTCGACGTGTCAAAGCGAGCATTTGAAGCAAGCGGGTCCACTTCAACCTCCGAGCATACCTGAATGGAAATGGGAAGATATCGGTATGGACTTTATTGTTGGATTACCAATGACTCCACGGAAACACGACTCTATCCGGGTCATAGTTGACAGATTGACCAAGTCAGCTCACTTTATACCGGTACATACCAACTACAAGACCAAGCAATATGCAGATCTATATATTTCACGCATCCTATGTTTGCATGGAGTACCCAAGACCATCATCTCGGATCGAGGAACTCAATTTGTCTCTAGATTTTGGGAACAGTTGCATGAGTCATTGGGAACGAAGTTAATTCGAAGCTCGGCGTATCACCCCCAAACGGATGGACAAACAGAAAGAATCAATCAATATCTCGAGGATATGCTTCGAGCATGTGTCTTGACATACGGTAAAGATTGGGAGAAATGTTTACCACTGGCGAGTTCTCATACAACAACAGCTATCAAGAGAGTGCCGGAATGTCACCGTTCCAAGCTACGTATGGACGTAGCTGCCGTACACCATTGAATTGGTCCGAAAGTGGAGAAAGAATAATCTTCGGACCCGACCTAGTAAAAGATGCGAGAGGAACAAGTACGTCTCATCCAACAGAACCTCAAGAGAGCTAAATCTCGACGGATCGGTTATGCCGATAAAAGACGTCGTGAGTTGGTATTCAAGGTTGGAGATCAAGTTTATCTTCGAGTATCTCCTACCAAAGGTGTTCAAAGGTTTGGAATCAAAGGAAAGTTAGCACCACGATACATCGGACCTTTTCCAATCCTACAAAGATGTGGAGCTGTGGCCTACCGGTTGGAATTGCCGAGCACACCTGCGAGGCATCCACAACATCTTTCATGTGTCTCAAGCGAAGAAATGTTTAAAACCACCCGGGGATATGCCGACAGTCGAGGTGGAACAGCTACAGACGAGACTTGACTTATGACGAACGTCCGGTGAAAGTTCTCGACACCAAGGATAGAGTGACTCGTCATCGGACCATTAAGTTCTACAAGATCCAATGGAGTAATCACTCGAAAGCTGAAGCTACTTGGGAACAAGAGGAATTTCTTCGATCCAACTACCCCGAGTTCTTTAGTACCGTCGCTTAGTCGTCTCGACCGTGAATCTCGGGACGAGATTCTGTAAGGGGGAGGGCTGTAACAACTCTACAAATGAACACGCATTTCATCATGTCATCATGTGCATTTGAAAAGAAAAGATTTAAAATTTTGTGAAGAGAGGCACATGAAATAACAACTTCACTTAAGTAAAATTAAGGTCTTAAAAGAAGTCAGTAAATAAAAGTAAATTATGGAGTTTAACATTTTCTATTGTTTAAGCATAAAAATAGGTAATTTCTGAGGTTGCTACCAATTTATTTTAATTTATAAAAATACCTACAAGAAATAATGAAAGCTTATGTTTTTAATTTAAACTTGAATTTTAATTCAAAACCAGTTTGGAATTTCAACCTGGACCTAAAAGGAAAAATGTTTAAAACATTTTCAAATGTCTCCATGAATTTTTGTGGATTTATTAGAGCCCCGGAAACCTGTTTTGTAATTTGTCAAAAACCCGGGGGTTTTATGTAAAACGACCGGGGCCCCCTGTGTCACTCTCTCTTCTTCTTTCTCTCACTCCCGAACCGCCTCCCGCCACCGCCTTCCCGGCGCCAGCACGGCCCGCCCGGCCGCGTGTCTCCCTCTCTCCACACCACGCAGCTGCTTCCGCCACCTCACCCCGGTGTCGGATGGGGGATAAAAGGACCAGACGGTGTCCATCTCCCTCTCTTCTCTCTCGACTCACGCCACACACCACCGCCGCCCCTCCTATTTCTTCATCGTCCGGCCGCCTCGGGTCGTTTCCCGACGAGCCGCTACCACCGGCAGCTCCGCGAGTTCGTGCTGCACCTCCCCACGATCTTCAAGCAAGCCGTGCTGCCGTGAAGCCGGAGAGCGCGCCCATTTTCCCGTCGACGGTCGCCATCGGTACGTTGCCGTCTCTCTCTAAAATTCTCTCCGCCTCACAAGCTTTTTCGTTCGATCCTTGATCGTTTATGTGCGCCAACAGGTCCTCTACCTTCGGGCATCATGAGCTAAGTAGTTCGTCTCGGGTCCGGCCGAATTTGACCTTTTATCTCGGGCTCGGGTCGCCGCCGGTTTCCCCTCGCCGGTGTAGACCACTTTCCGGCTGTCTCCCGGGGGAACCCTCACCGTGCCGTCCTTGCTCATATTTCCGGGAAGCTTTCCCACTTTTCTTCCCTAAGTTTTGTGCATCACACCGGTTGTTAGGACTCGCCGGAGCCCGCGCACGCGTGACGCTCGCCGTCGGCGTCCTTCCGGGCTGTCCCGGCCACCGGGGTCACCACCGATAGGGCGCTCTCGTTGCGCGGAGTGTTCCGAGCCAAAGCCCTAACCGCCCCCCATCCCGCATCCTCTCCGGCGCACCGCCTGCCGCCGTCCGACCACCGGGCGCCATAGTGGCGAGCCCGAGCTGCTGTTGGGCCGCGCTCGGGCTGCTTGGGCTGGGATGGGCCGCTGAGTCGTTGCGGAGCTACTTTGGGCCTAGCCTTTCGGCCCGATAGCTCATAAACCTTTCTTTTAAATTTATTCAAATTCCGGATTTGATTCAAACTTTAAAAATGCGTGGAAAATTCCACAAAAATCAGAAAAATGTCAAACAAAGTTCATTAGATTCGTACAATTATTCTCTATTTATTTATGAATTCAAATATCTATTTTGAGAAATTATAATTTCATAGTTTAATTAAGTCCCTTTTCTTTAGTTAATATAACCTATTATTTTATGTTAATTATTAATTGTTTTTGAAAAATAAATTTCTTTAAAAATTAGAGATACTGCAGACGAAAATTTTTGTTAAGTTAGTTTTCCAAAAAATTAAACTTAAACACCGTCATTTTATGTGATCCCAAATTAATAGCTTAAGTGTTATCACATATCGTTAAACATTTATAATTGTCGTTTAAAATCATGATTAATTATTAATGGATGAACCTGGTTAATCATTAATTAATGAACATGATTAACGTTTGATTATTAATTAATGACCTTGATTAAGCAATAATTAATGAGCTTGATCAATTCTTTCTTATTGCTTAACGAGCATGATTAATTGTTAATTACTTGAACCTAATTAATCAATAAGTATTAGTTGATGAACAAAATCAACAAAACCTTTGCATGATCATATCATCTTCATTCATGCATACATGGTTGTGATTCGCAACGTATCGTTGGTCGACCTAGGTTTCGGCGTGATCGAAGTTCCGTCAGAGGTCGAGAAAGGAGACGGAAGCTTCGAAGTCGACCAGCACATCGAGGAAGCTAACCTCGACTCGAATCAAGTCAAGCCCCGGTGCATCCCACCTATATTTTAAAGTCTTTTCTTTTATCACGGTTATCGTGTCGTGATTGTGCATTAGGTTTCAGGAATTGCTTGACACCCTAGATGCATGAGTAGAATTCCTATGTTACCTGTTTATCCATGATTGGTTTTGTGTCTCGATAGATGCTACGCTTAATTCACGGGGCTACGGTAGAAGTCGAGTGGTGCTTGAGCACACTCGCGAGCTGAGTACGGTCGATCTTAAAGCATGGAGGCTTTAAGTTGATTGATGTCTTTTAAGTGAAGTTAAAGATGAAGATAGAGATGAAATGGAGACCGGACGGGCCCTGTAGGAGAAAGGGCAAAGACGAGGTCTTGCAAGGTGGTAACCCCGTACGTGTCGGTCAAGGACCGTACCGTTGTTGGCCTCGCTGAGCAAGTATTTGAACGTACCGATTTACATACTGGTGTTTATGGGGCCGGGAAGCCGATGTAACCTAATTGCCACGGCGGTTGGACGTAGCCCATCCCCTAATTGGCTGGAGAATGAGGTGAGGCCTCATGTCTCAAAGGGAGAGGAATGGGTGGTCGCTCACGGATAACGTCGAGGACGGGTATCGCGTGGGGTCCCCGGGTTCTCGGGCGGATGGGAGACTAACCCGGCCACTTGCCAGGAATTAGCGTGAAAGGTTGTCGTATGCGACCAAAGGGGTGCGTATACGCCGTGTAAACGGGTTTTCCCAGTTGGTGAAATCGATTCGAATCGCTGTCCCTCGCGATAATGAGTACCGCTTGTTCACCGTGTCACATCGTAGTTAATCAAGTGAAAGATGAAGGAAGATGGATGAAAGGATTGTTGTTTGGAACTAATCTTTTCCTGCAACTTGATTGCAATAGTGATAGTCTGCAAACCTAGAGGTTAATGAACTTAACGTGAGCTAAAATACTGAAAGTAAGGACTCAACCTTTAATGCTGTTTTCGCAAAGGAGTAAACCCCACGACCGGAAAGCCTTTGCATACTAGGCGTCGGCCTTAGCGTGCCATGTTGACGGGTCGGTCTTGCTGAGTATTAGAATACTCAAGGTTTGTTCGTTATCTTTCGGGGAATGAGTCGTGCGATCACGACTTGTACGGTAGTTCCTGGAAGTGGAGTGTCCCGGTGTGGTTTCCACCAATGGGAACGGTTTCCGACGTCGTGAAGAGGAAGGACCGTGATGTACGAAGGGCTCGGTGCATCACGTTGATCGTTTAATAGTGTTTTGGTGTTCAAAGTATCGGTTTCCGCTGCAATACTCGTAGGTTGTTAAACTTCAATAAGATTTATTATTCCGCTGCACCAATGTTTGTATTTCGAAAACCTGGTTGTATTATACCATGATGTATATATGTTGGCTTGTATGAGATGATACACTGTTGTAACTCGCTTCGTCGAGTGTCCCTCTGTTCCGATTCCTGGGTGTCCCGGAGGGATGTCACAAGAAGTCAATCTGTGGATCATGGATTTTGTTTATGTTCTATGTAGTCAACAATAATATAAGCAAATATTTTACATGAACTGTAAAATTGTAAAAAAAAGTGTATAAAACTACCTATAGAGAGGTAAGTGTCATGGAAACGAAAAACCAAAACTGAAGTTTCCTTTCATTGCGATTTTGCATAAGACTATAATAGACATCAGGTAATCCAACTTAAATTTCCACTTTCCCTATATCAAGTCCATATCTGCAAAGAGTCAAATTAAATCTTCCTCTTCACAAATACAAGCTTGATAATGCAATTAAAAGCACATACATAATAATATAATCGGTAAGCCCCGTGCAATTGCACGGGTTGAGGGACTAGTAACTATAACAACAGGTTCAAGTCATGGCACATCATAAACTGCATAATTTTTTAAAATATATATGTTTGATTAAATTTGTTGGGCATGTCTGCCCCCACCTAAATTTTTTTCTGTGCTCCGCCCATCTACATGAAGTGCAAAATAAGGATAAGATCTGGTATGTCATGCAACTCAAATCGAACTATACAGAGTAGGGTCCACACTTCAAAATAAATTGAGATATCATCGTTACATTTTTGCTGAAGCCAAATTGCCGATAATAAAGACATATGCCTACCCTACTTATTTTATGAAGTACATTCTGTGTACCAACAGGATTCACATATCCAAGTATTCGACTAACTTGTAGATTATGCAACTGCCATCACGAACTCGTTCTCTACCTGGCACCGCTTCGCTATCAGAGCTAGGATCCGTACGAAGATCCTTTGTGCTCATCATTAGGTTTGGATTCAGCAAGTTGTTTTTTTCTTCACTGGGGCACACCTCGGATTCATTGGCTCTGCACTTCTTTATTTATACTTCACTAGATTATAGGTTGTGGGGAGCTGTGGTGATCAAAGTTGGCTGTTGTATTTTTTCATTGGAGTTCGATATCGTTTTGTTCTCTGATTTCGTGGCGGTGACAATAACTAGGACATGAAATATCCATACTGGCTCCTGGCTACTATTAATTATAGGAGGCAAGAGAAGAAAATTCATTGTCATTTTGTTGCTGAGTATAGGGGCATATGTCCACCCTACTTATTTTATGAATATGGTTCCGTGTGTAAGCTGCGTTGTTTATTATTTCCTCACTGGTTTCAAGTTATGTTGCAGAATAAAATTTTATATAGAACTTAGTTATATCTAATACTAGACAGAGACTAAATTTTGTAGCTTTCGGTGAAAAGTACACATCATATGGACCACACAGCAAGGAGTACATCTGTTAAATAATTTGCCTTTTGAGCAGTGGAAATTATAACGGTTTTGCAGTTTTGTGTGAGAGAGAATTGTATGCAGTTTTGCGATTTGGTTGAGGTACGTGAGAGGTTCGTGGCAAATCTATATGGGTGTGTGGGATTAGGAAAAAATAAACTGCGGAAGTAGAAGGCAGATGAGTAGTTCATAACATGGGCATGAGGTTGACATTTTAGTGCATTAGTGCTTGCTAGTTAAGGATCATTTCAGACGGTCTATATAATACCGATGATGTGGCTCAATGTGGTTGTAGAGAAATAAAAGTAAATGATTCTTAGTGGTTGCATTTTTATAATATATAAGTACATAGCTCTAGCTCTAATTTCTCTTCTGCATTTATGAGAGTAGATCACAAGTTGATGTAACACATTGTAAGTTGATTAAAGGAAGCTGAGAAATTTGTATGTAAAATCTTTTGTTGTTTCTCCATCTACATATTTTGTTGCACATTTCTTTTCCCAACTGCCACATCTGTGGCACAAGTCTAGCTAGTTTGTCATATAGGCACAGGCCATGCCCTTCCCGCTGCTTCGCTTTCAGGGCCTGGCGTCATGTATACTTTTTTTATTTTCTTTATACACGTGTAGTATCGGGCGTTTTGAGCGATACCAAAAAAGCCATCTCTTATAATAATGTGGACGTAATATCTACGGTCCTTTTGTGCCCGAGCAGGCTTCTATGCTAGTAGTGCTGGTTGGTAAGTTATGCCGAGAAAAAAAAACAATTGTCATACAGAACTTAGTCATTTCTAATACCAGATAGAGACTAAATTTTGCAGCTTTTAGGGAAAAAGTGCACAGCTAGCAGATGGACCACAGCAAGGAGGAGTACATGCATCTAATGAGTAATTTGCGTGTTGAGCAATGGAAATCAACAATGTCGATGCCAATAATTTTGATACTCAAAATTTGTTTGTTGAACAATGGGTGTGTTTGACGTACGTTATTTTTTAGGAATTTATTTTTTCTAAATAATGGTTATTATAACAGTTTAGTTTTATTTTTTAAAATTAATTAATAATGACTTTTATTGAGGGAAATATCAACAAATAATATATTTAAATAATTATTTTATTCATATAACATAAACAAAATTGATAATCTACTTTTTTCATAACCTAATTCATCATTGTTGTTAAGTTAGTAATTGTTAGTGTAATTAATGAAGTTAATTTGTATAAATAAACAAATATTAATTAGTTTTTAGTGCAATTACTAAACTACTCTCTGACTAATGGAGGATAAAAAACTCCTCAATTTTCTTTAGTTCCACTCCGCCTAGTGTTGGGGATTTGACGTTTTCCCCGCTGCCGTTCTTCCAAAACCGTCAAGTTAGCCGTGGAAGTACACTTCAAGCCATCCCTGTTGGTGTGTTCCACAATACCTAGCAGATAATCTTACGGGCGAAACTCCCACCAAATAATAGGAGCCTGAATAATTACTTCCATTGTGTTAGGAAAATACTTCAATGAACATAAGGACATATGTCCCCCTAGCTTCTTATTAATTATGGTTAAATATAAATATTGAATATCTGATTATACTATTAAACATGTCATACTAGTTGTAAATATATTGTCAAATCATAAGTTAAAGTACAAAAATATTAATTTCGACAAATTCATCACATTCCATTAAATTTGATGAATTTGTTACAATTTGATTTTTTATATATACTTCAATTTATGGTTTGATAATATATCTACAACTAGTCAGACATGTTTAATAGTATAATCAGAGATTCAATATTTATACTTAACCGTAAATAATAAAAAAGCTAGGACGGGCACATGCCCCTATGCCCACAAAAAGCATTCTCATTATGTTATTAATTGCATATGATGGGCTTCTAATCCTACCATATAGGTTACCTTTTTCAGTTTGGTTATTACCTAAAATAAAGGTTTCCTTTTCTTGATTGAAACGGACAGCCATGCATGTCCGATCGAGGAAGAAGCAATACAGAAGCGCGTGAGCGGTAGTTCCCTGATCCGGCAAAGCTGACTCGAACCCGCGCGATCGTTGTTGGTCACGCGGTACCGCGTTGCTCCATCCACTGAATGTGTATCTTAAGCTAAAAAGTTATCACCATTAGCAAGCGTTTCGTCCCTCCCTAAAAATAAAAGAAGAAGAGAAAATCCCTTGCTTTGGGCTACGGCTGGCCATGGGAGCGCAACAAACAACTCGGGCCACAAAGTACTTATGAAGGCTCAGAGCGGTCTCGTTGCAGAAATTAGTTACATTCATCCTTACGACAGAACGTGACTGATCTCATTTTTCTTAATTTATAATATACAAAGGAAGCATCATGAACAAAAAAGTATCCAACAACATTAATCTTATCGAACTCTTGTAGATTCGCACATTTTTTTAAGTTATAAAATTCTGCCCGATGTATTTTCATCGGACATGGACCAGACTCATTACAGACACTTACTAGAAAAAAGCTCTACAGTGACAGCAAAACAGGGGCTTAGTGGCGGAAATAAATTAGTCACTCAGCCTCTCTCACTGTAAAGTACAAAATATAGTGACGGTCTTTTCCCCCTTGTTTGCCACTTAAGAAAACAAAAAAAAGGATACCGTCGATATCCGTACCGACCGGCCGCCACACCCCCTCCTCTCAGATCCGCTCCCTCCTCGTCAGATCCGCGTGGGGCGGGAGGATTCACCGTCGTCGCCGTCGTGGAGGAGAGGCAGCGGCCACGCTGCCACGCAGGGAGGATGGGTGCCGGCGTGCGGGGAGGGAGGGTGGTGACTGCACCGCCGAGCGGGGAGGATGGGTGCCGGCGCACGAGGGGAGGGAGGGCGGCCGCCCTCCACGCGGGGAGGGTGTGGTCCGAGCGCGCGGGGACGGAGGGTGCCAACACCGTGCGGGGAGGGAGGGGCCGACCACTGGTGAGGAAGGTGGGAACCAACGCAGGTGGGGAGGGAGGTGGTGCAGTGCGTAAAGGAGGTTGGGGAGAGAAAGGGCGACGCGTGGGGAGAGAGAGAGAGAGAGAGAGAGAGAGGAAAGATAGAGAGGCGACGAGAGATTTTTAGGGTTAGGGATTTTTTTATATGTGCACCACTATTTAGTAGCGGACTATGCCATCATAGTTACGGACGTGGCTTGTCCGAGACTATTTTCTAGGCGTAGTAGCAGACCTTGTTGTTCAACCAAAAATTGCGATGGTTTTTAAAATGTCAGTCACTGTGGTGTCCGCCACTACGGAGCATTATTGTATCGTGAGAGCCACAACTAGTAGTAAGTCTATATTTTCATCTGCTAATCCCTATATTGTGCATACAAAGTTTCATCTTCAGGAGAAACTAGTAAGACGACATCTTTTTCATGGGTACCCATAATAACTGGTATATGTACATTGCAAAATTTGGACACATGTAATAACACAAATCTTTTTATCCCTCAGAACAATATGCTTTTCTGATGTAATCCATGGGCGGAGCTAGGTTAGTAGCACTGGGTGTGCAGCTGCACCCACAAAATCCATAAATTTACTTGTAATTGGCTTCTTTTCACCACATAAGCACCCACTAAATCCAACATTGTCATCTAAGTATTCAAACTATTAAAATGTTGATCTAATCACCCCCAATAAGCATACAAAATTCGAATGGCCTCTCTCCCATGTAAACTATTAGATTTTTATCACTAATACGTACATTTTAATAGTTTAACCCCAAAGACGCCACAACAAAAACAAAAGCTTAAGAATCTGTTTATTGACTCTTTAAATAGCTGTAAAAATAATTAATAGTTTTTTCATAACCCAAAAACAATTAATAGTTGAAACCAGTGTGGAACTGAGGAAGCAAGCAGGGAACGAGATTTGATCACAACCAAACGATCAATGTCTAACTTTACATCAGCACCTCCTTAATCATAGGACATCTGATGAAAAGTTATTTGTCCCTTCCTCGAGAGCTAACTTCAGTACAGTATAAATTCCTTTCAAAATGCACAACACACATGTATAACAGTAACAAACTATTGATAGTACAGCGCATGTATCAACATGAAACTATATCCTATGATTCCCTTCACTAGACACTACGGATCGAGTTCATATACATACAAAAGAATCAATACAGTCAAACACATATTGAACCTTCATGGTTTCGTTTGCAAGATTCCAGAAAAACTTGATGAAACTTTCTTCTTCAACAACCATCAACCGGTCACTGGAGAGCACTGTACAGCACAAAATACTTTTTCCAACTTCTGATACATAATACACATGAACAGTGTACTAAATGACAATAATGCATCAGTTTTTCCCAGCTGACCCAGCCGTGACTCCAACTACTACATTACTCACCTGTGTTGAAAAATGAACAAGCTTTAGTTAAACAGAACAAGGTTCGAACAGCATTTCAAAAGATAGAGTATGCTAGATTTTTTTATGGGAACAAAGTGCTTACCAGTTTTCCCTTTTCATCAACAGTCATTGGGTTCTCAACGACAACAGTTACATTCTGAGGTTGAGCTTTAGGCTGCAAGACGAAAATAAAGATGTGGTTAATGGCTCTACATTTCAAGAATAATCTTAACATAAATTCCATTGATGCGGACTCCAACTACTACATTACTCACATGTGCAGAAGTAGCTGAGGCATTATAGGAAGATCCATTTGATGCTGCTGTGGATGGTGTGGCTGCCATGGTATTTATCTGAAATACAGAAGAAAATGTTGTTCAAAATCAGTATAGTCCGACATATTACATTTGCACATAAGTTTTGGAGCAGAGTCTCAACGTACTCCAGTAGTAGTTATATAATTACAGATGGCACATTTAACTGAAGGCGCCCCATAAGGATACATCAAAGTTGTTCGGCACTGGCCGCAGTTCACATGAGCTACATTATTCACTGCACCAAAGAGAAATTACTCGTGAGAAAAAATAAGGGAGATAGCAACAAAAATGGACATTCAACGCTAAGTTCCATGCTCAATTAAATAGAGCAGAGACTATGCTTGGTTCATAGTCATTCTCAAAACAAGTTCCAGCAAAAAACTAAATTCAATAGCATATTTATACAAGTTATGATGATTTACATGGATCTCAACAAATTTCATTTAGGCCAATAACAGTGATCATATATAAACCGATGATGTTTTGCATTGATCTCAACCGACAATGATCAAACATAGTTTATCCTTGCTATTAACCATTCTAAACGAAGAGAGGATGGAAGCCCCAAAGTAGTTGTGTGCAATGCCCAACGACAGAAAACTGAAAAAAACGGAATAAGCAGTACCTGGTCTAACAAGGTTGACAGTATGACAGCAAGAACACCTTACAGTGTCTGCATTGCGAGTGTACATCAGTAAGGTTCGACAACCACCACATATAAGTTGAGCCATCTCTAGTCCTGCATTACAATTTCAAATAACCTTTATAAGCACACCAAGATAAAGTGTAAATCTCTGTGAATTTATTGTAATCCTCACAATGCTTCAATTCAAGAGGAGAAAAATGAGCACTCCCTAGCAGAGAAAGGTAAACAATTTGCCTCATTTCAAAAGCTACCAGTGAACAAGATAAAGTTATAGAAAATGACAGGAGAGCAGAGGAAAGGATGGATACAAATTACCAAGAAAAAGGAGGATACAAATTTGTAAATTCTAACTTGTGAGGAACTACTAGCATTCTTATTGAAGATAATCTAGTTTCCTAATTACTAGATTCAGCTAAAGGCATGGTCAGAACATAGGATGAAAAAATGCTGATGAAAGCAATCAAGGCTGGCACGACTATTGAGCAACATGCTTATCTTACTAGACTAGAAGCACAGGGCATATATGCAGTAGCACATCTAGGTTATACAAAGCCGTCAGAAATGGGAGAATTGACAGTGTTAAATTGTAAACCAGGGAGATGGTTTAGTCCATATATGTAGTATAAGCTTCCAGCTTCTAAGTTTTTCATCCAAGGGTCGAAGGTAGCAGAAAATGGTGTAAGGTAATCAGACTACCATTGATCACCACCTGTATACTGAAGGTAAAGAGTAAAGACACAAAAAGCATACAGTTAAAGGTACGGTTAACATCGAACTGAAGAAGTACCACAGATTATTCTGATCAAATATGCTGCTGGAGAAGATGAGGTTAAATGTGGCATTTCAATCGACTTCATGCTATCATGCATATTTGAAGACAGCTTTGCATAATATTCACTGTAAACGCAGAACTATTTAGGTGAAGCATATGCTATAGTGTCGAATTAGGCTACATCTTACAATGTCGTTTCCCCTCCCAGACGGTCGTTTGTTGAACTAGTACACTTCAGGGGCCATTAGAGGATACAGCCGAGAGAAGCAAACTAGCAAAGCGTCCAGCATAGTACATACCTGGCGGTGGGACTGTGGTGATGGCTTGGCACACCGCGCAGCAGACGCTGGGCGCCCCATGCGGGTAGAGCAGGACGGTCCGGCAAGCTCGACACACGATCTGGTTCTGCATACCTGCAACCGAAGATGAAATAGTGGGAATGAGCCTCCGGTTGCAAACAGCAAGCAAAAACGACAAAAGTGACAACGCAATCCGATCGTCGGACGGACGATTCGAGCCGGGACCCCCGCGCCGAATCCAATTGGGGCGACGGCGACGGCGACCGGTCGATCAACCAACCAACCGAGGCGTACGCACCCGATCATACCAATGAAGCCAGACGCGAGCCCGCGCGGATCCGCGCTCGATCGAGGCCCAAGCAGGCGTGGAGGAAGAGGAGGAGACCACTCACCGGCGTGCGCGCGTCGGCGAGACCGTCCGCCGGTCTCCGCCTCCGATGGCTGCGACAGAAGTCGATGCGGGAGGGAGGGAGGCAGACAGACACGAAGGCGGCGGAGTAGACGAGCGAGCACGGCGTGGATTTCTCTCCGGCGAAGCGAGGAGGGGTTGATTTCGGATTGGATTTCGCTGGGAAGACAAGAGACGCGGTGGCAGACTTTTCAGGGCGAAAGGGGGAAATAACGGAAAGAAATGGAGCTTGCTGGATTTCTTACGCGGCGATCTAGTATAGTACACGCGGACGCGGGGCCCGCCTGTTTTTACTCTTCTTTTCGTCTCCATGTAGTGTAGCACCCAGTTGCCAGAGCAACAAACCACGCGCCGCGCCTCTTGCTGTTTTCGTGCCGATCGATGTTGGCCGTGCCGTGAAAGTCTACGAGATGAATTATTAATACGAAATATTTGGATGGAAAAAATGGGCACGATTTCAATTTTGAATAAACAAGATTATATATATTGGGGAAAAAGTGGGTGCATTCTCGTGTTTTACGTGATCACTGACGGTAGTTCTAGAATACGATGGACAAAATCTTCTCTGACAGCTCTAAGCCTCTAAAGCAGACGCGAAGCAGCGTTGACATTATTGTTGATCCTTAGAGACAAAGTAAAGGGAAGAAGTATTTTTTTCTTGACACAGAGGAATACGTAGGCGTGGAAATTTAAGTTGAAGAAAATGCTCGAAAAAACAAACGGTATAACTTAAATAAACTAAGATTTGCCGCCAGCTGTTCCATCGAATATACCATGTGGTTAGCTACACCGTGGACTCCTGCTTTTATCCTGATGAAATAGCAAGTGGAACAGACCTCTGATTAGGCCACCTTTTTGTGCAGCATATCTTTCACATGCGAAAAAATGATCCCAAGCCTTTCGGATGAGAAGATCGCCCAAGTGAGCTTTGGTAAAATAGTTTGGATTCGTACTTAATTTCTTATGCCCTTTTACCGCTCTTGATATATGAAATGGAATACTCTACAGGTACGAAGAGTTTCTATACGAAACTAATACGAAGAAAACTTTTCTCACGTGAAAGTCAGCCGCAAAGTACGGGTCGAGGCCAGCGACGGTTCCAGCACATGCACCTGCTGCTCAAGCACGGGGATGAACACGCGGCGTGATACTCTGAATGCGTATCGCGCAGATGGAGTACGGTGCTCTCTTGGTCGTTGCAGCTCAGCAGCTGTTCCGACGGCCAAATCAGCACGTCATCCCGGACATTTATTTGCTCGTCTGGTGCAAAGCTTTTTTTCCTTTCATTAATCTTCAAAGCTCAGAGACGGCTAACATAGTCAAGATGAGATTGTTTAAGTCTCCTAGTATAACGGGATTTAACTTGATCGGGATAGAATTGTCAGCAAATTGTTGTGCGGCTTTGGTATGTGATGCTCGCAGCGGACAGTCCAATCGCCACCGGTAACGGTCTTCGTATGGGCTTCGTATGTTATATTTTCGTACCTGTAGCAGCGTCCATATGAAATTGTAAGATCTCAACATTGCATCCCAAATGATATCAAAAAAAAAAAATACATAGGTGCAGTGGACAAAGATACTAGGGTGTGCTCGTTTCCTGGGGTCTAAATTTTAGAGCTGTCACATCAAAAAGAATCTTATTATTTAAGAGTATTAAATAAAGTTTAATTATAAAACAAATTACAGGCCCCTAGACTAATTTACGAGACGAATCTAATGAGGTTAATTAAGTCGTGATTAGAAGGCGGTTACTGTAGCATCACTTTAGCAAAATGTAGATTAATTAAGCTCATTAGATTCATCTCGAAAATTAGCACCAATCTGTCAATAGGGTTTTGTCATTAAATTGATCGAAATATTCATAAATAATAAGATTCTCTTTGATGTGACAGTGCTAAATTTTAGAGGGAGGAAACGAACACACCCTAACAGCCATGATATCTATAGTTGTGCCAGGTCAAAAACAAAGTCCATTTAGTCAAAGTACGGATTCCTTTACCTTACACTAGTATAATGCCCGTGCTAACGCTACGGCGATGATCAGTAATGCAAACAAATTGTCAAGAAGCCAACATGAACTTAAGCCTCTTATAAGACAATGGATACATACCATGTACATTCCAACAGTATGAAATCTGACACACCCAAACCTTACCTGTCATAATTCCAATTAATTAGTCCACATGGTAGAATTTTCAATCAATTCGAAGGGACGCAAAAATCAGAAAAACATAGATGATTATCAAATAAATTTGTTTGTGCTACGGATCTATATAAAAGTTATGATAAGTATAACTTAGGATGCATATATAAGATTCATATAAAAAAGGAAGAGACAACATCAATATTAAACATAATTATAATTTAGCAAAAAGGAAGTAATGTAGTTCATAAGTTAAAATATGATACATTGGCTTAAAAGACACCTTCAAGGGGGTCATATAGAAGGGTCATAATAAAGTCCTAAAGTGTAAATAGGCAAGGGATAGGTAAGAACCTGTTACAACCTGTTAACTCTGGTCAGCTTGTTTTTTTATTTTCATATGTGAGCGTCCTTTGAATGTTCCTAAAAACAGAAATAAAATAGATTAGTGATCATGTGATCACTAACCCATTTCGAATGACCATATATTGAACAACAAAAGAAAAGATAGCATTGCCGGTTGCCTGCTGTTGCTACTACTACAGTGTAGCAGCTCCATTTTGCAGAGAAATAGAATAGCTTGATCCAAGGCTAATAAGAAATTTAAACATTGTGAAAACAACACAAAATAATTTGAACACGCCTGAAACAGGACGTCATACTAATACAGGCTATTCATGTTGCCTAACGAAATGGGAAAGCGTTGGTGTGAATTAGCGTTTAATGGAATAATGGAAACACATCTGAACAAGAAAACAAAACTAACTATATTAGCAGTACGGTTGAATCAAATATAAAATGCACAATAATAATTAGTGCACCGGTGTAATGAGATTTTGTAAAAGTACATACTTCTGCCTTATTATACATTTCAGCATTTTATAATGTCTACTTATGCACGACTACAAAAGCAGATGCATGACAATTAATATGTTCATATAGGCCAACCCAGCTGAACATCAATTTTTTTTACTTAGAGGTAAATAGAAAGTAATTAAAATTTACTTAGAGGTTTCAGCTATAATACAGTTGTCAAAAGAGAATATCAGTGTATATTTTTTTCACTGAGGGGCTAAATATAATTTGGAACATCAATGAAAAATGTGCAGCTCCTTCAATCAAAAGTCCTATAGCACTAAAGGAGTATGAAAGCAAAATCTCTGCAGCATAAAAAATCATAAGCAAAGTGCAAACATAAAGGATGAGATCATTTTACATTGCATAGTTGTTGTGCGATATACCCTGTCAACATATATACATATGTCCGCTAGATAAGCAGATCATCAGGACTGTGATTAATTCCTCCAAAGTATCCAGTTTGCACATGAGTACTCAAATTTGCGTTTTGACCCGCTTTGTAATAGGGGAGAAAATCAAAGAAAAGGACTCAGCTATTCCGGAACAAAATAGGGAAATATAAAAAGAATATTGTACAGAAGGAGAGGATTTGCGTACCCATAAATCATCTAAGGGTGAATTGCAAAGACTTGCATTGCATATGGTGTTCTGGATCAGCATATGCATGATCTACCACTTGTTTTGGTAGTCAGCACTGCTTGGGCTTAGCGTGTTCGTCTCTCAGATGCTTCGAACTCAGCAAGAACATGATGACGAGCACATTCTGCCCTTCGCAGCAATCCGTCGAACAGCTTGAGCACGTGCCATCGGCATGGCTGTCGAGCATGAAAAATGTAAATAGGGAGCTCCAAATAACAGGTGCGCGAACGGGCGGCGGTCAATGAGGTGGAAGCCAACCATGGCGTCGTTGAGACGTTGAAGGAGACGGGCATCTATTCCGGTGCGGCGTTTCGTCGAACATGGCGCGGCTGTTGTCAACACTCGGCAGGTCGGCAGGATTGGCGTCGCGTCGTCGCCGCGGTGGCGGTAGATGCTGTGGATGTGGGACTCGATAAATGGAAGAGGAGACGGAAGAGTCGCCGCCTAGCCAGCGCCAGCGCCGGCGAAAAATTCGGAGCGGAGGACGCCGACGGGCGTGGCGCCACGAGAGGGCGGGAGTTTTGTGCCTGGATCCTCGTGCGTTGAACCACCAGTGGGAAGGCCCTCGTCGCAGCCTTCCTCCTGCTCAACCCTCGGCTCGTGCTGACCCACGCCAGACATGGCCACCTCCAGTGGCGGTGACGGCGGCGTTTAATTTGTGCTCTGTTGCTGAACGTAGGTACGGTCATTAGTTGCAGGTCCTTCTGAATTCTGATTCGGCTTAATTTGCACACGCGTGTGAAGCTGTTCTGCAGTTCTGCGATTGAAGCAGCGTTCGGGATGGCGGTGTGGTCAAGGATCCGGAGGGGCGGCGCGCAGCTGACGCAGTCCTTGTCGCGGGGCGCGCTGTCACTCGGCAAGGCTCACCACGCGCCGCCGCTCCACAGCCTCGCGTTCGCCACGCTCGTCCACCGGTGCGCAGGCCGCGGCGAGGCATCAGCACGACGTCGCCGTGACTGCAGTCCCGCACGGCGGCGGCGGTGGTCGAGGCTTCAGACAGCGAGGAAGCCGTCCACATGCCGGACCTGGATCCGATACAGCGCGACGAGAAGCCTCACCTTCTCTCCATTGAGTGCATACCGACGGATTAGTTGGCGGAGGTTAGGACGTACCGGTGGTCGAGCCATCCTTCGATGGGTTGTGAGATCGGTAGCGCCGAGCGGAGAGAGGAGAGGCTGGCAACGGCGCAACCGTCCTGGTTGTGCGGCAGTTAGGCTGCGATTCATTTTTTTCTTCCGATCAAAAGTGTCGATGGGTTGGGGGTGGGGAAACGACAGAGGAAGTCAAATTGGTTTGGGCTGATCGGATGCCGTCGATTTTGACGGAGATTATTATGACCGTTGGATATGTAACATTCTCACTCGTGAATTTAAAGGGTGGAGATTAAATAGTTTCATGATATTGTGATCAAATTTAAGGGAAGACGAAACCAAAGACCTTGAATACGCTTTCATTTGTTTTTCAACTTGAATATAGTACCTAATCTTTCACCATAGACTTTCTCTACCTTTCCTATCTATAATTCTATTTCATACACGCAGAAATTTCCTAAGCCTGTTGAAGACATTGGCGTTTGTGGAGATGATCCTATCCGTTCATGGCACGAATCTTGAGGCTGGGCGTTTCTTCTTCTGACATCGCTTGTTCTGTCCTTCCACTCCGGCTTTCCCCGCCGCCTTCGAGGTTCGAGCTCGGAGCGGAGCCACGCGCGCGACCAATGGCCGCCGCCGCTGCAACTGCTTCCCATACTGCCCCCAATATTCCATTGCGTAGTCGCCGGAGAGCTCCACCTCCGCGCGCCTCGGCCGGCGGCAGCCTCACGAGGCGCTCGCGGCAGCTGCGCTGCGAGTTCGTCGCCGGCGGCGGGAACGGCGCGCTTTCCGGAGAGGATGACCCTCGATTCGTAGACCGCGTAAGGATAGCCTCGCTTTTGCCCTCCTCGCCCTTTCCTTCTGTTTCTTTCTTGTTGTCATTTGATCGAACAAGTGATGCGCTGTTCGCGAGAACAGCTCTGTACCGTGTCCTCGGTGACGCATGGCACGGGAAACGGTATTCGCAGTGTTTCTGGAAAAAAAACATCTATGTCAGACCTTAGGTCTTTCAGCAGCAGAGTATTCTTGCCTGTGTTCTTGTCCCTGGTTTGGCATTGCACTGAACACACCGTGCGAACTTGCAAAGCGCCAAAGAGTTTTCTATTGTTGCTTCTTGTATCCTTTAGTGACTGCTATTTAGCACTTGGCACATTGATAAATTATGTATCTAAGTTGTGCCACATGAAGTGCTGCCGTGCTTCTGTTGACAATGAATGATAACATGCGAACTGCACATAGTTTACAGAATGCTTGAGGCAAAATCTTTTCAGTGTCATATTGCTATCCGAGCAATGTATCTGATTATTTGGTGCTGTTATGGTAATGAACTCTACTGGTTGAACTTACACTTATTACACTGCCTGAACTACTGAAAGCTTTCAGTTGTGGTAGACTTGTATTCTTGTATTGTTGCTGTAGTATTTCTAATTGGTAGACACTGAATCAAGGAAACCATGGTTTCCACACAAAGTAACCACCCCGGAGGTTACACCCGGAGGACTATCTTTGCAGTGCTCCAAGTGTGATTGACATTAGGCGATCTTTGCTGATAGGTGGAACAAGAGGAAATCTTGCACAGTTCAAATATGCTGCAATAATGTCATCTTACGATTTCCTTTTGTTTGAATGTTTAGTACGCTCTTTTCTTAGTTACAAATGGTTAATTGCTAAGTTAGATAGCATCATTTTCATTTATACTTGCTAGATTTGAAGGCATCTAGACACCTCATGCAACCTTCCCCTTTGACGATTCCTTGTTTGTGTTCAATAGCATTCAACATTTTTCAATAATGATGTATTAGGCTGCTACATTTTACTTCTCATTTTCACTAAGACATACTGATTTCAAAATCTTTCTGCAGCAAAAAGCTCTTGATGCAGCCATGAATGACATTAACAGCTCCTTTGGGAAAGGAAGTGTTACGAGATTAGGCAGTGCCGGTGGTGCTTTTGTGTATATTTCTACATTATCTGTTCGTTCAATCAAAAGTGAAGTATCCTTTACAATTACATTCATGCTATATACTAATAACCATTGTCTCATTTCAGTGAAACATTCCCAAGTGGTTGTCTAACACTAGATTTTGCTCTGGGTGGTGGTCTTCCAAAAGGAAGAGTAGTGGAGGTGATTTCTTAAATTAAGCTTTGTAGCACCAATTAGCTTGATAGTTCATTCTTGATTATTTTAGCTCCATTTTCTGTACTTAATGTTTTTACTTCCTGTAGTTAAATTATTTGAATTATGAAAAATTGCAGGTATATGGACCAGAAAGTAGTGGAAAGACTACCCTTGCTCTACATGCAATTGCTGAAGTACAGGTTGTGTTTTCTAACCTTACAGTATGAAAACCTATTATGAAACTGCACTGAATATTTATGATAATTAATAAAATTCAATATTTAATCTGCAGAAGCTTGGAGGAAATGCCATGCTTGTAGATGCAGAGCATGCTTTTGATCCAGCTTATTCAAAAGCTCTTGGGGTTGATATTGAAAATTTGATTGTCTGTCAACCTGATAACGGAGAGATGGCACTAGAAAGTAATACATTTTGCACCTATTGGGGTTTCAGTACTTTATTTAATATATATCTCCTCCATCTGTTCGAAGAATACTCTATTTACTTGCAAAAATAATGGTAATACTCTATTTGTAAAGAAATATTTTTGAATTTGAGCTTTATTTGGGGATGATTTTTCTATGAAATTGTCAACTTTATTTTTGAAAGGATATAGTTCCCCTGATCAAATTTAATTCCTCTGGACCTTTTTTAGCATCTTTCAGTTTCATTTGTTGAATTTAATTTATTCATTCTGAACTGGACTCTATTCTTGTTTGTTTCATAGCTGTTACTTATATTTGTCAACTAAAGGTCCTGATGATGTACTTTAACGTTCACGTATATACCATTATTTGTTAATTTTTGGAGATTTGGCCTAGTGTCTAGCAATTTCTAGGTTGAAAGTTTACAACAATTGATGTGTCACTCCAAGTGATAAATATTTGTTCTAGACATCATTTAGAAGCTTGAGGCATATTCTGTCATTTCATCAGCAATATGTCTTGTGATACAATTTTTTCTTGGATTTTTTTTTAAAAAAAGGTTCTATTGTTATGAATCTTGTTTAATAGATGGCTAATATCTTCTTACTTCATATCAGTTGCGGACCGTATGTGCAGATCCGGAGCGATCGATCTCATCTGTATCGATTCAGTGTCAGCCCTTACTCCTCGTGCAGAAATCGAAGTATTCTGACTCCTTGCCTCCTCCCCACCCCCAACACACCCACACACAAACCCTCTTCATTTTTCTGTCTACTCTGACTTTATTCAAAATGTTGCAACGGTAAAGTAAATTGTGATTAATCGATTTGTTAGGGTGAGATTGGGATGCAGCAGATGGGTCTACAAGCTCGTTTGATGAGTCAAGCATTGAGAAAAATGTCCGGAAATGCCTCAAAGGCTGGTTGTACTCTTATGTTTTTGAATCAAATAAGATATAAGGTTTAATACATTAACTTCTGTCTGGATTGTTCATTTCCTCCATTTTATTCAGTCATTTGATATGTTTGATATGTCCATAGATTGGAGTATTTTATGGGAATCCTGAAGTCACCAGTGGAGGGATAGCTTTGAAATTCTTTGCATCAGTTCGCCTAGAGATACGTCCCATTGGCAAAATAAAATCTGTAAGATCTATGAAGTAAATTCTATCTTTGCAGAAGGCTTTATCTGAGAATGTTTGTTTCCTGTCCAAGGCGAAGGGCGATGAAGATGTTGGTGTGAAGGTTCGTGTCAGAGTTCAGAAGAGCAAGGTATGTCAAAGAAATGTCAAGATTTTGCTCTGTATCATGTTCAACACTTCATAAAGTAGGCATGATACCTTTTTTCTCCTTCCATCTTGGTTAGGTCTCTAGACCCTACAAGCAAGCTGAATTTGAAATTATCTTTGGGGAGGGTGTTAGTAAATTGGTAAGTACCCAGATTTTTTAGCTTTTGTTGTTGTATCGTACGTTAAACAAGATTTGGCACAGGGGTGTGTTCTTGACTGTGCTGAGCTCATGGAAGTGGTTGCAAAGAAAGGTTCATGGTATAGTTACAAAGATATAAGGTATCCTGAATAGTCTTTTAAGTACTATTTTAGTTTTCTTGCATCTTGCAAAGTTTGATACAGTTCAAGGCTATATAGAAACTAGTGAGATTGTTTTACTCCCTTATGGACGTGGAAAAATGTTGTGAATTCTTGTTGAACATTAGTTCAGGTAATTAGACAGGGAAAATTAGGTCACGGTCTAATCTACTTGTAGAGATAGTTTGTCAGAATTCATGCTCTGGATTTGTATAAGTGGATATTGGTGTCATTCCTTATTCTAATATTTTGTACTAAATTTATTCTATTCAACATTTGTTCCCTGGTCATTTTGGTATGATCTCTGATTATTAATATGTGTTTCTTGTTTATAAACTTGGTACAGATTGGGCCAAGGCAGAGAAAAGGCATTGCAGTATTTGCGTGAGAGCCCAACTATTTGTGATGAAATAGAAAAGGTTTGCTAAGTTATACCTGGGATGTTGATCCTGATTTTACTAATGAATATACTAGCCTGCGACAACTGGCAAATTATAAACCAGCCAGTCATTCACCATTTTAAGTTTCCAAACGGGAGTGTGTCAGAATTTCAGTTATATTGATCTATAACATCCACATCAGTAACTACTCTATAAATTGACTTTCATTTATTCCCATTTCTACAGCATATTGCCTTCACAATTGAGTTTAAATTTGTATCGTTTCATAATATCTAAATGTATATAGCTAATTAAATGGACAGTTAGTTTTATCTATGGTACTCATAGACAATTATTCGTCGGTGTCTTTTATCCAATCATTTTTACTTAGACATGATCAATGCTCTGTAGGCAGTCCGAGCGATGATACCAGAAGGAACCCGGCATATGAGCCTTCTGGCTTTTGGGCAATCATCGTCAGCCGAAGATGAACAAACATATGATGAGGAATAGATGGTGCACAAGTTATGAAGATGAACAGTGCAAAGTCGTTGAGTACCACAATTCTTAGCTTTTGCCCCTTTAGTGACAGACGAAGTCTAAAGGCGATCAAGTAATGTTCAGTTGTGTTGGAGGGAAGCTTTGACTGATGAGTAACCATGTTATGTTACAACGGTTTTTGTATCCCCCTTGTGAGCCATGTAACATGTGGCTGTGGGGATATATTGGTTGTAACGGCAAAAGCATTGATATTCTAAATTAGTGATGCTAATGTCTGTTCAGATACTTTGTCAACTCTCCAAGAGTCAGAAGCCAGCTGGATCATGTCTATTCTTTCATTTCTTTTTTTTTCCTGAAAAAATGATCATGTCTGTTTTTTGACTGCAGAAGAGCATTTACACTGATCAGTAGTTACCCATAGCTCGAATATATAGCAACCTTTTCCATTTGTGCTGCATTTTGTCTTCAGCTGTTAGAAATTCTGATTTTCCATAGAAGCCTTCAAACATGTATGGGCACGATAAAAGGAGAGTTGACAAGCCTCCAAGCAGAACGACACCCTCGGTACACACTGCAAAGGAGACCAGCAGTTCACTGGGGCAGTTCATTATCATAACAAATAACATGGATAAAAGGATGGCCCGTTGGATGGACGATGGGCCTGCTTGTTTTGCAAAATTTCAAATCTATTTATATTAAATCACTAATATATCTTTATGGTCATATTGTGAAGGAGATTTAGGCAAGAGCGCAGAGCTTTTCTCTAGTTTATTTTTCTCATGAAAGTAGACTCGAAAGAATGGAGATGCTCACAGATTAGCTAGGAGCTCTCTGTATGATAATATTGGCAGACATGTTTCGCTGCTTGCTCCGTCTGATGGCGTTTGTAACTAATACGATTTGATTGAGTAGTAAAGTATGGTTACCTCAAAAAGATTATATTTAATTATTAATAAATGATGTTATTAATAAAAAATCCCGGAACTTGTGCCGTGCCTCGGCCGTGAGTTGCGCTTGCGCCCATGGGCTAGCACGGCACTGCCCGTTAGCTTTAGCTGAGCTGCGCCGAGTGGCCCGCTTGGCCATCTGGATCATCCCAATTCTGTGTCTCTGCTACCGCCGCCGCTCTTGACCTCCACGGTCAACGCAGCCTCTCCGTCGCCGGCTCGCCGCCGCACCAGGTCCTTGCCCCCACCGCTCTCCTGCTCGAACAGGAGGGCCACGAATCGCTTTCAGCCGTCCTGCTGATATCTCCGGTCAGTGCCGTACAACTATTGAAGCCGCCGTATATTTTTCCCCCATCATGTGATCTCTATTCGCTAACATCACACGGGTTCGGCCATCTGCAGGTTCGTGGCGAGATGGTGAAGAAATCGAGGAGGAAGAAGAAGAGGAACCCGGCGGCCGACCTCACCGACGACCTCATCGTGGATATCCTCTCTCGGCTGCCGGTCAAGTCGATCTGCCGCTTCAAGTGCGTCTCAAATCACTGGCGCGACCTCATCAACCACCCCGACCACCGCAGGAGGCTTCCCCAGACACTCGCCGGCGTCTTCCACGTCAGCATAGACTACACGCGCTTCCCTGAAGAAGCTCGGCATTTTACCAGTGTCACACATCCGCCTCTGATTCAGCCCTCTCTCTCCTTTATGCCCGGATACGAACGCATCACCCACATTCTGGACGCCTGTAATGGCCTTCTTCTTTGCCGTCTTCGCAGCCACAACCAGTCTTCTTCTTCCCAAAATGTGTCCTTCTGGTATGCCGTTTGCAATCCCGTGACTCGTAGCTGGCTTGTGTTGCCCGACTCCGGCTGTGGTAGCGAGTCGTGCCTAGCCCGTTTGGGTTTTGATCCAAATGTATCCTTGCACTTTTATGTCTTTGAGTTTATCAACAATGACGACGGCTTTGTGGAGGGGGTGCAGATCTACTCGTGCAGAACTCGAGCGTGGAGCTACAAGGAAAGCAAATGGGATTATGAGACCACTTCATTTGATGATTATACAAACAGTGTATTCCTGAATGGTTTTCTGCACCTTGTCATCATTCATTTTGGTGTGGTGGCGGTAGATGTGGAAGGGGAGGCATGGCGGATGCTTACTGTGCCCGATTATGGGGTCGATACCGATAACTGGGAGCCTGGTTTCATTGGTCAATACTACCTCCGTCCAGAAATATAAGCATTCGTTGACTTTTAGACATCCCGTTTGACCATCCGTCTTATTTAAAAATTTTTAAAAATGTCATTTATTTTGCAATAGTTTATTTTATTACTAGATACATTTTAAGTATAGCTTCTTTATTTTCATATTTTCATAAATATTTTGAATAAGACGAATGAGTCAAAGATAGATTCTGAAAGTCAACAAATCCTTATATTTCTGACGGATGAAGTACCAGGGCCAGTTGTGTTACATAAATGAGTGTGACTATGACAATGACATGTCAGTTTGGATTCTTAAGGACTACACTACGGGTGAATGGATATTGAAACATCAGGTCAGCATTCAGAAGCTGTGTGAGAAGATGATTAGTCCACCCCAAAGCAAATTCTATAGTGTGATCACAGTTCATCCGAATTCCAATGTGATACTGTATATTGCTGGCCTGGAGTGCACGCTAATGGCTTATGACATTGATCGTGAGGAAGCGTGGGCTATAAAAAATCTTGGATCACAAAGTGAGCCGCCCTATATTCCATATGTTCCATTCTACTCAGAATCACTTACAGAGTGTCATTTCTAGTGCCACTTTGTTGTATCTCTTGATATTTGTACAGCAAGTTAATTCACTTGCAAGCAGCAGTTTGGCTAAAATTATTTGAGTTTGGTGGTAATTCTTATTGAGTTATTGTTATGATAGGTACCTTGTAATCTAGCTTGACATTAGGCTAGCTATTTCATTTATAGTGCCGTTATGTACTACTAAATCTGGGAAGCATGACTATCTAATGGTGATATCTGTGTGAAAGTAGCCAGGACTGTTCAGCTTCAGCCACGTGGTTTACTTGAACCATCCCAAAATCAGGGAGGTAAGAAATGTGATGCAGGGTAGTGTTCACATGATTTGATTACTGTTCACATGCAGTTCATTTTTTAGTAGGTTCTCTGTGACAAATGATTTATGGTTATCTGTGAAAGTATTCAGGGATATTGATGCATTGGATAAGAAAATTGCATTTCACATAACTGAATGGTAATAAACTGTACATGGTTTGGAATATCCACAAATGACTCTTGATTTTTATATTGACAAAAAAAATCTTTGTGGCACTACTGATCAGCATGCAGACTTTGGTAGAACGTTTTTTAACAACATCCTGATCCTATTTAGTGCTGTGAAATACTGTAAGTTAAAAGAGTGTTTGAGTGTTGCATTCTGTACATAGTGAAAGCTATCTGAGCTATTGCATTCTGTACATTGAGAAATATCATGAGCTTTGAGCTTGCTGCATATGCAAACATAATCACTGAGCAGGTTGTGGAATTGTTTAAATCTTCACTTGTAATCCACGATGACTTTAATCCGCCTGACAAACAAACCATTCAATCAACCATTTAGTGTCTGCTGCATATGCAAACATAATCACTGACCAGGTTGTGGAATTGTTTAAATCTTCACTTGTAATCCACTTTAATCCGCCTGACAAACAAACCATTCAATCAACCATTCAGTGTCTGGTCGTTGTATCCCTTCCCCTTGCCCACTACTATTTTTGTACAAAAGTAGGAGTTAAATGGTTGTGTACGCAAATAAAATGGGCATATTTCTTGGTATACATAAGTTTCATAATATCTTTCACAAAAAGTTCGACATCAGCTGAATGCACTTGAACTAAGCTGGGAACACCCAATGTACACACCGCCAGCAACATAGCTCCCCTGGATCACAGCACAGCAGCTGTTGTCTCAAATTCATGGGAAGTCAGCAGCTGTTTGGCCCTTGCCACAAGAGAGAACAGAGGTTCGTTGGTCTCTCTGAGCCTTGCATCTCCCACGAAGATGTTGTAGTTTGCAAACCCATAGGCCGTTTGTTCCACAACTGAAAGAGCTTTCGACATGTGGTGATGACTGAAATAACTTGTGTAACCTGAATCGTATTCCATCATGGTTATGGCTTGCTCGAGTATCGACCTATTGATCTCAGGGCAACCATCGCTGGCATCCATATTCTCATTCAGAGCATCAACAAGCCACTTCACAAAAGTTTCCTTAATCTGACCATGCTCAAGTTCTCGGGCGAAATCATCAGGAACGATTTTACTTATCTGTGAACTAAGCCCAACGAGGAACTCTATTTCTGCCCTATCTGCAACGAGTAATCTTTCCAAAATCTGCAATCAAAACATCAAATTCTGGTGTGATCAAGGAGAACTAACTGAACATAATTCGACAAACTACTGGTATACCTACCTAATTTACCCGGTTTTGGTATTAAAAACTCACGAACATAAGGGTGTGTAGAGAGGCTTAGATAACAGCTGTTTGTACTGTTTTTCAACCATGGAGCATATCACGATGAATTGTCTAGGAAAACAAAACGCAATATTATAGACACCAAGACATGTTCAGAAAGGTGTCTGGTAAAGTGGTAATTACTAGACAACCTTTATATCTCTCTTCAGTCTTCACGTCCTCTAATATATGTGGCATCAGACAGTTGACATTTCCCATTGTTGTACCTAAGCTAACATCAAGCTTCCCCATAACAACGTAAAGTAGAAAGTGCTCTCCTACTCCACCATACTGACAACATAGGCAGCTCCCCATAAGCCACATTGCAAATTTGCAATGAATGTATATCCAACTGACAAGGGGCATAGCTAGTTAAGTGAAAAATGAAAAACTCAATGGTAAACTGCATCCACTACAAGAGATGTATAAGAATTTCCAATTGTTATTTGCAACTCAAGAGCAGCGTAAGCCTGATTTGAACTTTTTCTGAGAATAAAAAGAATTACAAATAAAAAGTTACAGATAATATTTTCCAGAAAAAGTTTTGGCATTAAAAAGTTAAATAGCTAATGAACCAAACCATCGACCATTTAAAACTGGAACTAGGAAATTATGGGCTAACTTTTAGTGATCGTCCACACTAAGGCACGCTGAACTGGTAGCATGGATATGGATTAGTAGAGCTCACCTCTCGCAAGGTGTAAGATAGTTCCTTCAGGTCTGACCATTGGAGCGCATGTCGAGTGTGCAGGCAGAAACTTCGCAACAGACTTGCTGACACGCATCTGTACCTATCTAAATTTATCATACCTGTGAGTTCTTTGATGAATGCAAACCCTGTTTCTCTTAACATGGCCAGACAGTTGTCGATGCTGTCCATTGCTAGCATGGCTAGTGCTTGCCCAGCGGCCTTCCGCAGCAGCGGATCGCAATTTGTAGTTGAGAGTCCATCTGGCATGAGAAATGCCTGCATCAACCCACTAATTATTACTTGAACACGTCCAATCTCCTGTCTAATGTTCACATCAACAGCAAGGTTCCTGAGGATTCTTGCCACCAATTTCCTCAGCTCTGTACTGCTCGTGTTGTCCCTCAGGATCTCTGCGAGGTTTCTCAAAAGGAAAGGATGCCTCGATATACTGTGTAGCAGTGTGGTGCCGATATCCCCATCGATGCTTGTGAGCCTGTGCAGCAGCTTCAACGATGACTTGACTAGGACATTCGGTCCAGCTCCGGTACACGTGGTGTCACTTCTGCAGCATCTTGTGAATCCTATAATCTTCGGGATAAGGCCACTTGCTCTGCTGATTTCCAGACAATTGTCTTGATCGTAACTAGCAAGATTGTAAATAATTTTCATGGCCAGTACGGGTAGAAGAGCCTGCTCTGTCGATGGTTCCTCCTGTGGAATTGCCCAGGGTTCAGAAACCCATTGCCAACATCTCAAAATCCAGCATTTATGTTGGAAACTACGAAGGTGGCCGGTTGAGTTTTCTTGTGTTTCAAGCAGATTAGAAACTGCATTTCGACCCTCCTCATCTATGTTGTCAGTGGCATTCAGAATTGAGTCATGTACTTCCTCTTGTTCGTCATCAGTGTCCAGAAGTGGATTCCGTCGTTTATGTTGGTTATCAGAGTTTAGGAGTGCAGAAACAATCTGAACTGTCCCGGGGATAGCAGTGACTCGGAGGTTCATTGAAAGTTCAGCAGTTATCTTCACGGCAAAAAGTCTGACAGTTGAATGCTCTGGAGTCGTCCAATCCAACATTTTGATCAACCTGGCCATCGTCTCCGTGGAAGTTGTGAGCTTGGCAAAGATGCGCGTCTTGGGCGGCTCCCTCTGCAATAGACCGTGCATTATCCGGACCCCATGGAGCTGCATCATGGGTGAATCTGAGTGTAGGCAGTCCACGGCAAATCTGTTGAGGCTGATCTTCTTTGGGGCAAGCACATCCCCATTCATATATTTCTGAAATGCATATGCATAGTAAAGATTGATGCATTCCACTCCCCACTGACCTCTGAATCCTACACGACGGGCAAGGAATCTCCGAGGAAAGAACGAGAAGATCTCAAGCAGGCAGGCTACGATGTAGAGTGTTCCTTGGCCTAGCATCATGCCGTAGAAGATGTACAGAGATGGTCCGAGATTCGTCTTCGCGGGATTTTCATTGTCATCACCGTAATAGTCATGCGGTACGAGGCGCAACAGTGCGAGCACTACACGTGCTATCGCCGCTGGGATTTGCAGGTTGCCAAAGGACACAATCACAAAAGCATATAGTTGGTATCCCATCAACAAACCAATGGAGACTGGATCACCTTGCACGAACAACACCATAACTGGAGAAGCTAGCATGCACAAGTTCAGAATTAGCCTACGCCAAGATACTAGTTTTCTGCCCAAAGCGCTGTCTACTAGTTTGATAATTCTGGGGTAACGTAGTCTACTGACGGTAAGTAGAAGCACAACTAGAAACAGCAGTAGGAACACCGCCCACGCCCATTGGCCTATTGAGACTTCATCGTTGCCATATGACATCGGTGGAACCAGCAATATGATGGCAACTAAGGGGCTCCATAGCGATGCAGAACGCCGTAGAGTCTCGGATAGTAGCTTTTGGACTCCCACAGACAGAAGCTGGCGGATCGCAGCAGTTAGAATTACCATGGTAAGCACCATAGGCGTGACATATAGTCGCATTACCGCGGAGTTAAATTTACTTTTCTTCGGTCTCATAACGATCAGGTTTACCAGAACACCGGAGAGGCATACGATGACGAGCAACCCATTCCATCCAACAGGTCTAACAGCACCTCTTGTATGGAAGAACACTTGGTAATCCAGTCGATTGTTGCGGCTGAACATCCTAGAGTATCATATGGAGTGCCATTAAGCGAGGGAAACCAGAAGCATATACAAACCTAGCTTTCGGGGTATTTTTCTTTTGTCTCGATTAAGAGTATTTTAAAACCCACAACCGTTTTGACACTTGCTGCAAAATTGTCTCCTTTTTGTTAGGTAACAAACATTGTACTTTTCTTTCACAACTTTTTTCTACTGTTGCAAAACCTAAAAACAGCTACTACTTCCATAAATAAAAATATGTGACGCAAATAATATATATATTTCAATATTTTTAATTGATTCGTAATAACATTTTCACAAAAATATTTATTTCCTTGAAAAGACGATTGGGGAGCCTAACTTTTCCCCTATATGTAGCTACAATGGAAAAAAAAGAGAAACTAAAATATTGAGGGAGATCTGTGTTGGAGACAATTTTTGTACGTGAATCCCTAATTATTTGATTTAGAGGGAGGTTTTGGGCCTCTTTTTGAAGATGCTGTCATTAGGGAAGGTGGTGTGGACTTGCACGTGGCTATCAAATTTGCCGTTAAGTGTATATAGTTTTCAAGCACAAGTTGTAAAATAACTTTTAATGTCTAATATTTGCAATATAATTATTATGTGAGACTTCAAAAAGTTTGTCGGTCGTCAGATACTATCCATCTCATTTTCACATATTAGCCAGAACTATATACCAAAGTAGAACTATATATACCAAAGTAGTCATAGATCAGCTTGCAAAATTATGTACAGATGAATAATGAATAGAAGTCCTTGTGTCTGCTTACCTCGCGGCTTCGAGGAAAACTATGGCCGTGGCGAACCAAAAGTCGAGGTTTGGACGGAGCACCGTGGGGTAGCCCCCTAGCAGGACGACGGTAGCCCACATGAACGCCAACGTGCCGAGGGCGTTGCCCACCCTTTCCACTAGCGCGACTGAGCGCACGAAGCAATTCAGCTGCTTCTCCGGCGTTGCTTCTCCGATGGGGACAGCGCCGCGATCGTTTATTATTTGGACGCGGTGTTCCCTGCCGGTTCTCAGCGCCATGGCTGCGCTGGCGCTCGAGCGGCCTTGATATGGTTGTCCTGTAGCTGGTCTAGTATTCTATTTAGCCTTGTACAATATCCGCAAAGGTATGTGTTGACTCGACCAGTTAGTCAACCCAGCTAAGGCCGCCACAAAAGCACCGTTGAGCCAAGGCCACAGGTTTTGTCTGATGAAGCCAACCGGATATTTCTTCATAAATTGGAAGTGGCGATCTAGAGTGACGTGTGGCTGCGTGCACTTAGAGCATGATCGGTGCCTCAAGTAACTTTTTGTCCACTTTTCTCTTCAAGCCGTGCCTACCACTATAACCACATGTGCTTCAACTTGAAAACAGAGCATTGGTGCATCAACCTTCACCGGGTGCTTGAAAAATGGTTGTCTCTTATTTTATTCTTTTGTGGGTTAGCTTTTTTGGTTCAAGCTTTGGTGCTATGATTGTGGACAAACACAGAAACGAGGCACCAATGCTTATACAACTCTGATTTGACGTTTGAAGCACCATGGATGCTCTTATATATAAGTCAGATTCCTAAAACATCAAATCAGAGCACTCTAGGCACCGCTGCCTTGTTTCTTCCTTAGCTCACAATGGTGGCATCGAAGCCAAGAAATAAACGGGACTACTGTGGACATCATGGACATGCATTGGTTAGCTTGTTTTGGTTTGAAGCACCGCGTGAATGAATTTCATCGATGCCTGGTTTTTTGTTTGGAGCACTGGTAGTTGCAGTGGTGACACCGATGCCTGAAGAAGAATGTTCGCTGAAGATTCTTTGAAGCACCGGTGGACTGTGGCCGGAGCAGCCACAGTCAATCGATTCCCAAAACATCAAATCAAAGCAATTTAGACATCGGTACCTTGTTTCTTCCTTAGCTCACAATGGTGGCATCGATGCCAAGAAATAAGTGGGACTCTACTGCGGACGTGATGGCATGCATTGGATAGCTTCTCTTGGTTTGAAGCACCGGGTGAATGAACATTCATCGATGCCCAGTTTTTGGTTTGAAGCACCGGTAGTTGCAATGGTAACACCGATGCCTGAAGAAGAATATTCGCTAAAGATTCTTTTAAGCAACGATCCACTGTGGGTGCTTTAAGACCGCCCACTTTCGTTAGTATTTGAATTTTGAAGGCATCCTTTTTTAGGCACCAGCTCCCAGCCTTGTTCACGCATCAGTACATCTACAAGCGAATCAAGTTATCTAAACTGGGAGTCCATGACTAAATTGTGAAGAAAACGAAAGACAAGGCACCTGACAAATGTGGTTGATGTGACGTTCGAAGCCGCAAGCACACTAGTTCATTATCAAAGGAAGCCGCCTGTTATCTGTTGGCTCTTCCTGAAGTAAACAAAAAACTACCCCTCCCGGCTGACCTTATACATTGACTGCTTTCAAAACGAGCTCACCGACCTATACACAACAATTGGATTCGCGTATAAAAAAAAAAGGATTCAGCACGAAGAAATTAGAATACACGCATAACAACTCTAAAAAAGATGCAAGAAAAAGAAAGTCTAGTTTGAGTCATAATGTTCAATTTGCTACACATTACTATCACATTTCTGGACAAATACCGTGTCATCATCATCACTAAACAAATTTACATATATAGATGCACAGTTATAGTGATCCTTTCATTCAGTAGCTCAGACTCAAATGCGGCGAAGAGATGCCAGTCGCCTCTCCAGATCGTCAACTTCAGCCGACGATTCAGGCGGCGCCACATTTTTGGAAGGAGCCGCAGCATTCCTATAGAAACAGCTTGAATCAGAAAGATGACAACAGAAATATATGGTGGGTTAAACTGAAGTTTACACCACGTCATGTTCGGGAGTAAATCATCTGCATACCGAGCTTGGCTATTGTCGACTTTTCTGTTGTTTGCTCCAATGCGACCTTTAGGAGCTGACGACAGCTGCATTTTCACAAAAGCATCAGAATATAGGTCAGAATTAAAATCCAGAATCTACAGACTACCAGCATGTGTTGAAAGCCTACCTGAGATGCCACATCAACACCAATCTCATCAAGCACCTGCGTAACAGACAGAGAAATGCATGATAACATGAGTTATCATATCGTGTAATAAAAATGTTCATGAAGTAATCGAAAGAAAAGTATAATTTCCCAGAATCTGCTAGCTGAGAACTGGTTACCTGGTTGGTAAGTTCTTCTGTTTCCTCTTCAGCCTCATCTTTATCGAGTGTTTCATCAATTGCATCGGACATCATTTCAAGCTGCATTAAGGTATGAGTGAGAAAGCTAGAGCACTTTCTTAAATAGTTCAAGTGCAACAAAATATCTGATACTAAGAAACACATGCTATCTCTTTGGAAAATATTAACCACTTATGACCATACTTTATGTAGAGTTAACTGTTAAGCACATTAATGATAATAAATGGTACAAAAAGTCAGAATTCATTGATAAGGATTCTAAGAAGTTCAGCTAGCTTGAGAGCAGCCTGGCTGTTTAAGTCAGGATCATAGCTTAAAACATTGAAATGTGTTATACATCTCTCTGAACTCAGGACTGAAACCTGAGTTAGATTAAAAGTACCAGTGCAACAAAATATCTGATACTGCACTAAAAAGTTCATGATATCTTCGCTAAAAAATATTAATAACCACTTGCAATAATACTTTACGTAGGGTTAAGAACACTAATGATAATGCAAGCGACACATTTATCATTGAGGATTTTAAGAAGTTCAGCTAGCTTGTGAACAGGCGCTGTTTAAGTCAGGATCACAGCTAAAACAGTGAAAAGTTTTAAACATCTCTCTCAGAAATCAGGATTGAAACCCCATAAATCTAGTTAGATAAGTTACGTGCCACTCCGATCTAGTTCACCTCACTGCACTCCCTCCCTGTTTGCTTCAATATCTTTGATATTCAAGAGATCACATTTCCATACACACTTACAACTAAGAAATTAGCTAATTACTACAACCTAACTCATTTCAACTTTGCACTTTGAAGCTGAGTAAAAGAGCCAGCATATATCATTACCGTCATGTCCAACTGAGTTGATTGCTTCTGGAACTCTCTCATGACCTTGATCTGTTTTGCTGGTTCCATTTGCTGAAATGTGCAGTACATACAGAAATTCACTTAGAAAATGGTCCAAAAGAAGATCACAAACAAAACTAAGGAGGCATGTTTCATCACTGTCTTTCATCATACCTTATTCATTGCTGCCATAGCTTTGCTTGCACCTTTCATTCCTGCAGAAATTGAAGTACCTGCATACATTGCCTGAATGAAGAATGGACGTGTTAGTCTTATTTCTCTTGTCCACAACCAGAACAGTGATGCTAAAAAGTGAAAATGAAAGCGACCATGCCTGCGTGTGAGTAGCTACTCCGCGGATCTGGGCTCGCGTGCCTTGCAAATTGATAATTTGTTGCCTCAGCCTGACAAGTTGCCGAGCTAATATTTTGGTTGCAGCCTATGGAAATCCAGGCATCTATGTCAATTAGGATGATGAAAACTGTGGATTGTAGATGCTCCACAGCATCCTTACAAACTCACCTCGTTTCCAGTCTTGGCTGTCTTCTTTATCTCTGCAACCAACTTCTTCTCCTGCAGTGTTATAGTTCTGAGATCATCAAATCAGGCATTATAATTTGCACAAAGGTTTAATTTCATGAATTTTTTATGCCATCCTTGCAGCAGAAAAAGAGATCTTTAGTTAAATAAGCATGTGACAGTGTGGAATCTGGACAAACAATAGATTATCTCGACAAAATTCCTTGTTGATGAGAATTCCATATTGGACTTCATAAACTGTTCTTGTCTGAATCGACAGAGATACTTTGACATCGTAGAAAGTGATAGTGATTGTGTGGGAGGAAAAATAAATAAATAAATAAAATAAATAGGTGATGAGACACACAGTGGTTACCACAAGTTGCTATTTGCTATTTATGTCTAGCAGATGAATTGAAGCAGCTTCAAAACCAAAATTGCTATCTTCCAAAGGCATAGGAGTAGTCATGATAGTGTAGAACTTAAAATTTCATGTTTGAATAGTGAGTTTCAGCATTTGAACATTAAGCTCTTCATTTGTGGAACTAAAATGGAAGATTTGCTTTGTTTAAGGGTATATGAGTTTGAATCAAGTAGGCAATAAACTCTTCATTATTCGATTTGTTAGCCAACTAAATTTACAAAAAAAAGATTATTTTGGCGATTTTTAGTGCATTCTACTTGGATTTACAGTGTAAAAATAAACATGACTACCAAAAATCTGAAATACTTGGCTGTTCTTGATAGAACATAAAGATCCCAGCTGGCTAGCTATGTTGCAATGATGTGTAAACGGTAGGCGTAAATTAGGCGCGCCTAAGGCGTGATTAGATGTGAAAGATTAACCAAAAAATAAGCTGCCATAAATAAAAAAAAGAAAAAGAAAAACAGCAATCGACAAGAGATGGCAGTCATATAGTCACCCATTCCAGCCCACCTCTCTTTCCTAGCCCAATAAGGTCCAACCAATCCAAGTCCTCGTTACCCTAGTCAATCACAGAGGGAAAACACAAACAACTGCCGCCACCACTACACATGCAGGCAAGCTGCTCTACTGCCATGGCTAGATCTTAACAAAAATCATTTAGTGTGAGATGACAAGAAATGGCAATATTCAGTACAACAGCACTGCATATGCAGAAGTAAAATTGTACATTAAATTCAAACAGACAATGTACCCTTTCTCTATGAGAAAGGTAGGCGAGTAAATTCGCAAACAAACAGTAGTCACTGTTTCAGTTTCATTCATATTGTACCTTTACTATTTAAAATGTTTCAAGAATAGCATACCTCCATTTGCAGGGAGCCAATCTCTCGTTCAACTCCTAAAATATAAAGTGGAGCATTCATGTCAGAAACATAGCACAATGCAAATTCCATTCATCAGATGGCTACTACTTATTCTCCACTCTATTTGAACTTAATAGGCTTCTTTGTGCAATTGAGTAACAGGAAACTACTAAATATCCACTGACTGCCCCAATCAGAAACAAGTGCATCTCTGATTTAACATAATACAGGTCTAAAACAAAATATGGCAGCAGAATATGAATCATGGAGTGCATTACGAACTAAATGGTCGCTTCTAATGTTGTTCATAATAGTGCTAATAAAAAGCAGAGGAAAAATTGTTCTCACCCCGCGTGGCGACTGCCATTTCTCTCTTGCTCGTCCTGAGAGCCTCTGCAGGTAACAAACACCATCAACTGTAAGTTCAGCACGCCAAGCTTGCGACCCGTTATTTCCCCATGAATTTAGGGGGAACAACTACAATGCCGAAAACGAACGCTCGAGTTCGCCCTTCCTCCCAAAATTCAGACAGGCCGCCCTCAAACCCTAACCCCTTTCCCGTCCGAGGCAGCAGTCAGGCAGAAATCCAAGGAAGATTTCTCCCCTAACCGCCTTGAACAACACTTCCAACCCAAATCACCGGATCCCATCAGTAGATCGCCACAAATAAGAGCCCGGGATCTTTCGAGTCACCCGCACCCAATGCACGCACCAGAGAATCGAAGAGTGGCTACGCGCGAACGCACCTTTGGGGTCGACCTTCTTCCTGAAGATGTTCATGGCTGAACCGGATTCAGAACCTGCCGGTGACGGCCCGCCAGCGACAGGGGCAAGAGCGGACCACCACACCCGGAGCTGTGGACTGGCTGTGTGCTCTTCTCGTGTCGCAGATTTGGGAGGTGTTTCCTTTTTTATGCCGGGCTGGAGTTCGTGAGGGGAAGAAGAAGACGGCGCCGCGCGAGCGAAGAAGCCCAACGGGTAGTGTCGCCGACCCATCTTTTGTTTAGGTCATTCCGGGCTTTAGTAGCCGTTGCGCACTTTGGACCAGGAAAAGCGACGCGCAGAGCTAGCCGCTCTCCCACTCACCACACATGAGCTGTAGGGTCAAAGAGGTTCGGGACCCATGAGCCAGTGATGGCGCTGGCAAGAAGTGGAGTTCGTGGGTCACGCACGGAACGGCAGGAGCGCCTGGTGCTGGACGACGAACTGCCCAGTCCCCCCCCCCCCCCACTCCTCCATGTTTCCGTTTCGTTTTTCCTTTTTCTTGTCTGTTGTCCATACTTTTGCACGACACATTGATTTCCTCCCTTTTCATGCTCTTTGTTATGTGGGCAAGAATATTTTTGGGATCGTTTTGAGTAATGTTTTCCAAATTTCTTGTGCAGCATTTACCTTAATTATTAATTCTACTTTATGAATGTTCATCCAAGAGAGATGGTTGCATCGACCTGTCACTAATAGTCCTAGACGTAAAAACCGAAATCCAAATCCAGAGACTGAAAAAATCAAAACTGAAATTCCGTATATTGGTTCATAAATTGGGGTTAGGAACCAAACTAATATATCTTTCATTTTGGGCTTTCAATCCTAGATCTAGGTAATCAAATTACCCAAATAACTGAACTAATCTACCATTTAAATACAACTGTAACATCTATAAACCAACTTGTGACCAAATGACTAATAAAGTTAGTGTCTATACATTTCTTTTTTTTTCTTTAATACTCCCTCCTTTACTAAATTGTTGTCGCCATTGACTTTTTTCGTGGCGTTTGACCATTCGTCTTATTCAAAAAATTTCTTCAAATACAAAAAATAATATGCTACATTTCAAGTTTCTTTAGTGATAAAACATGTTCCAACAAAATATATTATATTTGTTAAACTTTATTTGAATAAGACAAATGGTCAAACTTAACAAAAAAAAAGTCAACGGCGATAACAATTTAGTAAGGGAGTAGTATAGTTTATAGTCTACTTGAGACTATAAGTGATCGTTTGACAATTTTACAAATGCTGTTGTGAGCTAGTAAAAGTTTAAGTAGTTTATTTATAACTGAAAAGCGAACCGAATTTGAGGTATTCAAACTTTCAGGTATTCAAATAAAAATAGTATCATTAGTTTAAATATTTATTATAGAGCATTTTTTTCAAAAGATTGAACTAACAAAACTGAAGTTCAGGTAGAACATCTAGATTCAGTCACGATCAAGAAATCAATAAAACAAGAATACTCGAAATTATATGACTGGGATCAATTGGGATAAGAATTATCGCTATTGCCTCCTACCTGATGAAAAGGTATAATTCTTAAGGAATTTAAGTTAAAGTTCCATCAAATTATTATCGTTATCCTCTCCCATTGTAACAGTTGCCAGAAAGAATAATCCGAAAGACCTTGATTATTTCATTAGAGAAACATTGGCGGCTGGCAACGTTTTTTTTTCTGGCCCATTGGAGGCAGAGTGAGAGAGAGACTGAAAGAGTAGTTCCGTGGAGTTGGGTCCAGTCCGTGCTATTGAGCCTCCGATCCGGCCCAGTCCGGTCCATTACAAAGTGACCGTACGACTTTTCTCAAATGCGCATTCCTTCGTTTGTCGCGACATTCCTCGTTGCCGACACCCAAAAGCTCGGCGGCGGCGGCGCAAGGGTTTAGGCTAAGGCCACCGGCGGGCAGCCGGACAGGCACCATGCTGCGCAATCGCCTCGCTCTCTCCGTGCAGCATCTCACGGAGGTCCTCCAATTCCAGCCATCCCAGCCCCCGCGCGACGAGATGGCACATGGCAGCGGGGCCCCGGTCGTCGCACTGCTCCTTCTCTTCCCCTCCCCCTCCTCCTCGCGGCCGTCGTCGTCGTGGTTCATCCTCGGATCGATTCCGCGCGTGGCCTCCTCCGACGGTCTCGAGCGGGGCTCCGACCACTCCATCGCGCTCACGGCGCCGCCGCGCGTGACGCACCTCACCGTCGCGCGCCGCCTCTTCCCGGACGGCGTCGTCACGACCCACAGCTTCCCCTCCATCAGCGCCGTCGAGCCGTCCACGGGCCTCGTCCTCCTCCACGCCGACCAGGGCCGCTCCAGGGGCCCCGTCGTCGTGGGCCGACCCGGCGAGGCGTACGTCATCCAGCGCGACACCATCCCCGGCTACTTCGTCCTGGACGCGTCCTCCGCCTCCGCCGCCGCGTGCGCGCTTCCCGACCCCGAGCTGATCCTGCAGCCGCAGAACCTCGGCATCCTCGCCTCCCCCGCCGGCGACGGCCACTGCGTGGTCGCGGAGCTCCGGCCCGTGCACGGGAGCGACGCCGCCCAGCTCCTCTGCTTCTCCTCGCGCTCCGGGGTGGACTGGGTCTTCAAGCTTCAAGCCCGTGCGCCACCCGCTCCCGCACCGCGTCATGGCGCCCAACGGCGTGGTCGCGCACCAAGGCCGGCTCTGGTGGGTGGACCTTTCCGTCGGCCTCATCGGCTGCGACCCCTTCGCCGACGCGCCGGTCCTCGCTTTCATCCCGCTGCCGCCGGGCGCGTCGCTCGAGTCCGGGGAGGCCTGCGGTGAGCTCGACCGCCACCGCACTGTCGGGGTCAGTGCCGGCAAGCTGCGGTTCGTGGACATGTACAACAACTGCGACGGGGACGGCATGCCGAAGGTGACCGTGTGGACGCTGGCCGACCCGGAGGAATCCACGGCCAAGTGGACGGTGGAGCACGAGGCCAGCTTCGCCGATATCTGTGCGCAACCGAGCTACAAGGCCACCGGCCTCCCTAAGAAGCTCCCCGTGCTCGCGCTCATCCACCCGGAGCATCCCTACGTCGTCTACTTCTTCCTGGAGGAGCATCTGTTTGCGGTGGACCTGCGCGACGGCAGCGTGGTGGAGTGCGAGGAGTACGAGCTGGTGGCACCGCCCTGTGAGTATGCCACCACCCGCTTCGTCCACACCTAATTGGCGCTCACTTCGTCCTCTGGTTGAGCAACGAGACAAGCTGCACAGCCACCTATAGCTTCCTTATTCCAATATTAAGGAAGCTAATCAATTTAAGCATGGTTCACTCGAGTAATTTATCAGCTTTTACGCTTATTAATCACTACGCTCAGTGAGAAATTGAGACACTGTTTTAAGCTCCTTGGTATGTTGCAAATCCATTTAGTGAAGAACTTGCTCTTGCTTAATCACTCGAACATATGACCTTTTGATTGAGTGCAAGTTGGTGGCAGTTTGTCTCATTCTTCTTTTTCTTGGGAATAGCTGCGTGAAGAAAGATCAAGTTGCACGAGAGACAGCAAGCATTGACATACCTCATTCTCTGTTTCTACTGTTGCTAAAATAAAAGCATGGCATTCTTCTCGGAGATAAGCGTTAGTGATATGTCATATGTAAGATCTCATTAGGATAGCTCCTGTCTACAAATCTGACTAGGTTGAGTGCTCCCTCAAACATAGAACCCATTGGTCTTTTGCCTATTATGATCTCCAAAAGTACAATTCCAAAACTGTAGACATCCCCACAGGTTGATGCAAGAGCATTTTGAGCATATTCTGAAGAAACAGAAAAAATAACAAGATCAATGCAATAGCCCGGGGATGATGAATGCTTCTGAACATCTCACATTCTGATACAGAACTTTTTTCTGCCTCTCAAGTTCAAAAACCTTAATAGCCACTTGAATCTTGGCTTGCTTTAATTTTCCTTTGTAAACTGAACCGTAGCTTCGTCTCCCAATTAGGTTCGACTCATAGAAGTTTCCATTAGCTTAAGCTAGATCCTTGTAAGAAACTTTAGGACATTGCTTACCGAACGAAAACAAAAATAAATATGGTCTCCTTGATGTCCTTGTTCCACACATTGCAATTTAAATCAACATTATGAGTGACATGAATCCAAATAATGTAATCAACAACCTGAACAAATTCTCTTTCCGTTCTATTTTGTTGCAAACTGCATAACATGTATATGTCGCTCTGCCACTCCTCGACAAAGTCCCCACTTTCCATCAAGCGAAACAGCTGTAGCATTGTCGAAAACCCTGTTTCTGGGCATTACTCCTGTGAGAAAGATCACATGTGCTGAGGAGCTTTAGGTCATTTAGAGCAGTTGGAATAGTACCGGACAATTTGTTATAAGAAAGATTTAGTATGTTCAGGCACATTAGGTTGCTGAAAGATACTGGAATACATCGAGTAAAGATGTTTTTGTCCATTTCGACTGTTACTAAGTTCTTGCATTCTGTTGTCAGGAATTTCCCCAATAAGGTTGTTTGATGAAAGCTGCAGTCCATAGAGTTGTTTCATATTCTCAATCCCTAGAGAAATGTTACCATGCAGTTTGTTGTAGCCAACGCTAAGCACTTGGAGAGCTAAATGGCTTCCAATACTAACATGCATCTCACCTTCGAATTCGTTTTTTTGTAGTCAGAGCACTTAGAGTTGTTTCATATTCTCAATCCCTAGAGAAATGCTACCATGCAGTTTGTTGTAGCCAACGCTAAGCACCTGGAGAGCTAAAGCACTTTCAATACTAACGCCAGCTTGCAGCGGTCCAACAGGAGGACCTGCGAGAGCAGCGGCTTCTGCGCGGGCAGCGGCGGCGTCCCGGGCGAGCTGGGCCACAAACAGGCCGGGACTGTCGGCGGCTTCGTGCCGTGGGCTGTGCAAGCTGGGCAACAAACAGGCAGTTCGTGCCGTGATTTTATGGGCCAATAACAGGCTGATGCGTGCCTGCGCCTAAACGGGCCTGGGCCTAAACATAGGTAACATTTTGGATAAATGCAATACTACAATTTATAGAGAAGACCCGAATGCATTGTTAATTCTATCATATAAGCAACTTGTTATGTCACATCCAATTTAACCTGGATTAGTCGTCTCATTGATTCTTTATTGTCATGTGTTCTCCTTTATTGTTTCTGGGATGAGGCCCGGTTAACCGAGCGACAATTGGGCGCCTGGGGCTACGACTTCCTTGGACCACATTCAGCCATGGTAGGGGCCGAATTTTTTTATTAATAATTGTTTTTATTAATTATTTAATACAAATAACCGTTCAATCTGTAAAATTATAAAAATAGTCACACTATCGTCCATTCAAGAGCGACATGTATCTATCGCTTACCAGCTGGGCGATAACGGGCTTGTCGCCCAAAGGTACACTAGTGCACTGGTTCCCAACTGATGGCCGAGAGATAGGAGCCTTCCTGTTTTTTTTTTCATTTTCTCTAGCCTTAGCTGTTAAGCCTTCTTACTATTCAATTAAAATTAATTTTATAGCTTAAAAGTTAATACCGATTTTTCTAGTGGTAGAGTATACATTGAGGAACCTATTTTAGCTTTGAACATTCCCAAATACAATGACAATTTGAAAATAAAAATCCCTAAATTAGGGTAGTTGTTAAGAGATAATTGAGTTTTTTAAGAAATCAAAACCTTCATGATAAATTATGAAAAAATAACCCAAAATTTATAGCATCTATAGTAGTATCAACACATATTTGTTTTAGGATTATGATGTATTTCATAACTTCGAATTGTTTAAATAGTGTATAAAGTTGAATTTAAATTCAAAGTATAATTGACAATATTTGGAAAATAACTCCCTTTTAAGCGTTTTCACATTAGTTAATCCAAATAGGACCTTATGAGGAGTTAAAGTTTGAAACATGGTCAGTTAAAATTTCAATTTAAATTCAAATTTGAAACCAATTTAAATAACTTGAAATTATGACATATAACCTAACCTTAACAAAAATATGTGTTGATTATACTATAGATGCAATGAATTTAGATCATTTAAAAAAATCAAGAAGGTTTGGATGACATAAAAATTATATTATTTCTTAACAACTATCCTAATTTAGGAATTTTTATTTTAAAATTATCACAATATTTGGGACTGTTCAAAGCTAAAACGGATGCTTTAATGTATATTTTACAGTGTTTTAAATAGCCCGCTATAGCTCCACTATAGTCTCGCTATAGCTTTTTGAGGGGATGACACTACGATATTGCTAATATTGCCGCTAATGCCACTAACTCCGCTATATGGTTAATTTTACTCCTAACTTCATCCGCTAACTCTGCTACAACTCAAAAGTCAAGCCGTGGTGATGAGTTTTGTTGTTCATAGTCCATATGATGGTTGCCAATCGCTAGGAAATATGGTAAATGCACGCTTTGATGTTGAAGTGCTTTAATGATGGATGCACATATATGAAATGAGGGTTGTAATTGATGGAATTACTAATGTTGTGATAAAATATTCTCCTTATTTTATAAAACGCTATAGGCAATAGCTTCCGCTATAGCCGCGCTATAGCCCCTGTAGCTTTTCTAGGAGCACTCCACTATATTCTATAGCCCGCTATTTAAAACATTGATATTTTAACACTAGAAAATAAGTATTAATTTTTATCTCGTAAAGGTATTTTTAATTGTGTGCTAAAGAGGCTTAATAGTTAAGGGCAAAAAAAATCAAAAAAAAGAAGAAAAGGATCTTGTCCCCCACCATTTGGGTGATTGGTTACTTATCGCCCGTTGGTCGGGCGGCAGGTCCCACCGCATGCGTTTGTCGCCCAACTAACGGCGATAGGTCCCTGAAAGGTTATGTTTTTTTGTGACCTCACAAAAACTAAATTCATTTTATTATAATTACGATCAGAGGGTGCAAGGCAGCTAGATTAAGCAAACATGGAACATTATTGCCATATAATCAAAACATCGCAGATTTGCTGCTGCTTCCTTTTGGCCCAGCGGAAATGTGTATTCATGTAAACTACAACGCAAGCACACACAGCAAAAAAAAAAAAAAGACTCAAGAACAATGGTATGGTTTATGTTGCTATAAACTTGCCTGCATAACTCACCCAAATAGGTCGCCATGCGTCGTTGCGCCGGCAGCCGCGGGGGAAGGGGGACACGCGGCTGCGGCTTAGCGTGGCTGAGCTGACCTTTTGATTGATTATTCGTCGATTGAATTGGATTCTCCCCGAATCAGTTGTGATTTGCAGCTGCAAAATGCTGTGTGCAGAGAACCGGATCGGAGGAGCATCTTTCAGAAATTTTGCGTGGTTCGTTTTGGCAATGATTTGTGCATCATCATTGATAAAAACATCGTCAGTAGTTGGGCGTCGATTTGGGGTGGGAGCTGTCCTGCGATCTTTCGGCGCTGGCCATGCATATCCCGGCCGAGATCGATCTTGTCCCCATGGCACGTGCGATTCGGCGCGACGTTAAGAAGATTTCGAGTAGCATGCATACCTGGACGAAAAGGTATTATAATACTATAGCGTAGCGTAGCACGAAGCATTGTTAGTTCAATTGGTGCATGTATGCAGTGCGCCGTTGTTTTTTTTTTTTTTTTCGTTTTGTTGACGAAAGTCCATGGAAAGAGCAGGCAACAACCGAGGGTCCGAGGCAGAAACAAGGCTACATCCAAAGTATGCGCCACGTAGCTTGGAACGGTTTCTGTTACCAAACTAATAATAAGCAGCCAGGTATGGCATATGATTCAATCATCTCGATCAGAGCCTGGGGCTGGAGAGGCACGCAAAGAATCTGTGTGTAATAGGTACTGGAATAGTTGGTTTTTGACCAAAAAAAAAAAAACAATTTCGCTGGAAAGAAGCTTTGAATTTCTTGTTCATTATGTATCATCTAAACATGAGGTAACCGTAATTATGAAATTAGTCAGAAAACAGTAGAGAATAAGAAGAAAAAAGACGACAGACATTTGGTCGGGTCGGGGACCGGAGTGATTTGGTACAGTAGGGTGTAGACCGGTGTCCAATAAGAAAGAGCTCGTGGGTCTCTAGCCTCTTGTATGACGAACGAATCGGTCATGCAGACCACATTTTCGAAAAACTGAGATTGAAATCCATCTGTCAACCTAGTTGCTAGCGAGCCAGTAGATCAAGAGTCTTAATCTTTTGCTGGAAGATATGGATGCGGACTGTAGCAGCAGTCGAGCATTAAAACAACAGTCTTACAATAGGCAGTATACGCATACCATACGCGTTGAACATGTGCCAAGAAATCTCACACCGACACAGCCTATACTCTAGCTTTGCTGCCAAGTGAAGAAGAGAGAAACTGAAGGAGCACACGAAGATGCTTCCTGCCGTGTCCTTATTTTTTGGCGAGCTAGGGGACTTGCTGCCATGTCGAAACCACGTGAACAGTGAGCACCAGATCCAGCGCCGATCGACGACGTGGAGGCAGCCAGGCAGGGCCTTGGACATAGAAGCTGCGGCTGATTCGTGGGTCCCTAATACGATCGCCGCAGCCTGCAGAGGTCCGCCGCTGTCTCATCGTGCCGGGACACCACTCCCGATCCCGCCGGTGATCCGGTCCCACCAGACGACCCAGACAGGTAGTCCCCGCTGAAGATTTTGAACCCGGCGGGACAGCGGCGCCACGTGTGCGCTCGGCGCTGTTCAGGGAAGCTTCCTCTTCGGGCGCGAAGGACGCTGCTTCCTTGCCACCTTCTCCCGGCAACAACCCAACCGTCGATCGATCCCCAGTCACCAGACGGCCAGAAAGGCATCCGTACATTAGCTGTCGCTCGCGCCGCTCACGGAGCACCGGTAGCTTCTATATAAAGGCTCGGGTTGGACTGGACTCAGACGCGTCGACCATTGGCAGTCATCACGAGCTGAGCTTCTCGTGCTCGAGCTAAAAGCCTCAACCAGTCTACTAGTAGTAGCTAGCAGCACTGAACTAGCTCTGGTCTTGGAGACCATCGATGGAAGCGTACGCGGCGATGGACAAGCTCAGCTACGACATCTTCTCCCTGCTCGAGAGCAAGTTCCTCTTCGGCCCCGCCGGCGGGTGCCTCTCCGGCCTCGGCACACCGGAAAAAGCATTTCTTGGGCGCGTGCGCGTGCTGTCCATCGACGGGTGCGGCGCGGGCGCGGCAGAGGACGCGCTCCTCGCCGCCGCGGCGCTCGCGCGGCTCGAGGCCGGGCTGCGCGAGCAGTCCGGGGACTCTGACGCGCGCGTGGCCGAGTTCTTCGACGTCGCGGCGGGCGCCGGCGCGGGAGGCGTGCTGGCGGCGACGCTGTTCCTCAGGGGCGCCGACGGGCGGCCGCGGTACTCGGCGCAGGAGGCGCTCGCGTTCGTGGCTGCCGGAGTCGGGAAGAGGCAGGACTGGGGCGGCCGGCGCGGGCGGTGGGCGAAGCTGTTCCGCGGCGGCGCGCGGAGCTCGGGAGACCAGTCGCTGCGGCGGGTGTTCGGGGACGCGACGCTGAGGGACACGGTGGCACCGCTGCTGGTGCCGTGCTACGACCTCGCCACCGCCGCGCCGTTCATGTTCTCCCGCGCCGACGCCGTCGAGACCGACGCCTTCGACTTCCGCCTCCGCGACGTCTGCGCCGCCACCTGCTCCGCGGGCTCCGTGCCTGCGGTCGTCAGGTCGGTCGACGGCGTCACCGCCATCGCCGCGGCGTCCGGGGAGTGGCGGCCATGGGCAACCCGACCTCTGCGGCTATCACGCACGTGCTCCACAACAAGCAGGAATTCTCCCTTGCCACCTGCGTCGACGACATCCTGGTGCTCTCCATCGGCACGGGAACCTCTGCTTCTGCCCCTTGCGGGTCCAACACGCCGATGCCCACGCGCTCGCCGTCGCCGCGCGAGCTGGCGCGCCTCACCGCGGAAGGCGTCGCCGACATGGTTGACGAGTCCGTGGCCATGGCGTTCGGCCACGCGTGCGCAACCAACTACGTGCGCATCCAGGCCGGCAAGGCGGCTGCCGGCGCAATGCTGGCGCAGCGGAACGTGGAATCGGTGCTGTTCCGCGGGCGGAGGCTGTCGGAGCGGACCAACGCAGAGAAGGTGGATGCGCTCGCAACAGAGCTGGTCAAGGAGCAGGAGAGAAGGAGACGCAGCCCACTTCCGACCGTGGCCATCAAGCACGTCGCCACGCCGTCGCCGCGGCTGTCGTCGGCGACCACTGCCTCTTCGGTCACCGCTACGCCAAGGTCGACGGCGTCAACGATGCCGTCACCGGCGTCCTGCAGTTCTCGCCGGTAGTTGAATTGCCTAGGATCTCTTTGTGTGTAATAGATGATTGCAACTAACAGCGAACGTGAAATGCGTTATTGTGTTGTTTCGGGCAATGCAATGAGCCGGATAATAGAGAGCAAGTTTTTTTTAAAAAATAGAGAAGACTCTTTTCGAGCAGGAATGCGTCTTTTCTCTACCGACTTGCAATCACAGCGTCTGTTTTCTACCGGCACGTACTGATGCGGTTCTTTCTCCAGGTGGAACTCCATTGACACTTTTTGTTTAGAGATTATTAAGAGTCAAAGTTCGTTGCCAACGACCGGCTTTAAGTAGTAACTCATAGCTAATATTGTATCAGCGAAACTCTAAACTTGCCCCTCCATTGCTGTAGGGGCACCACCCCTCCAGTTTCATTCAAAAAAAATCTAAACTTGCGTCTCCATGGCGATAAATTACCATAGCTACAGTCGGAAACAACAAAACACACCCGGTTACCAATCTGTCGGCCTTCGATGCCGGACGTACGTCTAGTTTCACCAACACGAGGACGTGCCAGTTTTGTGACATGTGTAAGTTGGAAATGATATTGTTATTGAACATATAAGAAAAGTTGGAGTTGGGGAATGAAACTCAAATCATTGGAGCCCGGCGACAACGATGCTCCGACATTTCCGTGCACGACGATCATTGAACCGGAGTTGGGGAACATGCATCCGGCCGGTGCGTGCATACTAAAAGCGACAAAGATCTACGCGTACCATCACTTATATCATTGGATACACTAGAGAGCAAGAAGATGCATTGCACTTTGACCCAACATATTCGCGTGTCGTGCGGTGCCATGTGGCGCACGCCAGTGCGGACAAGCCAGGCCGTGGACGCCATTGAGCCGCGCGCGGCACCCAAATCAGCTGCCGTCGTAGTATTAACGGCAAAGGCGTGCTGTAGGTCATCCGGATCATTGATTTTAGATCGGACGATTAACTCTGAAACTGTAAGGCAGCGAAAGGCAGGCCTTCTCGGCCCACAGCAAGCCCATATGGTAAGCCCAACAAAGGGGGGAGGGGGAATGTCTGATCATTCCGTCGTCTTCCTTATCTCAATCTCAATCTCAATCGACAGAGTTCTCTCGAAGCAGCTAGCTCACCACAGAGAAATTGACCACGTCGGAATCGTCACCACTCCCAGCCACTACTGCTCCCAGCTCAGGTTATTGGTGTCCATCACCACCAGCGGCAGCGACTGCGCATTTGTTTTTGTCGTCTCCGTCACCGTTCCCTTTGCTACGGGCCGCTCTGCGGTAGGAGCTTAATGTTGCTCGGCACTGCTGGCCGGGCGCTCGTGAGCGGCCACCCTCGGAGCACCGGCTTGGCTGGGAACAAAAAGGATGATGCGCTTTTGATTTGAGATAGCAGATATGAGCATGGGCGTTGATGTGCTGATAATGGACAATGGGTCAAGGACCCGTGGAGCCTTTAGTTGGCAGCAAAACAGGTATTATTAGCTTTTAGCCTCTCTATATGTAGTTAGTGGGTTCTATGCTGCAAAACATTTTAATTGGACATAATTTCAGAACTAGGCATAGTCTTGTATAGTTGCGTGAATTAGTGTTCAGAACACCATGAACTGGCCCTAAAATAACACACTGTACTTGAAAAGTAAATCTGTGTTGTCTCTTTCTATTGAACTAATACTGTCTTAGATGATAAAAATAGGATCCTGACGCTGCATGGCCAGAGCTCATAGTCCTTTAGTTATCCCTATTTTCATCTTCTCCTCCTTGTGGGTACAACTCACTGACATCAGAATTATCCTACATTATTGCTAAAATTATTAGAATTATTTGCTAATGGAAAAATATTTGTGCAACAAGCATTACGACCAATATTATTTTATTAGTTGTAAGGATATACCATGAGAAGGCGCATATAACCACCAAAACCATTTTCTTCAATCACTTGACTGTTGACAGTGCAGGTTTGATCTAGTGGTTGAGTGAATTTATTTTCTTGAAATCCCTGGTTGTTGCTCTGTTGTGGTCCTGTTTGAACTCGTGGTTGATTTTGTATCATCAACTCCTCTTTATTTTCCCGCAACTATGAATATTATAAAAAGGGTTAGAATTTATAATCAGTGGTGAAATAAAATCACTAATGTTTGGAAAGTTGCGAATGTACCGTTGGTATATTCGTAATTGTCCCTTTTTTCTTTGTTTTGCGCATTTTTTCAACCCAATTATCTCTATTGCGCTTTGCAGTCTTCTTCTGTACATCTTTTTTCTTTAGCCCAACAACTTGTGATAAATGCTCCGACAATGGAGAGACCTCTTCAGTTTCATTCTCGGTAGGAGCAACAGGTGATTCTTTTATTTTTCGTTCCACTTCCCTAAACAAGTTGTTGAGTGTATTATCCACTAGCATGGAACATTCTTCATTAGTAGCAGCAAGTGAAGCCAAACAACTAAACTTGTGAGATAGAGATTTGTAACGACGTGATGGTTCCAACTTCGGGTTTTCTAGAACTTTCCTCCCATTAATATCTTAACAATTTCATTTCGCACTCCTCTGGTCCATCTTTTCAGTATAAAGTGTTCAGGCAGTTTCTTAATGTTCATGCGATCAAGAACTTTCAATGCATGAGCACATAATATACCAGTCCTCTCGAAAAGACGACAACTGCACGAAACTATCTGTTCTGAAATATTACTTGTCACACTATGTTGTTGTTCATATGTAGATTCTTTGCCAGCAACTTCAATTCCAACAACATGCTCATTGCTGTTGGTTGATGGTATTGCATAAGCTGCCATGGATCTTACATATTCAACTTGAAAAGCTTCAAATTTGAGGTGTATAAATCTCGCTTGCTTGCAGCGACATTAGTGTCCTCACTTCGAGCCGGGGTTCTTTCTTCCTTGATTCATATTCGGAATCCAACTCTTTACACCGCTTTTCCTGGACAACCCTCTCAAAATGTCTGAAAAAGCGGAAAACATCCAAATCTACTTTCAAATAGCATTTTATGTCACTGTTGAAGCTTTCACTAAGTTGAGTGCTGCGAATTCCTAGTGTAAATACATTCGTCATATAACACTCAGCCCAGTTTTCTTTTAACCTATAGATACTGTCCAACCATGTATCCTTCTGAACCTTACTCCGCATACTCTGGAAGACCTCTTCAAATTTTAATACATCCTCATGCTCATACATGCAAGTACTAAAGTCAGCAAGAATACTTGTGCGTCTTTAGCCATTTCCTTGCCTTTAGTTTCCTTCTTTTTCTTGATCTTCTGTTTGTTCAAATGCTTGATTGCATTTTGACTTATGTGCCAAGTACACAAACCGTGCCATGTATTCGTGAAGACCTCTGCAATTGCTTTTCCCATGGCAATATCTTGATCAGTGAAGATAGTTCTAGGTTCTTTGTGATTATGAGCTGACATGAAAGTGTCGAAAAGCCACTTGAAAGAATCACATGTTTCATCATATATGAGAGCAGCCCCAAAAACAGTTCTCTCTGAATGGTTAAAACCAACAAATACACCAAATGGCCGGTAATCCTTATTAGTTCCAAAAGTAGTATCAAAACTAACTACATCACCAAAGTGGGCGTAGTCAATAATCATTTTAGCGTCTGCCCAGAATATGTTTGTTATTTGTTCTTCAATGTCCAACTGCAAAGCATACACAAATGATGGGTTTTCAACAATTTTATGTTGGATGTACCTCAATATGCTTGTTGCTTCACCTTGTTTTAGCTCTGTTTGACGCTTAGTCCGTAGATAGTTTCTGTGATCACGACAGGTATAACTTAGGTTGGATATTCCGCCAACATAGCGACTAGCTAGTTCATGAGCTGCTTTAGGTTTAATTCCAGAATCATCAGCCATATCAATATCTATAGCCTGTGCTTCAGAAATCTTTCGTTGTGATGGCATCAAGTGGGTTATTTCTGGCAACTGGAGCCTATGGTTGTGTTCGGTGACCAAATCATGTAATATGTAGGTTCCAGATTCTTGATCCAACATAATTCCCATGCGGACATTGCAACCTGTTCTTGTTTCAGCTCGGTGATTATTGGTAACATGATCTCTCTTGTCCTCTGCACGATAGCCTTGATTAGAACAAACAAACCTGCAAGATATAATTATCTTGTCGACTTGACTTCTGTTCTCATACTTCTTTCTGACATTAAAGCACATTTGACCTTCATAAAACACCCAAAACCTCCAAGCTTCTTCAGAACTAGAAAATTTCATACCAATTTGAGGAATCCAAGTTGCATTATACATACTGCAAATACAAGTTATTTTTGTTGTGTTAGGAAGTACAGGAACAAACCAATTGTAATATTGTTTGGGTCATACAAAATTTGCTCTTCTAACTTATGTACGTAATGTATATACATGACTTACTCGTTAAGAGATTCCGTTGTTGCAGTTGGATGCTCATCATCACGACCCTTTGAGGACATTTCTGCTGAGTTTTCCATGGTAATCATCCGCCAGTTAGATGACAAGAGCAGGAGCACTGAATAGGGTGATGCAAGATCCAAAGATGACAAGAGCAGGAGGTGACGCAAGATCCAAAGATGACAAGAGCAGGAGGTGACGCAAGATCCAAAGTGCTCTCACGGAATGAAGATCGATCTCAACAGAGTTGGTTACATTTTAGGAAGGAATAGAAGGAATTGGCGGCAGATATTCTATTATTTGGCGCCCTTTTCTTTTGTGATATTACATAATTAGCTTTGCTGCCGCCGGCTGCATTAGTAATATTTGATGGGCCTGTTTAAAGGCCGTACAGCCTCTGGGCTCTGTCATCCTGGCCGGGGTCCATGTAGGTCACTTGTCATTTGTAGTACAAACGTCACGGTTGTGCCTTTTATACCACAATGGCAGACGATTTCGTTCAGGCGGGATCCGAGTGTGGGACACGCGTTTTCTTAACAGATTCGTTTGGCCACGTGAAGTGAAATGGCCGCTCGATGCGAACTTTTTTACTATTTTGGTCCCTATCTGTCTAAAATGTTATAAATGGCTCAGTAAATATATTTTTAGAATTTGGCCCATTTGGAGTGACCATATACATGTGTCAATGCCTTACGGTTTGGCGTGACCAAAAGAGGTCAGATCTTGAAATATAGTTTAGAGTAGGCTACTTTTAAAATTTTAGATGAAAAAGGGCTAAAATAGAAAAAAAATCGCTCGATGCCAATGAACAGACACACATGGTGCTCCAAAACCCAAACAAGCGTCATTGCTGCCGTGTGCTGCATGGTGGCGGACGGCTCCAGCTACCTATGAGGAATCTGAAAGCAGGCGTATGCCGAACAACTGCTCAAGTTCATCTTACGCCCAAGCAATGAACTCTCACTATACCATAGCACGACATCAACATCTTATAGTGAGTCGATAAAGGTCCCTTAGCAACTCACGATCGGTAGGTCGCTAAAAACGCGTTGTGGTATAGTCGATCTAGGAAACATATCAACTTAGTAGTAAACATGCCAGTCAACAGGCGTATGTAGGACAACTGCTCGAGTTCTTCTTACGCCCAAGCAAAGCCGGCGTCGGCCTCAACCATCGTCCGAGGCGCTACCATCCTATCGGAGGGGGAGAGGCATGGTGGGGAGCCGGGGAGGGGCCACCAAGGAGAGAGAGAGAGAGAGAGAGAGAGAGAGAGAGACTTGGGAATTGGGAACCCCAATCAAGATAGATATAACAGTGGGCTCAAATGAGCTTTAAGATGAGATGGAGTGCATAACAATATCGGGCCATGGTGATGTCATCATGTCCAATATTGCTCTAATATGTCTAATATCGAGCCAACGATGACGTCACTAGGTATGCCCGATATTGCTGTGTATTGTCAATATCGTCCATCGTTGTTGTCATCAACGCTCGTGATGACTTCAACGATCATGCACTGTAATAGCGGATTTTCTTATGCCCACTATTACTGGAAAATGTGAGATGATATTGCAGGCTTGTTCTGTAGTAGTGAGATATCATGCAATGTGTACTATGAAGAATCTTGGACTATTGTACTATGCAGATTAATTCTTCCATGCATATTCAAATTATTGAATTCCATGTTTGAGACTGCATCAAGAATCAAGATCAGATGCAGTCTCATTTTGTCTCTTGGTATCTCGGGGTTGGAGTATTCGACAACTAGATGTGAAGAACACGTTCTTGCATGGGTTCTAGAGGAAGACGTGTTCATGCGACAACCACCTAGGTATGTTGATGCCGCTAATCCTCGACTTGTCTACAAGCTTGATAAAGCTATCTATGGGTTAAAGCAAGCTCCACGAGCCTGGTATTCTCGGCTTACTGTGAGGCTTCTTCAATTGGGATTCATGCTGGATTTGCCCACAAAGACCTTGGTGATCTTTGATACTTCTTGGACATTTAAGTCAAGCTGGTATCTGATGGACTTGTTCTCTCTCAGAGCAGTTATACTTCTAATATTCTGGCACGTGTTGGAATGACGGACTGTAAACCAGTGGCCACACCAATGGTGGTGTCTGATAATCTTTCTTGGCTTCGTGGTGTCCCTCTTGATGCAGCTGCTGCCACTCAATATCGCAACATTGTTGGAGCGCTGCAATATTTGACGTTAACTCGTCCTGGTATTTCTTTTGTAGTCAACAAGGTTTGCCAGTTTCTTCATTCTCCGGTCTCTGATCATTGGAGAACTGTCAAACAGATTCTACGGTATTTGAACCACACTATGTTGATGGGTCTCAAGATGTGCAACTCCTCATCTCTTCTTCTTAGTGCCTTTTCCGATGCGGACTAGGCCGATTGCCTTGATGGTTGTGGTTCTACCAGTGATTTTGTTATATTTCTTGGGTCTAGCTTGATCTCTTGGAGTGCCAGGAAGCAGCTATCTCTTGCTCATCTACGGAAGTGAAATACAAGGCATTGGCAAATGCGACTTCTAAACTTGTTTGGCTATAGTCGATTCTCCATGAACTTGGTGTTCCTGATCCGCGAGCTCCCTGCCTCTGGTGGGATAATTTGGGTGCTACTTATTTATCTGCCAACCCGGTGTTTCATGGGCGAGTAAAGGATGTCAAAATTGATTTTCATTTTGTTTGGGAACGTGTCACGACAAAGCTTCTGGACATCAGATTTATTCCTTCTGGCGATTAGTTGGCTGATGGTTTTACCAAGGCTATTCCTCGCACGCGCATAGCTCTTCTTCATTCCAATCTTAACCTTTGTCGGTTATGATTGCGGGGCGCGGGGGGGGGGATAGAGTTCTAGTTGGTTACGAGCCCTTGGTTTGTTTCGATTCTGTTGTGATTGTATGTAATCTATAAACTCATGGATATATAGTACAAGTTGTGCGGCTTCGCGGATCCTCTTCTCGTGCGGATCCGGCCGCCACCAACGCCGGGCGGCTACACCGACGCAGATCCGCCAGCCACCAGCGTAGGGCGGCTGCTTCGAGCGACAGAGCTGGGCAGAGGTGGCTCCGAGTGACGGCGCGGGGCTCGATGCGGACGGCGGTGGATGGGCCTAGATGGGGTCGACGCGGGCTTTTTTTTGTTTTCTTGGGTTAGAGGTTAATGTCACCCGCCGTTACAATATTGTTTTAGCGGCGGGTAATTTGACCAAATAAAGACCCACCACAACAAATGTTTATTTTTAGCTGTGATATCACTGCGGCGGGTTGGTTGGCCCGCCACTGCAGTACATTTTGGCCTGCTGCTATCGTACTTTTTTTTTCTGTTAGTGGAGGGAATCTTTGCATAAGAATCGGTGTTACAAAGTGCCGGATAATTTGCAACATTTGTTGGTTTTATGGTTGGATTTGTGGGTGGCCTGTACCCTCAACCCCTGTACTAGGGTTCTTGGGAGAGGAGCGAGGTATGGCAGGGAGAGAAACGAGGTACGGGTGGCAAAAGGAACGAGTTGCCGGCGAGGGAGAGGCGGGTGGCGAGAGGAACGAACAGCTGGTTAGGGAGAGAAACGTGTGAGCGGCGACCGGCGAGAAGAATGAGCGACGACGAAGGGGAATAGATGCAGCAAGGAGAACTAAGAGTTCACGTTACGCTTCATTTAAAAGATTCCGTTACAAGAGTTCATGCGGCAAAACTGATGCGTTGACCTGGTACGAATCACAAAGCATGTGGTGGTTATGTGTGACCGAGATAGTACTTAGTACCAGTGACGGCTGCTGGCAGGGTGGGCATAAAAACTGATATCCAAAGACTGAAACTGAAAAAACCGAAACCGAGACCAAATAACCAAAATTCCGAATATCGGATAGTAGATTGGTAGAGAATCTAACTAACCGAAGTTTTAATTTAAACTTCGGATGTTAGTGCGAGGTACCCAGACTACCCAAATAACCGAAGTTATTAAACACATAGCTCATCCATAAGTTTTATACCATTTAAATTCATTTATAATTTTTTAGTCAACTTTTGAGTTGTAATTTAGAGAGTTTATCACTATACTATGACATTTTATAACTTAATTAATAGTTTATTTGTGATGGTAAGTGATGGTTTGATATTTTTACGAGTTATATTATGAGGTGGTCAATAAAAGTATGGGTAGTTCGGTCATAACCGAAAACCGAACCGAGATTTAGGTACCCAAACTTTTCGGATATCTAAAAATCATCACTAGTTCGTGTATTGATTTAAGAAAACCGAACTTTCAAAAACCGAACTAACCGAACCAAAAGTTCGGGTAAAACCGAACGCCCAGGCCTAGCTGCTGATTGTGGGAAATTTAGTCTCCTGTACGTGTTGACCACCACCATATATATTTACTTACATATGAACAACCAATATGGTATTATATCTATACTCCAGCAACAAAGCATGTTCGTGCCATAAAATACAATCTACTGCTGGTACACTGCTTGTTGTCTACAGAAAATAGTTGGCTTTCTACTTTTTGAAACAACCATCTAATAAAGACACCACTTAACATTTGAACTCAAACTTAATTGGATCCTGCCTAAACTCACAAAGACTGATAATGAACTTTATTAACCTATATTGTATTAATTATATGGCATTACTTTGACTTAATTTGCCACATAGATATCAGCAGCCAATCGTGGTTTTGCTTGCAGAACAAGGGGTTTAGCCAGAGCAAGACTGGTAGGGGACTCCTGCAGATCGATATTGTCAACGTTGGGAGGCTTGGACCAACTGAATCCCTGCAAAAGCCTACCAAACAAAACCATCCTGAAGGATGTACCAAGAGACACCCCGGGGCAGCCCCTCCTCCCAGTGCTGAAGGTGATGAACCGTAGTTCCGGTTCATTGAGAACCACTACCTCACCATTTAGATGACGCTCAGGCCGAAACTCAAGTGGTTCAGGCCAGACTTTGGGGTTTTTACCCAGTCCAATTCGACTTAAAATAACATGGCTGTCCTTTGGGATCATGTAACCTGCAACGGTTGTATCTTCCCTTGCAACACGTGGTGGATTGATAGCATGATATGGATGCAAGCGGAAGGCCTCTCGAATGCATGATTTGAGATAGTTCAGCTTATAGATATCAGATTCCTGGACGAGCCTTTCTGTCCCAACAACTGAATCGATTTCATCCACTGCCTTTTGCATGACCTCCGGTTTATTCATCATTTCAGCCAGTGCCCACTCAACCGTATTCGAAGGATAGACCACTGATGCAAACATCAGTTCCTGCACCAAATAGATTGATTTATCAGTTTTGGTCAAACAATATAGAGAATAAGAGTTCGGTCAAAAAAAAATAGAGAACAAGAGAAACATATAATCATTTTGTAAGTTGAATTCGAACATGTAACACTCGTTTATCTTGCTAATTAATTTTCTGAAATATAAATGAACAACATAATCTCACCACTGTCTGTGCTTTAATCTCGTCAACTGATAGCAGTGGCGTTCCATCTGCATCTTCAAGAGAAACCAAAACATCAAGGATATCCGAAATATCTCTTGTTTTATCAACAACTTTCTGACGGTTAGACCACATACGGACCCTCTCGTCAATGATAGGACCATGAAGTCGGTCCAACGTGCTAATGACGCTTCTTGCTACCTTCTCATGGCCATCTAAATCAAGGCCAATCAAGGCTGGGTAGTAATCTGACACACAAAAGTTGTATACATAGTTTACCAATGTAAATAGTGCGTCAATATGTTCCTCTTCATCCGCGCCGGGGCCAGTAACTGATATGGCTGATGACTTATTGAAGTACCTCTTCCCGAAGACAAGCCTTCGAATGATGTTACCGCAAAAGTGTCGTGCTACATGACGTACATTGATGCAGCTGTCAGATGTAATGTAAACCTGATTGTAGACATACCTAATGAGTTCGTCAGCCTCCTCCACACGCTGACTATGGAACTGGCACTCCATTGCTGGGGAGAGGACTTCACAGGTGAGAACCCGCTTCATCTTCTTCCACTGGTCTTCGACTGTTGTTAGGCTTGCTGTTTTGTACCCGTAGCTGAAAAACTTTGAGGCGAATGTCGCTGGACGGGAGAAGAGCACTGCTTCCTTCTTGCGAAGAACCTCTCGAGCTATCTCTGGACATGCCACAAAAATAACATGAACGCTTCCAAGTTTGAGGGACATCATATCGGTGCCCATCTCGTTGAGCAAGCGATGGATCCATCGGACTACCATAGGCTTGTTCCAGAGCAACTGATGCATGTTACCAATGAGAGGCAATGTGGCTGGCCCCGGGGGTAGGCCTTTCTCCCTTTTCCTGGACGCTGCTCTCATAAGGAGCCGCACTAGCATCAGCATCATGGCCATGGTGACCACCAGGATAGGAGCCATCTGCATCGGTATAGCGGAGTTACACCTAGGGATTGTTTGCGGGCTCATATTTTTTAGGAGAATGTATGTGTTGATCTGCTGGAGATTATGAACTCGATGATCTGTGAGTGCATTTATAACACGGACCCGTGATTGATCTCAAATTATAAAACTAAGTCTATAGCAGCAGCATGCGTCTACATTAGCTCAGTGGTGATTATCACCGATTACTCTCGTTATAGATAAGATTACTTAAATACAAATAAAAACCAACTTGTATTGAAAGAGTAGCAGAAATGGTTTACTTAAGAGCCTCTACATCACGCTTGCGCTTGGTTGTACAGTTTCTATGACGACCTCAAATGATAAACAAGTGTAACAACTGGTGCACAAAAAAATTGACTAGCGGCTCCAGTCAAGAAGATAAGGAAAAATATGGAAGGGACGAATCCTTCACAGGTATTTGTACTATTCTGTATTCACATGGTCTGACAAAGCAGAAGCAGCTGCTTCAAGACAAAGCTAGTTAACACGGAATCTCTTCATTAAAAGATGGATCATTTACAGTTCCACATAAACTAGTGAGATTGTCAACTACTGCCACCAATAATAACGGTTCCCCTTAGTGTCAATCATCAAAAACCACACATGATACACGAGCACGCCCCACAAGGACACACTAAGAGGTCAAAATTAAAATCGCCATTTTTTTTTCATTATTAGACATCTTTCTCTTGTCTGAATGTGAATTTCAACCCTTGACCGTTTTCTACTGTGAATTGCAAACGTGTGGATATACAGGCAGATGGTTTCTAGTTGATTCCCTGCATGCTATCCCACTGTTACACATCTCTTCCGTGGTATTCTTTGGGCCGAATGAACGCCTTGTAGATAATCTATTCTCCAATACTGCGCAAGTTGGCAACGAGTCACGATATCCATGATATTCTCTCCATTCTGAAACTTATTTCGCTGTTCTTTTGTTCTTATATTTAACCAGCATTCATCTTGTTCCAAAAATTGAAATTTTATCATATATCTTGATATAATTTATTTTATAACTTAATAATTTTTAGATATAACTAATATTTTGAATAAAATAAATGGTCACATGTAACTCAAAAAGTCAGCAGTGACATGAATATCAGAATAGAGTAGTATATTTAGGGACCAACGAAGCAACTGAATTTATTATGGAAGTCCCATTTTCTTGCCCAATGAGGAAAAATGGCCGATACCATACAAACATTTCATTGAACAAGTTAATTAAATAACATATTCAGAAGTCTCGTAGGTCCATTGCTTTGCCTCCAAAGGGTAAAGTGGCCATAGACTTTTTGATGAGTCAACAAGTCGTTAACCCAACATGTTGATCTATCGTAAGTTAGGCTGATAGCTTTATCGATAAGGTTGGTGCTTGAAACCTTTAATATCGATAAGGTTGTCCACACACACACAAGTGAATTGAGTTAATGACTTGCTGCACAGTAAAAATATAAGTCCTGAAAAGATACATGTATCGAACTTATTTTACTGTTTTCATTTGAATCCCCTTTTAGTGCACTGAGGATTATTTTATTACTTTAAGGGAATGTCTTTGAATCAGGGTGCTAACCAAATGATGATTTAAAATTTACCCAGACTAAAAAGACGACGTATAGCCCATGATGGTTTTTGCATGTGAGGTTTGTCTTCCTTTTTCTTCTCAAACCGTGCGGGTTTGTCTGTTTTCTTGACATTTTTTCTGTGGACCTCACTCCCATGGTTCTTTTCATTTCCTGTAGATGCTTAGAAGTCTGAGCTCTATTTTTTTTTTGTCATTTACTCACATTCAATTGCATGCACAAGCCAATATTGTTTATTTCTTTCAAACAACTAAACTAGAAAAAAGTGTCTACAAGATTTGAACTAACACGTTGAGGAAAATACTAAACCAACGTTTTTGCTTTCAATATTGACTCAACTTTTCACATACTGACTCAACATTTTTAAAATTTTGAATCAACATTTTTAATTTTTCCTGATATTTTGACAAATATTGACCAAATTTCTTATTTTTTCAACATTTTTTCACAAGTTGTCTCAACTTAACTTTTTCGCATGTTGATTCAATATTTTTTATCTTTCTTGATAATTACCAAATGTTGGTAAATATTTCTTATTTATTTAACATTTTTGAAAGGTTGACCCAACTTTTTTCAAATGTTGACTTAATATTTTGTGTTTAATCCATCATTATTTAATCAAAATTTTTTGCATGTTGACTCAACATTTGTTACAATTGATCAGAGAATTTTGTGGCACCCCTCATCGGAGAATTTAGTGGTGCAACTTGTCGGAGAATTTAGTGGTGCAACTCGTCGAGAGAATTTAGTGGCACAACTCGTCGGAGAATCCTTTATTGCCACATGGTTTGTACCCAACAATCCAACGTCACCTCCTCCGACCATAGAAATCGATGGCAAGCTGGAGAATTTACTGTGCAAGGGAGTTGGAGAATTTAGGATGATAAATACTTGTAGAATTTAGTGGCGCAACTCGCTGGAGAATTTTGTGTTGCAAATTGTTGAAGAATTTATGGTATAACTCATCGGAGAATTTAGTGGTGCAACTCGTCGGAGAATTAGTGTCACAAATCGTTGGAGAATTTAGTTGTGTATCATCCGGATTGGCTTGCCAATCCAGTTCTTGTACCTAAGAAGAATACTAAAGAATTAAAATGTGTGTTGATTATACTGATCTCAACAAGGCTTGTCCCAAAGACCCCTTCGCGCTGCCTCGGATCGACCAAGTTGTTGATTCGACTCGCTGGCTGTAAGTGTCTTTATTTTCTTGATGCTTATTCTTGGTATCATCAAATTCCCTTGAAGGTCGAAGACCAAATCAAGACCGCATTCATCACCCCCTTTGGAGCTTATTGCTACACAACAATGCCATTCGATCCGAAGAACACGGGCGCTACGTATCAGCGTGGCATGCAACATTGCTTAGACTCACAAATTGGAAGGAATGCTGAAGCATATGTGGATGATATAGTGGTTAAATCTCGGAAAGCTGAAGATCTTCTCTCGACCCGACAAAGACCTTTAGCAATCTACGGAACTTTTCTATGAAGCTTAATCCTAGTAAGTGTGTGTTTGGGTTTCGATCTGGAAAGTTGCTTGGATATTTGATATCATGGCATGGCATTGAAGCTAATCCGGAGAAGATCCGGACGATCGTCAACATGAAACCTCCTAGTTGCTTGAAGGATGTGCATAAATTAACTGGGTGTATGGCCGCTCCGAGCCGCTTCATTTCAAGGTTGGGGGTCGGAGGCCTTCCTTTCTTTAAATTGCTCAAGAAGCAAGATTAGTTTGAGTGGACAGATGAGGCTCAAGCCGCATATGAACAACTCAAGGGATATCTTAGTAATCCGCTGGTATTGATACCACCGAAACCTGATGAAACCATTCAATTGTACATATCCGCAACGACTCATGTTGTAAGTACGATATTGGCGGTCGATCGGAGGTAAGAAGGACATGTGCAGCTAGTTCAGCATCCGATATACTTTGCGAGTGAAGTTCGACGGAATCAAGGATGCGATATCTTCAAATGCACAAATTGATATATGCTGTTGTGATAACATCACGGAAGCTGAAGCACTACTTTCGAGCACATCCGATCGAAGTCAAGACTGGGTTTGCCATCGGGGATGTAGTGCGTAATCGGGAGGCAATTGGACAGGTTGCCAAGTGGGCTATACAGCTTGGTCAATACGAGATTACTTTTTCTTCGCGAACAACTATTAAGGGACATGCATTAGGTGATTTTATTACTCGAGTGGCTCAAAACTCAAATACCACCTGCAATTCAAGACTTGGAATATTGGGAGATGTATTTTCATGGGTCCTTGCAGCTTTCAGGCGCAGGGGCAGGAGTTGTGCTCTTTACTCCACAAAAAGATCCGTTGAAATACGTATTGTAGATGCACTTTCGTGCTTCAAATAATGTTGCAGAATATAAAGCTTTGCTTCATGGACTTCCGGTAGCTATTTCGCTGGGTGTCAAGCGTTTGGACATATATGGTGATTCTATGCTTGTGATTAGTCAAGTTAACAAAGTATGGGATGCTCATGATGATCATATGATGGCTTATAGACAGGAAGTAAGAAAGCTTGAAGATAAATTTAATGGTCTACATTTTTCTTATATATTGCGCGGAAATAATTCTGCTGCAGATGAGTTAGCCAGATTGGGGTCTTTGAGGCAAGTGGTACCGCCTGGGGTATTTCTTCAAGTTTTAAGCAAACCATCTATTAGGATGGTTCAAAAAGCTACTATTACCGAAATAAAGACCGGGGATGCGGTCTTAAGAGAAAAGACCGAAGACGCGGTCTTGGAAGAAAAGACCGATGAGACGGTCTTACAGCACGAGATTGGAGAAGTGGTTCAAGATGGGACACAAGCGGAAGGAGTAGATCAATTGCCTGAAGTTATGATGGTAGATTCTGATCGCGAACTCCATATCTTGAATATTTGCGGTCCGGTAAAACCCTAGAAGACAGGGTCGGGCGGCAAAGGCTGGAGATCGGAGCAAGGAACTATTTGCTTATTGAAGATGAACTTTATCGGCATGGAGTCAACATTTTAATGAAATGTGTATCTATTTCGATGGAATTCAAATGCTGGAAGAAATTCATAAGGGGATCTGCATGGAAATCATGTTTCGTCAAAGACTCTTGTTGGAAAGGTGTTTCAACAAGAATTTTATTGGCATACAGCGGTTGATGATGCGTATAAAGTAGTTCAACCTTGTCAAGGATGTCATTTTTTTACACGATAACCTCATACTCCGGTTCATGAGTTGCGTATGATTCCAATGACTTGGCCTTTTGCAACTTGGAGGATGGATATTGTCGGACCATTCAAGAAAGCACTAGGAGAATTTACTCATATTTTTGTGGCAGTCGATAAGTTCTCCAAGTGGATTGAAGCTGAGGCAGTTACTAGTACGACCACTGCTCGGACAATCAAATTTTCGCAAAATATCTTTGTCCGATTTGGAGTTCCGCATTGTATAATTACAGATAATGGACCGCAGTTCACCTCAGAATTCTTCAAGGATTATGCTAAAAGTTTGGGGATCAAGATACATTATGCTTCGGTATCACATCCACAGAGTAACGGGCAGGTAGAGCGTGCCAATGGTATGATTTTAACCGGTCTTAAGTCCATAATTTTTTAGCGCTTGAAACCATACGCTGGAAAATGGGTGAAGGAGTTACCATGGGTATTATGGCGACTGCGACGAATGCCGATCACGCCACGAGACAATCTCCTTTCTCTAGTATATGGATCCGAAGCAATGTTGCCTACGGAAGTGAATATGGTTTCCGCTAGGGTGCGATATTATGATGAAGATAAATATGATGCACAACATCAAGTTGAGTTGATTGCTTGTGGAAGAATTAAGAGATGAAGCGTTGATTCGAGCGGCCACATATCATCGGGGATTGCGGCGGTATCATGATTGTAATGTGCGCACGCGGGAATTTCAAGTGGGCGGTTTAGTGCTTAGGAAAATTCAGTCTAATAAGAATAGGCATAAGTTGTCACCAGTCTGGGAAGGACCATTTGTGGTCAAGTCGGTTTCCGGACCGGGAGCTTATAGACTTATGATCCAGGAGGAGGAGGAAATTCTAAATTCTTGAAATATTGATCAACTTCGTCGTTTTTGTACTTAAAGATTTTTTGTATTTGGTATTTTTTGTAACTCTATGAGTGTGATAATATAAAGCATTTTGGTTTATGGAATGATTATATCTCAGTGTTTTTGTGCCTCAATATCTTAATTTTGAATTAACATATCGAGTCGTGGGGCTGTTATATTAAGAGCGATCCGTGAACTTATGAAAATCCTAAATCTTAGTACTAGTCATTTATTCTATATGGTATGAATAAGACCGCCTCTATCAATTATATCTTACGCTGATTAGAGCCAATGATTATGTTGTAGAGGCTTTGTGTGGAACTAATCATTATCATTTAGTTATAGACTTGAATGGTCTATTTAGGAGGGGAAATTTGAGCATTTCTTATGGAATACTAGTCATTTTATGTTATGGCTCGAAGTGTTAATTTTCTTTAACATCTTGAGCTAGGGGGCTACTATCTTGAGAGCAATCTGGGATAATATGTTATCTTAAGTCTTAAGACTGGTCATTTTTTCTATACAGACATGATTTTGTTAAAGTAAACCGCCACTATGAGTTATGTTCCGTGCTGATTAGAGCCAATATTTAGTCATAGTTGGTTTGAGTTGAAATAACTATCGTTGCTTGGTTATAGAATTTGATTAATGGACTTAAGATGGTGAAATTTGCATATCGACCGGTCTGGATCAATGCGGTCTTGCGCGTAAAGGCTTTGCTATGTATAAAAAAATTCTGATACAACATTTTTTTGCATACTTGAGAATAATTACAAAGGAACATCTATTGAGCAGGACCGCTTGAGTCACTCGTATCATCGGTCTTGGGATCTTCGACCGATCTGTCATCGATCGTTCCTTCCAAATCAGATGCTGAAGACAGAAGATCAAAATCCAAATCATCGTATTCATCTTCCGATTCTGCCTGAAGGCATCATCAGCATCTTGCACGGCTTGGTCCAGAGCGAGGAAGGGCCGCAGCTTCATCCAGCGGAACATCCGGTGGATCCGGAGGGATATCTTCAATGAGTTCTGTTGCGGTTCCAAGGAGTGAATTCCTCAATTCGTTGAACCGGTCTTCGGAAGTCTCCGGATGGGCGCCTGCTCCGATGAAGTTGAAATCATAGTCTTTGACAGGAGTCCAAGACTGGATTATTGCAGCGATATGTCCTCCCCTGCAGCAGCAATTGCCTTGGAATGTTCCCTTATTCTTCGAGGAGCATCCCAAATGGCACTTTCCAAGTCCATATGTTCTTGCTTGAAGGGGTTGACCACCAGTCGGATACTCGAGCACCCGTTCATTGCCCGCTGCAAGTTCCGAAGAAGAAAAATTGAAAAGAATATCAGAAATTCCGACCGGTATTAAAACACCGCTTCCTAGACAGATCGAGAGAAAGAAGCTTACGCCTATGCTCGATGTCCAAGGCTTTGAATCTGCCTTTGAAGTTGATGTTGGAGGCCCTCGGCTTGGCTTCGCTCTTCAATAAGCGTTGGATTTCATCCTCTTTGAGCTCTAGTTGAGCAGATTTGTGGGCGGTCGTCGGGGCATTCTCCTTCTCTCGCTTGAGCGGTCTTTGTAGCTTCAAGCGCTTCCGCAAGTTCATCCTTGAGCCGAGCATTTTCATTCTCAAGCATCTTGTTGGACCTAAGCATTTGTGCCAGCATGTTTTCCTTGGTAGTAAGATCGCCTTCCAACTCGCCAATGCGGGCAGCTTGCCTCTCTTTAACTCGTGAGCCTTCTTGAAGAGCTAGATCTTGCGCAACAACTTTCTCGCAAGGACCGCTTCTGCCTTTTTGTGAGCTGCGACAAGATGTCAAGAGCTGAAACAAAAAGACCGGTTAGAATATTTTCAAAGCAGACAAGATGACTAAGATTAGTCATCAAGGTCTAGGCTTACTCGAATCTCTTGTCTAAGGCGGATGATCTCCTGCTGGCGGTCTTCCATCATGCGGTGAGTATTCGGGAGATTTGCTTCCCTTTGCCGGAGATCCTGTTCCTTGGATTTCGGATCGGCGGTCCGAGATCCGAGCTCGATTAATGCTCCCGAGTCAAGTGTAGCTCCTCTTCTAGTCGAGCTATGATGACACTCTTGGCTTCCGAATTCCTTAGAAGAACCTGAAGAGAAGATGAATATATAGGAAAAAAATTGAAATATGAAGATTGTAAAGTAAGGAAAAGACTCGGATGAGGAATGAGACGTACCTGGCCGGACTCGGAGAAGTTCTTCAAAGCCTCCTCTTCTTGAAGAGACTCTCATTTGGCCGTTGTCGTAAACTTTCCGGCCCGCCGGAGCTGTCAATTTCCATGTCACCAACTACCATCTTGGCGAGTTTTGGTGCATCCGGAGCTTTGCGAGAGGTTCTTGCTCGACGAGGTATTTCTTTAATCCAGACCGGCCCCAATGGGAGTTCGGATCGGTCTAGAATATTGTGGCTTGACGAGGGAAATCACTAGTCATTGTGTCGCTAACATTAGTTTCAGTGATAATCCACTCCTTGACAAGTTGAGATGCAGAAGCTTCTTCGGTTGTTTGTTCTTCTGTTGAGGCGGCAGGGAGTTCCTCTATGGTTGCCGCACCCTTGGCTTCCGATATTTGTTCGACAATTGATGCCGTTCGAATTGGGTCCGCTTGTCTTGCTGCTGATGGCGCTGGATTGGTGGAGGGGATATTAGGTCTGTTTCCGAACAGGCCTGCAATGTTGGCTTAGAGGTTTGGAGGGATCCTGCAGAAAAGACAAGGTTAAAAGACTGGGATAATACAGTAATGATTCTGGATCATGAAAAGATTAGGATGGACTGAGTTAGGAATATTTACGAGGTTGCTTTCTTAAAGCCAGAAAAAGTCCTGATTTTCTTTGCTAGGGGACCTTGAGAGTCTCCGTTTGAACCTTCCGCACTCCTTTTGGCCACCGACGGAGCAAGGGGTGCAGAAATTGTTTCTCCTGCGATATCACCCGAGGTACCGGTCCGAACGACATATTGGGACCTTCGAGGGACGTTGGCAAGAGAATTGGTTAATGGAGGGTCCCCTTGAGACCTCCGATGGATGTCCCTTGAAACACATCCCAGGTAGCTTGGCGGTCTCTTTCAAGTGCCTCTTGTTCTTTACGTCGTTCTTCAAGTTTTTGTGCTTCCATGCAAGTATCTCTCGGGCACGGAGGCAGGAATCGAGACAGAACTATGAGCACTTAAGGCTGATGTGCGCTTTCTCGTGCTCGGGGCTTGGATTGCCATCCCGGATCTTGAAATCTTCGAGATGACCCGGTCCGAGGAGGAACAGACCGGTCCGGAGCCCTTTGAACAAGATCGAGAGTTGGCAGAATGGTGTGCGTAGGATTGAGAGGGGCATTTGCTTCAAAATTTTCGCCCCATGGATCGTTTGCTGGAAGAGGGGGTGGCTTTTGAATCTATCCAAGTCTGCAATGAATAAATGTACATGATTAAGAGAATGGCAACATAAAGAAATAGGAATTTGGAATGCCGGTATTAAGTGAGAAAAAAGATACTTACAGGACCACGTGGATTGGAAGAACTGAATGCCAAGCCTACTCTTTGACATCCCGAATCGTCAAATCCATATTGCAACATCTTCTTCAAATGGTTGTTTAAACGTTCCAGCACCAGGAAGAGTTGTTTCGTCACTTGGACTGATGTTGTTCTCATGGAATAACCATCCGGGTGTGGCTTGCCTTTTGATTGGCTGAACTCCCCGGACTATGAAACTCCGAAGGATGGTTTCAGCTGTGACGCCCTTCACTTCCTTCAGATACTTGATCATGGCCAGCAAGGCAATCACCTCTTCATCCTGTTTGAGGTCTTCCCTAATGTTTTTTGAGTTCCAAGAGGGAAGCTCTCTAGCTACGCCGGCTCTAAAAGGAGGAAGAGCAGGTTGAGGGTTGTCGCGAGATAAACCGAGTCTTGTTTCCAATTAGCTATGCTCTTAGTGAGGGAAAGAGGGAAGTATTCTTTGGCACTCCAACTTTGAATCCCAACTCCACCATCTACATAGCGGTTATTGGAAGATTGGAGTGGGAGGATTGGGAATATATACCGGAAGAGATTGAAATGAGGGCGAATGCCCGGGAAGGCCTCACAGAGATGAATAAAGAAAGCTATTTGGAGGATAGTGTTGGGATTCAGATTCACTAATTCCCACCCATAAAAGAAAAGCAAGCCGTAGAAGAAGGAGCAGCATGGAAGATCAAGACCGTGGAGAAAGAAAGATTTCGAGTACCGGATGCTCGGGAATCATCAATGGGCAAATTACTTATATCCCCTCGTTCCGAGAACTCATCTCTTATTTGTCCTCGACAAAGCTGACTTCCCTCTCATACCTAGATTTTAACTTTCTATCCCTTATTTCCCCTTTTACAGTTTTTTGCTGTTATCTTTTCCCTTATAGACAAGAATACCCTTTAGGTCAACATCCCTTATTTGCCCCTAAACTTTGAAAAACGAAAAACAGCACATACACTTTCATTCTTTTTATGATTAATCAAGGCTAATCATATTTTCAAAAATGTAATTAATTAATATTTGTGACACGTAATATTTTGGCACATAATAAGGTGATTTATCCATAATAGTTGACATGACATATATTTGTTGTTTTAGCATCCAAAACATGTTCGAGCAATGCATGGCTTCAAGGCAACAAATACTCAAAAAAGGCCGACAACTATTATTAGCCTTGATTAATCACAAAAAAAATGAAAGTGTATGTGCTGTTTTTCGTTTTTCAAAGTTTAGGGGCAAATAAGGGATGTTGACCTAAAGGGTATTCTTGTCTATAAGGGAAAAGATAACAACAAAAAACTGTAAAAGGGAAATAAGGGATAGAAAGTTAAAATCTGGGTATGAGAGGGAAGTCAGCTTTGTCGGGACAAATAAGGGATGAGTTCTCGGAATAGGGGATATAAGTAATTTGCTCATCATCAATTCCCCATGGGACTTGACCAGGCGTAGCGGCGGCCCGGTTGAGTATAGGTTTGGGCGGAAGAATTCCGTCGCGAACCATCTCCTCGAGGGTTGCTTCCATGATGTTGCTATCCCTCGGTTCTTGAGCACCAAAAGGGAGTTGATCGCGAGGGATGGTGGATGAGGAGGAAGGATTGGTGGAAGTCTTCTTCTTGCCCATCTCGAAGATCGAAAAGGAAAACGGGAATTGTTTTATTTTGGAAAGGATGGATGAGAGAACTAAGATCGCAATGTCTGAAGAACAAGGAGACGTTACGGGCGCGTTATGGTGATTTGGAAACGGGTTCAACCTAGGTCGACCCTTTGTATCTTTTCTAGGTACTTTGGGCTTGGGGCCTAAAAAGTTATTAGGCCTTTTTTATGGCCCAATAACTTTTACGTGGGTGACTTATTCATTAAAGGCTCGGTTATGTAATTATGATCTAACGGTCATAAGGAATCGATCAACATGATTAATGTAATCACGGGGCTCTTTTGCGAAAATAAGCGGTCCGAAATACGAAATTGTCGGACGTTGGGTTAGTAAAAGCACCAAAATGAATCATTTGGAGGTAAGGAAAAGTAAGATCAAAGACGATTAGATCTTTCCTAACTTAATTTCGTAAAAATGGATGCCTTAGGCTCGGGTGTTAATCATCCGGCTGATTATAGGCCTTGGAGACTCGAGTCAATGTGAGAAAATGATCAAGACTGGTTTGATCAACCAGGATTTTTGCTCTTAGTTCAATATGACTAAGAAGAATGAAGGCAAGATTGCTTTGAGCGGTTTGTTATATGAAAAGATGTGAAATCCAGGAAATTGTGAAATTAAGACCGGGTGACCGGTCCGAAATATGTGTTTGATGGAATTCAGTTGATATTAGTTGTAATCTTGCAGAATTGAATGTAACATAATTCCTCGAAAAGGACCCTTGCATTATTTGCGATATTCAAATCATACAAGAGTCGGGGGCTATACCTAATTAGGTACACCTGACCGGCGCACCTGTTCAAGAGCGGTCCGACGAGATCGCGGGAGTGGAAAAATCAAGGAGATTGAAAGAAGCGAGTCTATAGAGGATGAATAAAATAATGAAGAATCAAGTCGTAGACTCTTGCATTATTTGAAATGAGTTCAAATGGTATAAGAGTCGAGGGCTATACCCAATTGGGTGCACCCGACTGGTGCACCTTATTTTAAGAGCGGTATGTAAAGATCGCAGGAAGTATACAAGAATTTTTCATACCTAATTAGGCGGCATGGAGGGTAAAATACTTTTTTTCGGCTTTTATGAAGTCATCTTGAATAGAAAAGAAGTATTACAAAGATTGGAGTTCTTTTAATTTCACACTAGAATCGGACCAATATGCGAAGACTCGGTTGGTCTTATTCAAGGTCAAATCAAAAATTACTCGGAGGCTGCTGTCGTACACTTGCCTTATGGGTATACAATCGTTGATGGAATGAGTGATCGGAGGTATGGTGGCATACTAATGAAGATAAGACCGGTTGAGAGGGCTCGCATAGTGTTGCCCAACCAGTATAGACTAATGGAAGGTTCCATATACCGGTATGGAAAGAAGACGGACGTAATGACCGACGTAATATGACTTGATTGACAAGTAAAGGAACAATTGTAGTATGTTAGGACTCTGAATCAATAAGGAAAGCCTAGAGATAAAGCTTTTGAATATGTAATCCATGTAATCGACTAGGACTCTACATGTAACCTTAGCTCCTCCGGATATATAAGGCGGAGCAGGGAGCCCCGAAAAATCTGAACAACTCACAATTAGCAATCTGCTAAGAGCAATACATAACACACAGGACGTAGGGTATTACTCTCTATTGGGAGGCCTCGAACCTATCTAAAATCTTGTGTTCTTGTATGTTCCGTGTATTGCACCATCGAATTCCACGCTCGTGAGGGACCGGGTAGTTCTAGTGCCGAGTTTAACACACGACACAGCTCTTGGACGTCCTCGTACTCCTGCGGTCCTGGACGTCCTCGTACTCGATGGCTCCTGGACGTCCTCGTATTCCTACGGTTCCTGGATGAACTAAAATAAATCAAAAATCCCGTGGACCGGGAGCACATGCTTCGTGGACCTTTGGTCCAATGGTCCACGATGGACCGGGCGAAGGGGTATGGGGGCGATCTAATCTCGACCGTCCAAGGGTGATCCAACGGCTAGCGAGGGGCGGAGCGGGGTAGCGACGGCCAGCGGCAAGTGCTGCGCGGTGGCGCCATGGGCGGCGCTCGCGGAGCTCGCCGAATGGCACTCCGGTGGCCGGATTGAGACGACACTAGGGGAAACGGGACAGGGGGCTCGGGGATTCTTACCACGCGGTCGCGCATGGACGGAGGCGGGTCGGGGATGCTCTACGACGGCGAGGCGGGAGCGACGGTGTTCGACGGGGTGGCTTGTGCTCGTGCGGGGCTCTTTCTTCGTCGCGTCGGTCCTGGTGGAGGCAGTGGAGGATGGAGAAGCCCGTCCAGGGGTTGAGTGGTGGTAGGGAGCTCTAGAGGCGGCCTCATGTCGGGCGGTGGCGGCGCGGGTCGTTGGGCGGCGGCGCTGTTGCGTGGGGAAGCGGGGATCTGGTTCGTGCGAGGGTGGAAAGGATGCGGCGTGCCCGGGGTTCGGGTTTTATAGCCGGAGAGGCGTGCGGCGAGCCGGCACGGCGGGGGCGACCAAACGGCCGGAGATGGTGCTCCCGAATCAAATGCATTGATGGGGTGCGGCTCTTGAGCGATTGAGGGCGGAGCGGGGATGGAAAGCCCGTGGAGATCGCGTACGCGTCGTCCGGGGTGTGGGGCGGCTTCGGAGGCGCGTGATTTGAATGGGGAAGGGAGATTTGGGGCGGCACTTTTGGGGGAAGGGTTGGGGGCGGTCGGAGGTGGAAGAAGGCCGGCTAGGCCGCGCTGGCTGGGCTTGGGCCGGGGAAAAGAGAAAGAGAAGAGAGAGAGAGAGAGGTTTGGGCCGAGGAGAGGTTCTCAAGGGTTTTTTTTAATTTCTTTTCCTTTTCTTCTACTATAATTCTTGGTGTTTCTTAAGTAAACAAAAGGTTAAATAATCAACCTAATTGTCACGTGTGCACGATAAATCCTACATGCCATGATGCTTATGAATGAATGCATTAATTTAACTATTTATTTATGAAAAGAAATTTTGTAGCCCTTTTTCTAGTATTTATTAATAGGATAATTATGGATTTTTGGGGAAAAGAAAAGTAGGGTGTTACAGCTCGCGAGCTCAGCGAACTCTGAAACACTAAGAATTAATAATGCTCAATACCAATATAATATCATATATTGAGTTATTTTTGAATATTTTGAAACAGGTTTTTCATTAATCTATATTATTAGTTTTTTCTTAAGTATAAGCCATATATCTTACCTATTTTACAATAAAATATTTTAGATTTAAAGAATATAATGTCTTAATTGTTCTATATTCCTGTTCTATAATCCTGGCTCGCGAGCCTAATGACCTAGCTCGATTTGATTATCGAGCCGAGCCGAGCTAGATTTTTAGGTTGTCCGTGTAATGAACCGAGTCGAGCGAGCTAGTTTTCTAACGAGCTAATACGAGTCGAGTCAACCCAGCTCGACCTCCACCCCTAGTTTCGAGAGAAATGAGTAAAGAAAGAAAATAGAGCATAAATAGAATAAAGAAACACACAAATAAAAGAATATTTTTTTACCATAATTAACCCTATAAATAAGGAGCACATAATTGGAAATGAATTGCTGTATCAATGTGTGCCTCGGCTGGTCGTTGTAGGCTGGTTGGTTCGTGGAATAAGGGGTTAGCTACAGCAGTGCAGGGAATTCGACATGGGTACTCACTAGCTTATTCAGTACGCAGGATACTGTATAGGGGTTCTATATATACATGGTCAAGCCAAGGGACCCAATAGCCAGCCACACACGCAGGCATAAGGTCATTCCCTAATAATTATGTGCTCCTTGATTCTGAGGTTAATTATGGTAAAACTATCGTCCTCTTTCATTGCCGCTTCAATTCATTCCAATTATCACTACTACAATAACACTGTTGCGAAGGGCTAAAAAGGACCTTAGTGGTGGATGCTGTAAACACCACCGAGGTCATGTCACTATTTACACGCAACATCGGTCGCTGTCTAGTGAGCGCGACTGTCCGGCCAAAGCGCTTAGCCTAATAGGGCGTCGGTGACGGTCTAGACACCACGACCGGCGCCGTTAATCTACTAACGAAAGAAGACGGGCTCTAGCTAGGACCCGACTTAGATGCCGTCGCCAACACGGCGCCTTCGCGTCCCACTCGTTGTCTCGTCCTGCCTCCGTCCCGTCCCGGCGCCTCACGCCACACATGCTGCGACACGAGGATGGGGTGGTGCTACCGCGAGAGGAGGAGCAGGAGTCGTCACCGCCACCAGATCCGCTATCGGAGGAGGAGGAGGAGCCGCCGCCGGTGCCGCCGCGGGAGGAGGAGGAGCCGCCCCGAGAGGAGGAGGTGCTGCCGCGAAGAACTCCACCACGGCGGTGGCTAGCGCCTTCGAGTTGCCGCCGGATCCAGGTGGCAGTGGAGGAGCCGGAGCCGCCACCGGTGTGGAGCGGCCCCTCGGTGGGGCATTGGCGAGGACCAAGGCCCGCTAGTCCCAGGAGCACCGGTTGCTCCTCGAATGGCCCTAGCGGCGGCAACCCATGGCCCGAGGAGAGGAGTGGCGGCTCCACCACCGACCCTAAACCCTAACCTTTGGTTGCGGTGCGACGCGCGTGGATATGGTGGCGGTGCGGCGCGGCACCCCTACCTATTTGTAGGAGGGTGCGGTCGGCTGCAGCGGGCTCGACTATCGGGCCTGCAGCTAAATAGGCTACGGGCCTTTGCTACGGGCCTAACAGGGTCCGCGACTGCGGCACCTTTGTTAGCCGTGGACCCCTTGCTACGTTAGTCGCGGGTTCGTGGTGTCCACGACTATTTTGCATGCTTAGTCGCGAACACCGTCATGTAGTCCCACTTAGCGACGAACGCATCAAGAGACCGTCACTCGGGCGTCCGCCGCTATAGTGGGTTATTCTAGTAGTGTATCCTCTCACATTTTCCTCCCTCTTTATTGAGAAATTTTCTTACAGAATTAATTGAGAAATGTTATTTGTTATAAAGTAGCCAACATAAAAAATAAAATGTCACCGTTACGGTGTCAAAGGTACTATTTGGTTTTAGAAACTCGTATTTGTAAAGAAAAAAACTCTCCATTATTTTGAGTGCAATAACTATTATTATTTACACACGTCGGTGAATCCTTCACGAGAAAGCGTAGCCAACCCAGTCACAACTTTTAGGCTGATATAAATAGTAGAAGCTTTACAGTCACAACCTTTAATAACAATATATTATCTTGCAATCAGAAATGTTTTATGTCCACATGTTAATAGACCCATAAAACCTTTTCATGTAACAGTATATTATTATTTTTTCTTCATCCTGTAATGATTTTACTGTCATGAGTTTATAGGCAAGTTCCTGAAACATGAAAGGTTGTGATTTTTATGGTTGCTTGTATAGATTTATTGGATTAAAAGTGACCACGGAATAATCAATGTGCCAGTGAAAATGACTGAGATAGGCCTGAGGATTATTGGCTTGAAGCATGTACTAGTAATCCACATTACATTATTTTTCTTTTGATATATGCAGCAAATAAAAGAATCTACACTTATGAACCATGTTTTATTTCAGGCCATGGTTAGGAATGATAAACTATTTCTACTCAATAAGTATTAGTTTGTATCTGTAAAAATCTACTTGAGCAGGGGTAAAAAAATCTTAGTCAAATTTTAGCTATAAGAAGAAAAACATTACAATAATGGGAGTATCAGCTCGTCGGGTAGCCATGGGAGACATCCATCGTCCTCTAATATGATTGTCAGTTGTAAAACAACGTATAGAAAGAATATATTTTTAGGCAAGATTTGCTGTAGGTCATCATAGAAAGTGGTATTTGTCCATGGACACAATTGAATTTGGTATTTGCTCATAGATATTGCTGCTTTGTGAAAATTGGCTGCTGAACACCATGTCCAATATTCTAATCATTCTATAGTGGATAAGAGAGAGATGTTTTTATTCCACCCCTTCCTAACAATCTTATGAGATATGTATTCTAGACATGCCACGTAAGCAAAAACAACAATAATATGGCATAAAATTTATAACAGAGAGGGAGAGAGGAGTTGCCTTTCATTACACGTTTACTTAAATTTTCAAAATGAAATAAAAGTGTATTGAGAGAGTTTTGCTTTCTTCACACACTCATCTATTCTTATTGGTCATCTAGAGGAAACATTTAATAGCTATGGTAACATATGAAATCATACGATAAAAATTTGCATTGAGTTCAGCAACTCAACACACTCTAGATGATGTGTCACTCTTAGAAACCACACAATAAAATCTTACACTAAGAATGACCTTTACATATCTATTGGTCCAATGAACTAAGTGAATTGGGCCGTGGAGATCACATTTCAACATCTATCTAGCTAACTACGAATCAAGTTGCTCCTAGGAAAAAAATGGTAGGAGAAAAATATCGGGGGTCACCGATAAATACGGCAATTTTGGTGATTAAAATTAATTACATTTAACAATTAGTTGGATGATTTGACTAGAAATGATCTTTAATCCCCAAAGTATAATAGTTGTATGTATAATAAAGACAATTTTCGATAAATAAACATACTCAAGAATGAAATTTCAGCGATAAAAATTACATCGGCTCTCACCGATAAATACGATATTTCTGATATATTGGTGAAATTTCGTCGATTTTTTCTTGGTTGCTACTTCCTTGCTCGCTAGATCTGAATTCCTCTCCGGCCCGGGTACGCCCGCAAAAGCGTTTCTAGGTGGTGGTGGGATCCTGTGGGTGCTGTCCATCGACGGCTGCGGCGCGAGAGCTGCAGAGAACGCGCGCGCTCCTCACCGCCGTTGCGCTTTCCCGGCTGGGGGCCGGGATGCGTGAGCAGTCCTGGTGCCCGAGTGGGCGAGAGTTCTTGGATATCTCTGCCAGCTCCGGCGCAGGAGGCGTGTCGGCAGCAATTAATGCTGTTCTCTCCTCGGGAGCCCGACGGACGTTCACGGTACTCGGCGGACGAAGCGCTCGCATTTGTAGGGGTGGCCGCCGCGGACGGTTGGGCAAGGTGTGTTCGACGACACGACAACGCTGAGAGACACGGCGGCTTCTTGTCTTTGCCTCTTGCGGGTCCAACACGTACGCCGATTTCCACTCACTTTTTTAGAGAAAAGGCTTAGAAGCCCTGCTTTAAATTGAAAGCAAATATTTTGGTTCATTGGGGTTACCAGTTTACAGATGCACACCCGTGCAAAGGTACAACAAAACACCCCGCACAAAACAGCCATCCACGAGCTCCCGAAACACACACACTTAACCTATCCCGGTGCTCGGTACCGTTCTTGTCCGTCTCCCTTTGATATGCTTCTGGATCCTACCGGCCACCTGACACACCTCCTTCGACTTCTTGGCGTTGAGACTGCTCCAAAGCTGTAACAGCATGACCACTTTGTGAATTAGCGTATCAGGATTAGTCATAATCTCATCTCTAAACACATAAGCATTTCTATTTAGCCAAATAGCCCAGCAAACGACCGACACAACCAACGCCGTCATTTCTAGTTCTTTACCAAGCTTCCCCTGCATCACCTCTACATTTACTTCCGAAATGTTGGAAGGGATTATTCTCCACTCACTTGCAGCCACCGCGGGACCTGGCACCAAAGGCGTCACCGACATGCTGGATGAGTCCGTCACAGTTTCACACACCCCGACACACACACGATGACCCACCCTATCGTGCGCGCGGTTGAGTGATTTGCCAAACCACTACGGGAGACAGGTTAACCAAGCATCGCTGCCGGCCTGCCGCTTTTTCATCCAGCTAGTGGTGCAGAATCTCAGCTTCCCGTCTGTTCATTACGGACCGTACTAGACGCTAGTGGTAGTGGACTGCGGCTAAGAGAAGCCGTCTTTCTCCGCCACAGTAAACATGGACAAACCTACTTTAAACATGCTGGGTGTTAGTAAGCAATTTACCGTTACATATACATGCATATTTATGGAGTATTATTCATCGTGCACAGTAGCATGACATTGTGTGCATAATCCCTTACACAAGTGTGGCCACCAAGCAACGACGAACTTTGTCCACTTCTTCCACAGTTTTTCAAGACAATGGAACAAAAATAAACCACTTCTTCTATATGTTCCTTAATCTAATTGATTGATCATTCAGTTATACGTCTTGTGTGTGAATGAAGTTTTTTTATATAGTTCCACTGTTCTTCTCAAAATTTCACACTATCGATGGATATGTGCTTAGTAATATAGTATGGTTTTAGTAAATAAAATGATGCTATAATTATTTATTTGGTAAATTTCATATTATTTGCTGTAATGTTTATAGATTGAAAGAAAAATCACGACCTTCAATATTTTGACACGTATCATATATGTTATTGATACCATTTTACTTTTGTATACTATTAAGTATATGGAGTTCTCAGCATGCATTTGGCATTATACATAAACCAACAACTATATAACCATGATAGGACATATTTTTATATTTAGAATATGTAGTCCTGTTTATATGATCACAATGCATGCTTGGTCAGAGGCATCGACCACACCTTAAAACGTTTTTAAATGTTTTTATCCTTCACGTGATGGACTCATGACACTTAATGACATGCATATAAAACACATTTTAGAATAGAATTACTAGTTTTTACACCTTTTAACTTTTACATATAGTATATTGAGGTAATATAATGCCATATTAAAGCATTCTTTTTATTTTAAATCTACTTTAATGTAATTTCATTGGCCTTTTATTGTAAGGAAATAATCGTAAAGTATGTTTTAGGAAACATATCGGATCAACAAATAAGTTTAAGTTTTTGTGTACTCTCTCCATACTAGGATTAAAATTTGTTTTGGACATGATTTAGCATACCAAGGATCAGTTATTTGGAGAAATTTTTCCATGTTTGTCCATATTAAATACGGCGGTCCCCCCTCCCTGTCATCAATTCATTCGAAGTGCCGAGTGGCTAGCCCCTTTGGTCCCTAACGTCACGCTCCCAGGTTCGACCCTGGCGGAAGCATATTTTTTCAGGTAGATCGTGCCGACGCGGAGGTTTTCTTCTGTTCACGGTACTCGGTCATTTTTTCGTTCGCGATCGTTTTTTTCTCTGATGGCGGTCATTTTTCTGGGTTCGCGCTGTGTGGTCGCCCAAAATTTTGTTGGCACTTGTAATTTTGTTGGCGCCAGTAACGCCCGCCTGAAAAAATTTACGCCTGCGTTCCCCTTATAAAAAGGCTAGGTACCAGCAACACAAAACACCCCTACCGTGCATGTCAACCAAAACATGGAGTTGGATCAAAACCAACAGGCTTCGCTGGAGTTTGAAATGGGTAACATGTTTTTCATGTTTGTTTTGCTGTTTGCATGAATGGTTCAGTCCTTTTTGTATTTGCGAATAGTCTATGTTCATGATATTTCGTTCTTTTCACTAGATATTGATTTGAACTTGGCACTTGACGAATATGGTGCGATTAATATGGATTTCCAAGAAAACGTTCATGGTAACATTTTCATTCTTTTGCACTTGATATTGCTTTCATGAAAATCTGATGATGAAACTTTGCATGACATTTTTTGTTTATGTAGGCAACTTTGATTTGAACATTGAGCCACATCTTGATGATGAAGATGGACATGTTGATCTTGTGATGGTGTGTTGATATGCTAGATCCAGATAGTTTGGAAGATGATCCAAAGTTTAAGAGCTTATTCGACCATGTTTACATCGATGAGAAGTGATTCTTTCTCTCTAAAAAAGCAGAGAACTATTACTTGCTTCCCGATGAGGATGAGCCACACCGGACACCGGACTTGCAAGAATAAGAATTATATCGCTAGACTCATGTTCTTGTGTGTGAGCACTCGACCATGGTTTGAGAGTGGAGTTTGTATCTTCGATGGAAAAATTGGTTTCTTTCCTCTAGTTACTTATGAACAAGCTAAGAGAAGCAGTGTCAATCGACCAACCGGAACATGGGAAGTGAAACCCATCACTTCAATTACAAGGGATGTTATTCGTGAGTTCATGATTGACAAAGTGTTGCCGGCCATTCGTGCAACGTGGCCAAGGAACCGAATCAACAGACCAATATACATTGTGCAAGACAATGCACCATCACATGTGGCTCATGATGATCCAATGTTTTGTGAGGCTGCTAAGATAGATGGTTTTGACATTTGAATTAAGTGTCAACCCCCAATTCTCTAGACTTCAACGTTTTAGACTTGGGTTTCTTCCGAGCAATACAATCCATTTAGTACAAGAAGGCAGCGAAGACGGTGCAAGAACTTGTTCCAGCCGTGCAATAGGTAAAGTTTTTGTACATCGATTTTGTAAAAACATTTACAAATTCCATAGATACTCACTGTTACTAGAATTACTTTTGCAACAGGCATTTTAAGATTAAAATTGTCCACACAAAGCAAATAGAAACTACCTAACAGTTCAAAATGTTGTGGAAGAAGCAATGAAGGTGTGGGAGGTTCAAACAAATTCAAGCTGCCTCACATGCGAAAAGGAAAATTAGAGAGGGAAGGACGCCTTCCATTGCAAATTTCTTGTGATGCCTCGGTGATAGATGATGCAAAAGCAATGCTTGCTACAACATGATTACATTTGTAATAGCAGTAGTACTACTTGTCATGAACTATGAATTGTTGACATGACCTCTTGCTATCAAGAATAGAGTTACTGTTGCTTCGTTGATGCTGTCATCAAGTGAGCCACCATAGCAATGGGGATGGTACATGAGCATGAACAATTGGCGGGACTCATATCTAGCTTTGTCTGATTGAAACTCCCAAAACTCTTTCTATGCCAATTTATCTAGGCTAGCAGGTGCATCGATCTCTGCTTCTAGCATCAGCTCCATCATGCGGCACCATCGAGGCATGCTCGGAACCGCGTCACTTCTACTTCGGACTCTGAAACAACAATGACGATCTCATCGTTCAGAGCTGCGTCTTCCTCCTTGGCTTCATGCATGCCCCCTCCATGGCGACGACCTCGTTCATGGCGTCGTCCTTGGTTTCCACCGTGGCGACCTCCTCCATGGCGGCAGCCGCGTCTTTCTCTGGGCAGCGAGCAGTTTCCATGGAGGAGAGGAGGCGGCAAGATGCGAGGAAACATTGAGAGGGTGAGGGAGCGCTGGGAGGAGGCAGCCGGTGGCGAGGCGCGGCGAATTGCGAGCTGCGAGCGCTGGATGAGGCAGCCGACGGCGAGTCACACGGCGATCTGCGAGCGCTGGGGTGGAGGCGCCGTGAGTTGCGATCGCAAGAAATAAAACGGGCGGCATCGGTATCCCAACGGACTCAGCACGCACGTGACACCTCGGGACGACCAGGGAGCTCGTAACTGCAGGGGGTAAAAGGGTCACAAAGTGGGGGAAAATCCTAAAATGAATTCTGCTGTGAACACCTTTTACCCCCTAAAACAAGAGAAATGCCTGAATGTGTTGGCTCTGTATAACTCTCAGCTTGTCACTGGATTGCAGGCGCCTGTTCCTATTGCGACCCAAACTAGAGCAGAGACTGTATTACACGTTCGGTTTCGTCACTTATTTGGCGAGGACGAGACTGGATCGGTGCCAGCTAGCTACCGATTCGGACATTTTGCTGGCGGAAGCCCCGAAATAAAAAGAGGGACGGGCAAGCCGCTTTTCCACACATTAACCACGTAGAGACAAGAACATCGGCAGGAGAGAAACGTTCGCGTACTTGTTCGGCGGCACAACAACAAATCAACCATGGCGAGGAGCCCATCGAAGCTAACTCTGCTCGCGATCTTGCTTCTGGCTTTGTTGCTCGTTCCCTCTGCCAGCGGGGCTCGAGTAGGGTCGTCCGTCACGAAGCCCATCGACGCGAGCCGGAGACGCAACACCTCGACCTCCCCGAATCAGTCACATCGGGCCGGAGAGCGTGGCGTTTGACGGGCACGGTGCGGGGCCCTATGTAAGTGTGTCTGACGGCCGCATCCTCAGGTACGGCGGCAAGAGCCAAGGGTGGACGACGTTTGCGTACAACCCGGGCTATGTGAAAAACAAATGCAATACAACGTCTCCGTCCGAGCTTCCATCGGCCGCCAAGGAGAGCTTTTGTGGCCGTCCATTGGGTCTGCGGTTCCATCGCCAGACCGGATACCTCTACATCGCGGATGCGTATATGGGGTTAATGCGAGTTGGGCCTAGCGGCGGGGAGGCGACCGTGCTAGCGACATCCGCCGCCGGTGTACCGCTCAGCTTCACCAATGGGGTGGATGTGGATCAGGATACCGGTGAAGTCTATTTCACCTCGAGCAGCTCAACATACACACGAGCGCAACATCAGAGGGTCACTACCACCGGAGACTCCACTGGACGCATTATGAAATATGATCCTCGTACCAATGAGGTAACAGTGCTGCAATCTGATGTTACTTACCCTAACGACATTGCCATCAGTGCCGATAGGACCCACCTTATCGTTGCATTGACTGGACCATGCAAATTACTCAAGTTGTGGATTCGTGGGCCTAAGGCAGGCACGTCTGAGTCATTTGCTGACTTACCGGGATACCCCGACAATGTAAGGCCCGACATGAGGGGTGGATATTGGGTCGCGCTTCACTGCGAGAAGTATGAGCTCCCACCTCCATTTGGAAAGGATAGCCACTTGTTAGCCATTAGAATTGGTGCAAAAGGTGAAAAACTACAAGACATGAGGGGACCCAAAGATGTGAGACCTACTGAGGCGGTAGAAAAAGAAGGTGGCAAAATATATCTAGGATCGGTAGAGTTGTCTTATGTTAGCATTGTTAGCACTTAGGGTTGTGTGTAGGTTATGTCAAATATAATTCAAGATGTTATCTTTGTAATACTTTCATATTATACATAGTTATGCCAAATATATTTCAAGATATGTATTATATCTTTGTTTTTGTATTATTTTTGTTTTATACGTAGTTCAATCAAAGTATCATATTGTGTGGTTCGTTGAGTGATGTGTGCCCTTGGTTCGTTGAATTTACCATAGTAGAACATCAGGTGCGCTGACATGCATGACGCTGACTTGCATACTCTTCGGCCAAGCTAGCGGTTTATATATCTGTATATTTATAACTTACATAACTAGATCAAGTGGCTCGCGCAATTGCGCGTGCTAGAACAATATGGTTGTACGTTTACACATAAGAATTATTACATTTTATGGTAATTTTAAAAAGTTCAACTTTGACAGCTGTAAAAAACAATTAACACCACACTAAATTCTTCAATATGCTTCCTGTCCAGATACGTATCTGCAGTCATGATATTTTTTTCGCCTCATTGTCGTTTGGTCCTGTGGATCGTTTCCCTGATAATTTTTTCTCTTGATCATCATATTTTGGCAACTTTTGCAATAGGTTTTCTCTGGCTTCTAACATAATGTTACCAACAACTCCATCTTCTTTAGGGTTGTTATCTTTTTTGTTGAAGAAGATTAGTATATCTGCATATAGGCAACCCCTCTTTTGAAATTCAATTGTGTATATACCTGCATTCATAATGATCTATGTTATTTTTTTTCAAGAATTTAATAAGAACAATTTGCTTAAATTTTTATTATAACAACATACCTTTATTTTTTTTGAATTGTTTTTGTTGTATTTCAACTATTCTTTCAATAATATCAGATATGAATGTAGATTTTCCTGCCTCTGCATCCTGTAGCATGTATTGCACAAATAACTCAAGGTTCCTAGCCCGGTGACATACGACCATAGCATCTTGGAACTTGTGGAACTTGTATTTTTGGCTTCCCATAAAGAATGACGGTAATAAAACTTTTCTACCAAAATCTGTAGTTTTACATTCTATTTGGCCTGCAAGATAGAAGATTGAAAGATAAAAGGATTAGAAATTTTGTGTTTGTATAGACAGATGGTAATTTAATGAAACTATCTCTTGAGATTAATCCTTCATTATAGCATTATTATATGACATTTATATTGTATATAAATAAAAGACCTTAAGGCTATTTATGACGAAGAGCACTAAATATTGACTTTTGCAGTGAGGTAAACTCACGCGTGTGTGTAAATTGACTATCATATAAATTTTTAGCACATAGAATAAGTAAAGGATACTCAGTCAAAGAAACAGGAGAAACATATCTATTATTATTTTTTACCTTGAATTCCAGTGTTATTGTTGAATTTGTCATTGTCGACGGTGGAGTCGCCAACTTGAACGGTGTTTGCGTCCACCTCCCTCATCGTCATGGCCTGTAGGTACGTGAAATCGAGAAGATTTTTTATCAACGTGAAAGCAGTTTGGTGGCGTGGAGGCACATGGACGTCCGTCGTTCCATTATTATATAATAGACAAGGGCTTATGTATTTATTTAAGTTAGAGATAGATATTAGAAATATTTGATTTGTACGTGAGAGATTGAGAACTGCACTTTCTTCTATAGGATTTGTTATTCTTTGTGTAGAAAGTCCTAGAGATAGAGATTTTTTTGTATAAATTTGAATTCGTTTTTATACATATATGGCTTATATTATTTTACCCTTGAAGTCGTACTGGCTCCATCAGACAAAGAATAAAAAAAGGACGCTGAGCAGTCACATGCACTTGTTAACGGCAAAACACGATAATTAACCAAAACGTGTGTGCAAGAAAATGAATAATAATTTTTCTATGGAAAATAAATGAGATTTTTTTAAAAAAATGTTATACAAAAGTACATAATTCTATATATTTTTAAACTACAAATTGATACAAAATCATATAAAGATCAACTGTAAAGTGTGATGGGTTAATGCTCATGGACCCGTTATGACCGCAGACCAGTTAACCCATGTCTATTGAACAATAGAATTCTTTTTACTTTTTCCATCTTTATTCATATATATATATATGTTAGTGTTTGGATACATTTTTATGCAATGGAGAATAATCTGATATTTTTTTGTTTAATGCAAATTTGCATTCTACCAAAAGGACGTACCTAGTACCGCAAGCTTTTGCACTGCACGACGTCTGGGGAGATGGTGTCTGCAAATAGCCTTACCCGCAAACTGTGTACTGTGGAGAGACTGTGGCTTGATGTTTTAAAAAATAATCTATGATATAAGTATCGTTTAAAATTAAATATAAAATTGAGTTGAATTAGAATGGAATAGGTATTAATAAAATGATTTTTATGTTTGTTTTTTCTTTTTTAATTGGGAAATTCGTTTTTTATTGTTGTACAGTCCCGTTGCTCTCTGTAGGCACTGCAGCAGTCCAGCTGTGAAACGAAGAGTTACTGGCTTATCCACACCAGCCTGTTTCCCAGAAAAAGAAAGTCCCGAACGATAGAGATTCCCTAAGAGCAATACATCTCCATTGCGCGGTGCTGGTGCCGCGGCGACGTGGGAAGTCGACGAAAATAGCAAGACGTTCTTCTCCGGCAACGGCTACGGATGGCTACGACGGCGAGTGTTGGAGATGCCGTACGGCCGAATCAATTTCTCCAGAGCATAATATGAAGGGGAACGTCAGTGCGTTACTCTATGGAGAAATCATGGTGGGTTCCATTCTGCACATAAGTCTTTCTTTTTTGAACTCATCTGATTGTTTTCTTTTACATAGTTTGATGGCATAATTACAATCAGTTTGGGTAATTGATTTTTTTCCCAAATCTTACATCTTATTTATTCGAGTCTTGTTAATTTGAACCCATGGAGATGTGAATTTGATTATTCGAATAAACTATAATATAGCATAGAAAGCTTAGTCAAATAGCATAATATAGATTACTTAGTTTCTGATCTATGAGTAAGAGATCAATGAGCCTGGGAAGTGTCGATGTTGGTAGAGGTCCACACGGTTACACATAAGGCTTCAACAACTGTAGCTTGTCGTTGTGAAATACTTTGTTCTTTCCAGTGGTTGTAGCTTCAGTTTCTGCAGAACATTTTAAAACATAGTTACATTAATGTTTGAAACTGACGCTAAGGCGTTCACAACGCAGTGGCAAAGTCTACTTGATGGAAGGGTGCCCACCAGGGTTTGAATCCTGGTGCTGCACCAGTGACCCGAATATCAGTGACCTGAATATCACTCTGGGAGTCTCTTCCGGTGTGTTCCCAATCAAAAAAAAAAAAATGTTTGAAACTGACATATAGCCAAGCAAATAGTGAAGTTACGCCTAAAAGTTTAGTTTGTAAGGGTATATAAGCAATTTTTTTATATGAAACACAATTACTTAGGATTACACTTATTTCTTCATTTAATATAAATTCATAGCTTATACTGATGATTGAGAAATTACCTCATATGATCAGAAAATTTCTCTGTAGACTATGTTCTTCATCATGTCATCAGCTGGGGCTTCATCATCATTGACTATTATCCTAAGTCCGTCCTTTCTTGTGACCCTTGAGATTGCTACATATAATTGTCCATGAGTGAACACCTGTTTTGGGAGGTATAGGCCTACTTTATCTAGAGTTTGTCCTTGGCTTTTATTAATGGTCATTGCAAAACACACACATAGAGGATATTGCCTTCGTTTCAGTAGAAATGGCCAACTTGAATCCTGTGGTGACATGATAATTCGAGGAATGAATACCTTGTCACCAATGTGAGTTCCTGTTATTATTTGTGCTTCAATAAATCTTCTTCCCAATTGTGTTATTGTCATTCTTGTGCCATTGCATAACCCTGCACTTTGGTTGATATTACGTAGCAACATCACTGGTAGACCAACTTTTAGTTTTAGCTCATGGTTTGGGATTCCTGAAAATTTTAGGCTGTTCAGAAATTCTGTAGGATACAGAAGATTGTCATCAATGTTGTTTGTTGTAGCTTTGCACACGGTGTCACAACTGTGATACGTTATTTCATCCTCGTGTATCTGATCCATAATATAGTCATTTATCTCCGTCACTGTTTCATTCTTTGGACACAAAATTGCTCTGTCCTGTAAGAAATCAGGTTGACGGTACTTCTCTTGGAAGTTAGGATAAATGCTTTCTACAATTGCTGTCTTTGGATTATCTCCTTTGTTTACTATCAGGTCATGTGGTATTTTCACCCACTCCTCTCCTTCAGCTGATGTAGACGTGCCATCACCTATGTGTAATATCCAGTGTGCAAATTCTGTCATCTTCTTGTTTTCATCTTCATCATTTTCTGTAGTGCCAAGTCGCATGTTATTTGTAAGCTTGAATACAACAAAATGCTTCCACAAGTAGGAGCGTTTTATTGATGCACTGACTATATTTTCTCTTCTTCCTTTTCGTACTACAGGTAGAATTTGACGAAAGTCTCCTCCTAAAATGACTGTCATGCCACCAAATGGTTTTTGGTTGCTGTTATCATTTGTGAACCTTAGTATATCCCTAAGGCTTCTGTCAAGTGCCTCGAAACACATTTTGTTTGATATTGGAGCCTCATCCTATAGAATTAGTGAGGCCTCCTTTAATAGTTCTGCCAAGTGAGAACCTTGTTTGATGTCACATGTCCATTCTTCTGTAAGGTTCAATGGGATGTGAAATCTTGAGTGAGCTGTTCTTCCTCCTTCTAGAAGTAGTGCTGCAATACCGGATGATGCAACAGCAAGTACAATCTTACCCTCTGAACGCAATTTGGTTGTAATTGCTTTCCAGAGGTAAGACTTCCCTGTTCCACCGTATCCATCGACAAATATTAGTTTTCCACATGTACTGTTGACTGAATTTATTATTGAATCAAAGGCTTTTCTCTGGTCATAATTTAAATTTGCTTGTATCCTGCTATGTCCCCTTGATGTCTTCTGATCCAGTCTAGTCTGTACTGCACAATACATGCGAGAGCATCAACGATGAACTGTAGAGTCAACTTCTCACACTTCAACAATAACATTGATTGTTCATTGCGTTGTTGAAATCTATATGCAAAGTATTCGAGCATGGTGATAAACTTTCTTTTGCGGTTGCTAGTTCCATTTTCTGTATAGGGTATCTGTTCTCTATACCCGTCCTCTCCATAAGGGAATAACAGTGGATACTGCATGGCCATGAATTTTGGATGGTTTTCAGATATTCTTTTTGGCTGCATATCTTTATATTCAACAATGATGTCTCGACCTTTTGTTTCTTCACTGGTGTCATTAACAATCAGTGCTGCAACTTCAGATGCTGAAGGCATGTTATTTTGTCTTCCATCTCTTGTGCGCTTGTTGATTAGCCTTAGCGTCAAATTATGGTAATCATCTTCTTTGAATCTTTCCCTTGCCATTCTAAATGTTTGTGCAAGTACATTATTTCTATCCAGCATATTCTTCAACCCCTCAACAATGTGTGGATCTATTGATGTACTCTTATCATTTGATCTTGAGGCGTGTATCCTATTTTGGACTTCATTTTCTGTGTCATAGATGTACAACTGCGCCCAGCGAGGTTTGTCACCATCTTCTGGAAGCAAAGTCCCTATACGGTGGTAGTTTTGGCCATTCATGCGGAAAACATAGGGTCCACTTCCATTGTTTATTTGCTTATCTACCTTTCCTCCCATAGAAGTGAAAGCGAACATGGAGTTATAGGATCTGATATTGTCCATGAAGTTTTTGGAAAACTTTCCTTTCTTTCTGTCTAACAATTTGGAAAGGTAAGCTGGTGGCTCTTTTAGAGGTGGTAAGTCCACAGTCCCATGTTTGCAGCAAATTCCAAAAGATGGTCTTTTTTTGCCTTTTCCGCCTGTTCTTTCTTCGATCCAGAGAATCGCACAACATTGACATTTACAGGTTGGTCTTCCAAAGTTCCATGGTGTTGTTTTAATTGTTGTGGTTTTTCTCTTCTTGCTTGCATGCTGAGCATCATCAATATTGGTGTTAACCTGTATAATATCCTGCCTGTCATGGTTCAGTTCTGCAGGCTGCTCGTTACTTTGTGACCTAAAAATTCATATATTAGTCTTAAAAAGTGCTCCAATAGCCTATTAAATAAATCTAGATAAAATAAGCCATACATATTAGATCTTATGTTGGAAGTGAATGACATAAATAAGCTTTGACAATTACTTTGTGGCAATTATTCGAAATAACTGATACAAAAAAAGTTATTTAACAATTAACTTACTACCTCTCTCTTTGTGAAGATTCTTGCCTCGCTTGTTCACTGATGAAATGTTGTTTCCTTTTATTGAATTTAATTATATTTCTTCTTGACAACCTTGCTATTCTTGATACCTCCTTTGACAGAGTTTGCCTTGCCACATCACATACTTTCTTCCTGTGGTTGTTTTTTTTATCCGAGATAACAAAATTTTTATTATACTTGCAAAATTGAATAAGTGTTTTTAGGATAATTTTGCAGACTGACAAACATCAAATTTACTTCACCCTGAAGCATTGATACTTATCATATATTTTTGTACCAGCAAGAAAGAACATTTTAGTGTACAGAATAACTTACCCTTTGTCATTGTTTTCCTGATTTGTTCTTTGTGCAGTACCACAGTTTCGATATGTTCCACCTTGCTCATCTTTTTTTTGCTTCATTGCTCTTTATTACCTATAAGATAATTGTCCTGTCATCATGGACAGTTAGTATAACACGGGAGAAATTGCGTGCATTACCCTGGATAAATCAGTTGGGGAGAGACAGAGAGAGAATCATATACAATTTATGGATGAATGAGGGTTCACCTTGAGAAATCAGAGAGAGAGAGAGAGAGAGAGAGAGAGAGAGAGAGAGACGAGAGAGACAATAAATGGATTTCTCAGAGGAGAAAAAACTATCAAGGAGCCCATATAGATCCGAAAGTTGCTAAGCACGTCATTATCTTTATCAAAAAATCAGTTACAATTTCGTTTAATCTGGTCCATATGTGTAGATATGTATTGTTAAGATTATATTTGATATTCTTTTTCGAATTTATTTTATATTTGCTTATAGATATAGATTTATGCTGACCAAATAATCTCTGGACTCTGTATAGAAGGCTAAAAATTTGTGGTGCTTGTGGTTTGTCTTTTTGGGCCAAGGCACATGAGTAGGTTTTTTTTTCCTCCTTTTCAATGGACCAGACTGCTATACTGAATTAACAACATTCAGGGTCAAGAAGAGCCGCAGAGGCCCAGGTGATGTGTTTGTTCATGTCGCGAGTATGTAGCTCTAGTATCATTTGGTTCATGTGAACATGTAGGCCATGGGAACACTCCCATGAGTGTATATTGTGGTTGCCAACCTATGAAAAAGTACTCGGATAGTTTAGTAGCCATCTGGATATATAATAATTGTGGCATACAATTTTATACTCCTGCATTCTCAGGACTTCTTTAAGAAAGACAAGAATAATGTGTAATTCTCAACTTATAAATGAAACTGATAACACTATTCGTGATTCAAATGTTTTTATTTCAAAAAAATTATATTTGAAGGACTAAGGCACATAAACATGACTGTTTTTAGTACATCAAGCATCATAAGGCCTTTTACTACTCATATCTATCAGGTTTCCTCCTAATCCTTTTTGATGATCTGCATGGACTTGGGTTCTTATCCTTGTTGACTGGTAAGTCTGTTCCATCCTTGACCTCACTGTTTTTTTCACAATAAAAATTCTTCTCTTTTGTGGTTGTGGTTGATGGGTTATTTTCTAGATCAGAAGGATTGACAATCTTCACTTCTTCTACATCAATCTCACAAACATTCTGCAAATACCCATATCAGTGTCAGTGTCAATGTTAAAAATACAAAATGGTCTGTAAGCAATATAAATAATCACATGTTAACATGCCTTATTATCTGAGGTCTTTGTTTTCCTAGTCTCTTTTGGTTGATTGTGCTTGGGCTGTTCATTTTCCATTGCTATTTGAAGTGACTGCTTGAACTCTTTTTTGCTTCTTTTGCCATGTGACCTTCTCTTTTTGGACTTCCCTGTAGGCTGGGGACTTCTTTCTTCATCTGACTGTTGTGTGATTGTTTGATTGTTGTTTTCTTCAGTAACATCTCCTGGAATAGTTATATACTTATCCTACAAAAAAAATATAATAGTCACTCATTCATTTCATTACAAAACAAATTTCATAACCGTGTTTTTAGAAAAGTCACAAACATATTGTTGTCTTATAATTATTAATAATTTTCCTCTCCTTTGTCTTAGACATGCTAGTGTATAGTTCATCTAAAAGTTCTACTTTAATCAATCTTCTTTTTACATATATACTCTTATTTTGTGTGCGTTCATTACCTGAATCTAGTATTATAATTATTCTTTTCATTCTCTTTGTATACTAATCACACTTTTACCCTATATGTAAAACAAACCAATTTTGAAAATATGATGCATTGGTTTTGCTTAATACCTGATTTGCAGCAGTTTCTATTGCCAACACAACCTGTTTGCTTCCCCTCTCTCTGCTAGCAACATTATTCGGTTTTCTTCTTTTGAAACTTCTGGTTGACCATAATCTTTCTCTATTAGAGTTTATATCCACTGATGAAGTAATAATATCTTCCTCCTACAATGTGTTTCAAAAACATGTCAACGTAAGGAGTTGTTCACCAAACATGAATATGCATGCAACATTTTTTTTCGAACTTGATACCTGATTATCTGAAATATCTTTATTCATCACAATGTCTCTAGATTTTCTTTTTGCAGCACTAACCTTCCTATTTTTTTCTTTTTGTCGTTTGGTTGAATTTGACTTCAATGTGCTAGTATTCTTTACAACCTCTGATAGAGGGAAGTGCTGTTCCTACACATAATAGGTAAACAATTGATTTATAAAGATAACAATATAACATAAACGAAAGCTACACATTATGCATTTTATTTACCTGATTTGAAGGGTCTATTTTTTCCATGATCAATTCTCTTCTTCTTTTCTTTCCATGAGACACTTTCCTTAGTTTTTCTTTACATTTTTTACTTTCATGTAACTCATCCTTGTTAGTGTCCTTTACTACCTCCGACTCATTTGTTTTCTCTTGCTGAAAATATTATATAAACATTTTAAAGAACTTCATTAAATAAATGTATGCAAAAAGTACTATGGTCAGTATAATATACCTGAACAACATGTAATTTGGTCTCCATGACTATTGCTCCTTTCTTTCTTTCATCTACATGTTTTTTAAGTTTCTTTAACTTTTTACCTCCATGTTTCTTTCTATTGTCTTTTCCTTCCTTGGTGGATACAGACAAGCTATCTCTACTCTCATCATTTTCTTCAGACTCTTCTAGATCTTTTGGATATGTATTGCTACATCCAGAATTTGTATCCTACAAAATGAAAGGTATTACAATACTCAAACACATCTTAAATTTTGTAAATCTGTAGTGAAAGGTATTACAATATTCAAACACATCTTAAATTTTGTAAATCTGTATTGTCAGATTCAATTATTTTTTCCTACAAAATGATAGATATTAAAAGATTAAAAAGTCTCTTAAAAATTGAACATAATATGCAACAGTATGGCTATACCTCGTTTTCCGTTGTAGTCAAATCAATCAGGCCACCATTAGGTATATAGTTGTTGTCTAGTAAAACCTGCAATGTATATGCATAACTTAAATTTTCACATGATTATTTAAACAAAAAAATACCATGCACGGCATGAAAATTACTATACCTCTTCAGCTTTTGTACCAAGATGTTTCATCTCAAGTTCCTCATTTGGTACAAAAGTGTAGTTTACTTTATAATTTTCCTTGCATTCGTTAACTTCAAGCGGAATATCAATGTTGTCCCGCGTATTAGTTGGATGGCATCTGGTATGGATTTGGAATCTCCATTTTGTTCCTTAAGCATGGTTGAGACAGACTTGTTTCCAAACATTCTTTGTGCTACCTCATTGAAAATCGTACATGTAGTTTCTGCCGTGTGATCGCTTATTTGGAGATTGATTACATACCTAAAATTTATAAATTAATTTCTAGTTATTACAGAACAAAAAAAACCAAGTATAAGTATTGGATTCCTTTCTTGTCGCACACCAGCAAATATTGCAGGCCATGTACCACCAGTTATTATTTATGTCATCAATTTTTGCCTTGGTAGTACATACAAATTCCTATTATCATATTTCAGAATGGAAAGATAAGGTAGAATAAAGTCATGAAGATATTCCTTGAAACAAAGCCTGTGTAAGATGTGAAGCATCATTTAGGTACAGGTGCAGACTTCTTTTTAATGTCACTGTAGCGCATTCCTGTGATTTCTTTCAAGGATCTTCTGTTGTAAAACATCTGCTCTTCAATAGTACCCTGGGTACTCACATCAACATCCTTCATTTTGGTAAAACATCTTTCATAGATAACCTACAATCATATTTTGTTTATTAAAAACTTATTAGTAAAAATATAAGATTCTGAAAGGATATTTTGGGACTACTACTAAAAGGAGAGCTTATAATGTAAATCTAACCACACAATAGTTATAGTAGGGAAAAATTATGGAAAAAGACATCTTACCTATTTTGAATTTCCTTAGTTTCCAAAATGTCCATGTTTATGTAGACTTTTGTTGCACTTGTTGTACGCAGGGCCAGCCCTGAAATATTGATATTACAATAATATTTTACTATGAGTGATGAAAACAATTATTAATTTTAAAGCTCACCTTGGAATTCTTTAACAATATTTGAAGTGACAATCAAAACTGTTTGTTTGCCCAGAAGATTTTTGTCTACCATATTTGCCAAATCATCTCCCCAGAGAGTTAACTTGATCTTCTCATCACTTAAAAATATAATTTAAGTAATGAGTCAGTGCAATATATATACATATATATATATAATGCAAAATAGAATAGAAAAACACATACTCTGGGAGCTGAATTTCAATCTCACGAATGTTTTCTGTTCTTTGCCTGCTAGTGTTCTTGTTTACTATTCTTTGCTCTACTGGTTTGATTTGACTGAGTAAACCAATAATATCTGTAGGAAAACAATCAATGTATGACATGGTTTATTCCTGTACTTTTGGGTGAACATTTACATACCTGAGCATTGTTCATCACTGTTTTTCCTGCTCCATAGTATTTCACTATCAGTAAACTCAAAGTAGTACTTAAGGTAACTGTTTGATTCTTCTGTGGCTTCCTTCACCGAAGTATTATACAAGAAAATGATTTTATATGTATTCTTCAATATACGGTACTTGTTATACTTCTCCACTTTTATATTCTTTAAGATGTAGACTGACTCCTCTCTGATTTTTGGCTTGAACTTGCTAACCAATTGTTTCCCAATAGATGCATGAATCACATTATCCTGTATTAAAAAAATCAGTTTCAGTAGTTTTCCTAGTTATTTGGACTTTAAGGCATAAATTACTGATTAGATGTACCATATCATCTGCTAGAATCATATCAGTGCTGATAAGCTCCTTGTTACTTGGATTGATTGAATCCCAGAGTCTCAATACTTTGACCTTGATTGTCCATGTGTCTTTTTCTATTGTCAATGCACTGACAGGTTTGTATGCCATACTACCTGCAGCATGCAAAATATAAATCAAATTATTTTTAGTTATATGTGCATGTATAAACAATGGTAAATGAGGAGGCATTATTTCATATTCTATATCACAGAAGGCATCGTGTATGCATGATCAATTTATTACTAACAATTGACCTCTTGAAGATTAAGAGCTTAATCTGTAATCTAACAATTTTTAAATGTTCATATAAAAGAATGATCCTCCTAATAGATTTACTAATGCATAAAATCTCAAATGCCAAAATAAATATTCCATGTATAATGCATGTCATCATTTCAAATATTTCACCATGGGTTACGGTGGATGCTTGGTATACAGTGATTATTTCCATATACTAAGGGGGAAAAGCTAAATGTATATGAGTTTTGTAAAATTCAGATTTTATGATATCCTAATCTTATCAAACTATTCCATACACACAGGAAAAAAACTTTGAACTTAAGCTACAGTTTGCTTTAAGATGAAGCAGCATATAGACTAAGGATGAGAAAGATATGTGTTTGATTTTCTATCAGAATTTCAAGGATCCGACCTATGTTTTGTTCATCATAGATTTATTAAATGTAAACAGATGAAGAGATGACCTTTCTGCGGTGTAGTTGAAGGCACTGGCCACTGGCTTGATTGATGATGGTGGACTGGTCTTTGATGATGCTCGTTGTGGAATTGAGGGCACTGGCTTCATCAATGACGGCGACCTTCCAATGGTGCGAAGCTGATGGTATCGCAGGAGCCGAAGCCTAGTTTTAGTATTTGAGATATACACGTGTGTGACGGCTTAAAGATAGAGGCAGGAGTATGAGTTAACGACAGATTGTTTGGGGATATAGTTCTAGTATTTGAGATGTGAACGTGTGTGATGGCTTAGAGATAGAGGTACACGATTTATTCTTCACAGTTGGGATAAGGATTTTGTACGTTGGATGTGGTTGACGTGTGACTCAATCTCCGGTGTTTGTTTGTGTATATTTATTCATTTTTATAAGAAAAATAGTCATAATGTGGGTTGTGCGTGTTGTGATTCGAACTCTCGTGGTAACTTACGATTCTTGGCCTAGGCGACGTGAGGTCCATCAACCATCAGATGTAAGTATGATATAATCTAAAGATGTGATGGATGGTCAGATGTTTTGCTTTTTTGTGAGAATTTGTAGCCTATTTCTCTTTTTTTCTAGGCCACATGGTGAAAAGTTCATCTCCTTTTATTATTAAATAGATAGATAATGAATATGCATATGTGTACCAATAAGCACCGAAAGCTGGTGCTACGGCTCTTGAAGAAAACCCAGGTGCACTTCATCCACGACAAGATGTGGTGCCACAGGAGAATAGTTGGCTCGTATTTACCGTATGATGAAGACGGAGAAACACCAACTTGATGGATATGACAGAGAGTGGCAGCAGGCCATGCTGCCGGTTCTGAAGAACGTCCTTGTAAGTCAAGCTCTATCTGGTGCTAGCCTTTGAGACTTCAGCTGTAATAGCGAGAAGCCGTATTTTATCGTTTGAACTGCTGTTATATTCTGCAAACTATAACCTGTGAGACTTCTGGATATGGAAAGATGCATGTGTACACATTTACCATGCATGCTATCAGCTTATGTTTTGTTATGTGGAGTAATGTTTAGCATTAAATCCACTAAGTCCCATTGCAATTTTGATCAATCCCGTATTTGCCACTAAGAACACGTAAATTTTAATTTTTCTGCCGGGATTAAGCATCATCATAGACAGGATAAGTTTGTGACGAACCTAAACTAGTGAGCTAGCTACTTTTAAAGATTCCGCTTCATTTTCTTGGGTTTGCTAGTTGGATTGAGCCTTCAGAGGCTGGCGGGGCTTTCAGTTGAATGGATGGCAAGTAATCAGCAGCTTAACCAAGAATTATCGCATTGAGTTCTTTGACAATTTTTGTAAAAATTAATGTTCCTGAAATAAAAATCTCGTCGCTAAAATTCCATTTCCATGTTTGGACCGCGCACACACAAATATGTGACTACATGAGCAAGTCACTATCAAAGAACATCATAACGTACTCATGCCAGTCTCGTAGTTGTGGCAGTAACATTGAGCATGTTTGATATAGCTTATGGACAAGTTTATGAGACAGCTTATGCTACCATAAGCCATAAGCTGTACCAAACAGGTTGAAGTCATTAGCAGTTTATTACCAAACAAACCATAAGCAGCTTATTACCAAACAAACCATAAGCAGCTTTTCCTTTTGTACTAGAGAGACAAAGCAACCAAAACCTTGCTTTTCGAGCTTATGCATCCATTTCACGTCATAAGCCGTTTTGATAAGCTGTTTTAGCAAATGGTTTTACTGCTTTTGCAACAATAAGCTGGATAAGCTACATAAGCAATTTTGACGGATAGGATAAATCATAAGCAATAAACTACATAAGCATGCTCTACCAAGCACACTTCCAGCAACGCGAAAGCATGCAAGATAATGGTAATGCCTAATGGCATTGTAGATGTTGTCCTCGGTGTGTGGAAAGGAAACAGGCGACGCGGCAGCGCACCAACAACAGCCAACGACTGATGTTCGGCAGCACGGGCTGCACCTCCGCCGCTCCTGCTCCCTCACCGGTTGTGCCACGAACGCATCCACCTCGGTATTCGTCCGCTCCAAGAACAGGACCGCATTCATGCTCCACTGTGCTAGACTACTATACTTAGTCATGTATTTTTCCTGATCACCGTAACCTTGCATGGTACTGTTCCCATATATGTATAGGTTAACCCGTTGATCAATATACATCTGACTTTCATGATCTATCTCGCTGGTCCAACATTACACCAGCTGCCATGGTTATCTTGTGGCTTGCTTGCTAGTTATTTGGCTTGGTCCTTCTTGCATTTTATCATGCGATGATCCTTGACCTGTTGGTTCTTAGCCTACTACATTGTGCATTAGGAACCCTTTGAGTCAGTGGAGGATAAGTTGCTCTTCATAAGGACATATAATTCAAACAAGGTCCAATTCACACACCCCTCCCTCTCCTGGCACCTTGATCGTTACAATTTTTCTTCTTCTCCCATAATTAAATGCATATAAAGCATGTTTTGTCACAAAATGATGTTGGGCCCCATGTCATATTTCTGAACGACTCAGGCTAAGCTCTATCTTCTCTTATCCCTTGCCGACGTCGGAACCTGAAAGCTGGAACAACCCGGCCGATGGCAAGGATGGGGGCAGCAGGATCTTTGATCTGTCCACCCCATTTGCATAAATCATCCCATAAGTCACATGGAGTTTGAGATTCTCATCCAGAAGTCTTTTTGTTACGAATCCCCACCCTTATAGTGTATTTTGTTCCAAAAATCACCCCTATTTGCACATGTTTAATTGTTTAATATGTTTTGATCAATGTAAATTTCAACAAAATTAATTTTAACTAAATTTCACACGGTTAAAGAATTTAAATGAATCTAATTCATCTTAGTTTAATGAAAAATTGAATTCAAATTATACCATTCAATTTTAAATTCATTTTTGTTACATATTTTCTAAACAATTGTGAAGATATATTCCTGAAATTTCATAAATTTGATAAGTATACAATACGTTGTTGGAAATGAATGAAAACAAGTTGAAACAAATAAACATGTGCAAAATTGGGATGGTTCTTGCAACAAAATACCTTAGATGGGTAGGGATTCCCAACAAAAAGATTTATGAGTGGGAATCTCAAACTCCGTTTGACTTAAGGTGTGGTTTATGGCGGTATCCTTTATTAGATAAGTTTTGGACACATTCACAAAGGTGACACAAATTATGATATGAAATATTGAGATCAGTTCTTTGATGAAAGACTAGTTTGATCAACATGAGGACAAGTCACGTTGTGACATGTGGGTGGGCAATCATTGAAGTGGAGCTTAGCGCCGAAGATGCTCGATCCATACGCGGTGATAACTGATCATTGGGTGGGAGTTAGGGAACGCTAGCCAACCAATTGGTGCATTTGCAAAGACTACATATAAATTTTATAGCAGTTTTGCAGTACATATTACTACCAGTAAATTACTATTTAGGAAGGGTATTTTCGTAATTGGTACAAGAAGCAATAAAATTACATCATCTGCCAATGCTAGTGAGCCGTGGTGCACTAGCTGCTATTGGGGAGTCCTATTTGCTTTGCATCGAGGAGCAGGAACAGTAGGTCTGGATGGCCCATCCTGTGCTCTTCGCACGGTACTAGGAAGATTATGGCTCGCCACTTGCCATGGTAGCCCCAGCCCGCTCATCAGTCCTAGGCCTCGTTCATTCGCTGTAATGGCGCCAACCTCGTGAGGATGTTTTCTCGAGGGCCCCCGCATGGTAAACGTACCTTGTGTTCCGCTGAGCCTGGGAGAAGGTACCATAGATCATGTTAACGACAAGGTGGACGCGTGGTGACAGGCGCACTGTTTGATGATGTGCCGGACACCGCAAAGCTTTTGTCCCACGGGTGATCATGGCGAACCATCACGCTGGCCGAGGAGCAGGCCCGACGCTTCCATGTGCTTCGAAGCTCACATCCAACGGGCAGTGCGTGGAGATCGGCGACCATGCTCTCGCTAAGAAGATGCAATTGATTCGTGTGACTCAGCTACTGGAAAAGGTTGCACCGTTTATGTAGCTTCCTGTGATTTGTACTCGCATCCTAGATTCCTAGTGTTGAGAGAAAGAGCACGACGAGACTTCCAAAAGGCATGGACTCACAATTAAGGATTGCATGATCTTGACACACTCAAGGCTAAGAATGGTTGGTCAAACACAAACTTCAACCAACTTTTTAGAGCTCCTAGCAAAATTATTGCTCAACAACACGTACTATGCAAAAAAAATTATTATCACCATTGATACTAGGCTTAGAAAATACACGCATGTGACAAATGATCTAACGCCCAGTGCACAATAAGTGTCTATTACCTGGCCAAAAACTTGTAGAATTGGTTGGCACAAACCGAACAAAGCAGGAATTTTTCCTTTGTTTGTTCAAATAAAACTGAAATATCACGATCAAGTTGAAATAGAAAATAAATATGAAACAATCCTTTTGATGGACCCATTTTGAATTATCTTATTATTCAGTCGAAGCTTCAAATATATTAAGAGTAAATATTTAGCATCCGCTTAGGCAAAAAAATACTAAAATGTGTTAATATTATTATCATGAATGCCTATGCATGTGACAATTATTCTTCAGGGCAAATGGTAAATTGCATCAACAATGTGATTTATGTAGCATGTCTTTGTCTGTCAAGCTGGAGGATAACGCCAGTTCGGCGGATGTGGAAGGGGATTCGGATCAGGTATATCCCCACGTAGTTGACGAGCCACACCGCCCTTTACCGTGTTCATCACAACAGCAAATACCTGAGGATCAGAGGAAGTATACCCCCTTTTTGCTGGAGGATGATGCCAATTTGGTGGATGTGGAAAGGGGTTGGGATCCGGTATATCCCCACGCAGTTGACGGGTCACACCAGCCTTTTCCGTTCTTATCACAGCAGCAAATGTCTGAGGTTTGGTGGTAGTTACCTCATTTCTTGCTGGAGGATGATGCCAGTTTGGTGGATGTGGAAAGGGATTGGGATCGGGTATATCGCCACGTAGCGGATTGGCCACACCTGCCTTTGCCATGTTCATCAACGTTCTAACAGCCCGAGGGCTGGAAGCGGTGTATTCCTTTCTTGCCGGAGGATGATGCCAGTTCGGTGGATGTGGAAAGGGATTGGGGTCGGGTATATCCCCACGATATGGACGAGCAACAGCTGCCACCGTCACTGCAGGAAGTGATATTGGCAGGAAAAGGATCAGGAGAAGGGCAGTGTGAGAATTAGTAGTGTTGTTCCTTGTGGCCATTGTTAATAGGATCAATAGCCTTTCCTTCACCCTCTTGTTGTGAGACGTGCGTAAAGGTGCATATATATAGCGAATTTGTAGAGCATGTGGCAGGTGACGTCTAGAGCATGGTGGCAAAATTAGCTCATATACGATTTCATTTGATATGCTATATAATGGAATTGTGCCTACCACATATTGTTTATAATTAGCCATATCCTAATACGCAATTATGATCAAGGGAAGAAAGAAACAATTTCTAATTGTGTGGCTAAAAATAGTTTGCATTGACATGCACATAAATTGGAACATACAAAATTCAAAATAAAAGCATTTCGAAGACCTTGGAGAAATTAGGACCTTCAAGTGTAGAATCTCATAGGAAGCAAGAAGATAGAGAATGAGGATAGCTATGCTTATAAGAAGAATTTTAGTATTAGTACGTGACATGGGAGCATAAACTGGCACTACTATAAAAAGGCTCTGTAGTGGCGGACATAATTTTTTATGTCGATGGCGGGCATTCTAAAAACCGCAGCTATTTTGGTTCCAACAACAAGGTCCGCTATTATGTGTAAAAAATAATGACGGGCATCATAGGCCCGCAACTATGGTGACCCAGCCTGCTGCTACGAGTAGAAAAGTAGCAGCGGACACCATAGGCCCGGTATTATATTGTGGCCGAGCCCACTACACATATAAAAACTCCAACCCTAACCCTAACTAGGCCTGCAAATGGGGCGGGCTGAAATGGGTAAAACGGGTTGGGTTTTTAGATGGGTTCACTTGGCCTGGGTTAAAACGGATTTATAGACTGAGCGGGTTGGGGCGGGTGGGGTCCACCGGGATCGCGGGTTGGAAAGGGTCTGATTTGTTTGGTTTTTTCACGGGTTTGAACCCGTGGGTCGTCACCCATTGGACGCCCCAAATCGAAAGAACCGACCGGCGGCGGCCGTGAGACCATGCGATCGGGAGCCGGAGGCGGAGGCAGTGCGGCGGCGGGTGGCGGGTGCGACACGCTCCCTCTCCGTTCTCCTCGTCGCCGGTGTCCGCGTCGCCCGTCCTCCTCCGTGTGGCACCCCACGTGACCACCAGCCCGACGCCGTCCTCCTCCACGCGGCACCCCAGTCTTCCCCGCCGGTCATTCCTCCTCGCCGCCGCCGCCGCGAATAATTCCCCTCCTGCCGCAACGAGGACACCTCTACGAGATGAGTTAGACCGCCTTACGGATTCCTTTGGTTCACGGTCGTCCCTCTCATCTCAAACGCTCCGATGCGGGCCATGCGACGGATCAGATGGTCGGTGCTACTCACTGCAGTCGAGTCACCGAAACTAGTCGAGCACTGCGGTCATGGACGACGCCTGGTATTCTTGTTGGTGTTGGCAGCTACGAGTCTCATCGAATCGATTGCATTGTTTGGTTGTTGGTAGATAAGTGAAATGGTGGACTTCTTGCGACGCCTTGCCGGTGTCCTACTCAAGTGCTGCGATCTTGGAGCGCAGCCATTGCACACTGCATGCCTACACTCGTTAATCATCGGCTTCGCCACCCGCCGTGCTATGCATCGTGCTGTTGGTCCGCCAACGTGGCAGTCGCACTGCGGGTTGAGCCATAGCAAACCCCACGGGTTCAACCCAAAGTGCGGGTTGGTTTGGCTTGTGTCAAGGCCACGGGTAGGGTTGGGTTGGGTTACAAGCTGCACGTGGTGGGTTGGGTGAGGGTTAGGATTAATCATCACCTGCTTTGGGTTGGGTTGGGTGCGGGGCAGGTCCGGGACCATTTGCAGGCCTAACCCTAACCACTCCACTTCTCCCCCTCCCCTTCTCCTCTTAGCCGTCTCGTCTCCCCTACTTTCCTGCACCTCACGCTGTCCTCCCCCACACCACCTCCCCCTTCTCCCCCACCTCGGCACGGACTGTGGGTGCCGCCCCTTCTCCTCTGCGATGCGGGCAGACCAGAGGCGGATCCGTGGGCCCGGGCGCCACCCTCTCCTCCATTTGCGGGAGGGCGGAGGCGGCGGCTAGGCAGAGGTGCAGGTGGATCCGACGGTGGCGGTTGGGTGGAGGCGCAGCGAACCTGGCGGTGGCTCGGCACAGGCGGCTCCCCTGCAGCGGCTGCGTGAAGGTGGCTCCCCGGCTGCGGATTTGACGGCGATTTGGCGGAGGTGGCTCACCGGTGGCGAATCCGGCAACGATTGCGTGGAGGCACCTCCCCAGTAGAGGATCTGGTGGCGGCTGGGCGGAGGCGGCTCCTCGGTGGCGGATCCGGCAGCGACTACACGGAGGCAACTCCTCGGCGGTGGAGGCGGATCTGATGGCAGCTAGGCGGCGGTGCCGCCGTTCATTTCTTTTTTTTTTTCTGTTTGAAATATAGTAGCGTGATTTTTGCTTGGTAGTGGTGGAGTTTTGTCCGCTACTATCGTTTTACTTAGTTCGTTGTTTTGTTTCCGCTACTGCCATTTCTCGCTCGTAGTGACAGAAATTGATTCCGTCACTATGGCCAGTTTTAGCCCATCAATATAGAGCTAGATTGTAGTAGTGTGTGGACCTGAATTTGGCATAACATATTACGCTTACAAGATCTGAGCTGTATAACAATATCTTAGATAGTTGTATTTTATCCGGTCTCAAGAAAATTAAATGAAAATATCCTGGCCTCCACATCAAGAATGTACATGACCAATAATTAGAACATAATTTTACTATAGAGAAGACTTGGGAGACTGGGACCTGCATAGTAAGCGGATAGTTTATTATAAAATTAACTTATATTTGCTAAAGCTCCACCCATGCTTGGTGTAGATCTCCATTATCATTGAATCACCGAGATCTCCGCCTGATGTGCATCAAATATATAATCGATGCGATTACAGTACGGGGAGATCTGCCCCTCTACCAGGTCTTCAATCCAGTAGTCCATTAGCTCTCTTGTCCTTAAGTTATAAAGATCAGATTTATGTTCATAACATCACGTTGGCAATCTTAATTAGCTCTTCTTTATTGTAGTTCTTGATATTTTCTGTGAGTTTACAATTTGTGGCCAGGCTGAAATTTCTATATTAAAACCCGTGAAAGTAGCTAATCAGTTGTACATAAGCAGCTACAAACGTATGAGTAAAATGTTGCCCTCTATTCTCCACTACCTGTGCTGTTTAATTGTGCTATATTATTGTTGGATAAGATTAGTATATTACCCGTGCTAATGCTACGATGATATTTACTTAACAAATGATGTAGGAGCAGTACAAATTAATCTTCTCATGCTAAATAGGATGGAAACAAAGCAAGAACAGGAAGCATTACCAAGAAATGAAATTCGGGATGGTTCTAAACTGCAGCCATCTTCACACAAACTTGGGACTGTAGGGGGCCACTGGTATGCTCAAACTGCAAACATGGACAAAGCTAAGTCGTTACTCGAACCTCATATTATCTTTTATACGTACAATCCAACTTGACTTTGATACATGCTTTTTGCTAAAATTTAATAGTTATAATCACATCGGTCCAAATTATATGGCAACTCCTGAAAAGTAATTGAAGGCCATCTAAAAAATTTAAAAGTGCCCAATCTTACATGTAAGGGAGGTGCAGTATAATGAGATATTTAAACTGAAAGAGGCACTTCTAATGGAACAACTGAAACTGGTGTCAACTAATCAAGCCTACACTCACCCAAAGAATCATCTAATATAGCGTCAGGCGAAAACCCACTGTAGCGGCAGGTGAGTTGGCCCGCCGCTACAAATCTGAAAGTAAAAATAAGCAATTGTAACGGCGGATTTTAGTGCTCCAAAATTACATGCCGCTATAGCTTAAACAGAAAAAAGTGGGGCCCACAAGGTCCCGTGCATAGCCTGCCCGGACTGCCTGCCGCCGCCACCGCACCGGTGCTACCGAAGAGGGGGCGGGGGGGGGAGGGGGGGCAGATCTGGCCACCCCTCAGACGCCATTGGAGAATGGGCGGCCAGATCCGACCATGCCTAGATCCAGTCACAACCTGGGAAGAGGGGAGTGCCCGCCACCACCTCCTGAGCGCCGCCCACACCGGTCCTGCTCCGTGCATGGTTACCACTGCTGGATCCGCTCTATGCATTTGGATCTTTGGATTAAGAATTAGTGGAATACAAGGCAACCTGAAACCCTCTTAACGGATATTCAAGACAAAAGGATTCTAGAAGGATTCATAGAATTAGAAGAGCTTTTTCTCTTGGATGACATGATAAAAGAGAAACCGAAGACACATGTACAAAAACGTCCTATAGGAATACACAAGGAAATAATACAATTGGCCAAAATAGATAACGAGGACCATCTCCATCTCATTTTGCATTTCTCAACAAATATAATCTGTTTGGCTATTCTAAGTGGTTCTTTTTTTCTGGGTAAAGAGGGACTTGTCATTTTGAATTCTTGGGTTCAGGAATTCTTCTATAACTTAAATGACTCAATAAAAGCTTTTTTTATTCTTTTAGTTACGGATTTTTTTGTTGGATTTCACTCCACCTGCGGTTGGGAACTACTAATTCGTTGGGTCATCGGCGCTAGTTGGAGAGGAGGGGACGCCGACCGACGTACAGCGAGGAGGTGAGGAGGAGCCATCAGGGAGCGGGGAGGGGCCGTCAGATGGTGCGAGGCGAGGAGGAGCCACCAGGGCACGGGAGGAGCCACGACGGCAGGCGTGGCCTGTCGGGAAGAGGAGCTTCTGCAGGGGAAGGGGATGTGCATCAGTGCCAGGGGAAGGGGAAGGGGAAGCGGATGTTCTTTGGTGCAAGGACGGGATATTTTTTTACTTGTCGGTTTCAGGTCCTCGATGGTGCGGAAAATACACTATCCGTGTGTTGGGTCATGCACATTTCTGATGGGTCGAGAGGTGTGGAGGGGGATCTGTGCTAGAGAAACAACATAAAGGCACACCACCGCATGGACGAGTAGTTTAGGGCGCGTTTGGATCCTAGGCTAGGAAAATTCTAGCCTTGCTAGGCTAGGTTGGGCATTTGGAAAGTCAAAAAAAATATAGCTTAGCCAGGCTACCTCACCCGATGGGGCCAGAAAAAGATTGCTCACCACGGAGAGCCGATTCGGCTCGCTCTCGACGGCAAAATCACAGCTCCAACAGATTTCTCCAACGGGATCTGCTTTCTCGCTCAACCTTCGCTCCATGCCGCCCTCTTCCTCCGGCTTCGCTCTCCAAGGCCGCCCTCTTCCTCCGGCGTCTTGAGCGAATCTCACTCTGGTCAGTCTCCACACTTCTCTCTTCCTCCGGCTTCGTTCCAAGACCACCCTCTTCCTCCGGTTTGTTGAGAAAATCTCGCACGCGACTTCTGTATAAATTGAAGAAGTTCTCTCCCTTCACTCACCACGTTGAAGAGCAGAGATAGTCTAGAAGGTCCCTTTCTGTCATCTAAAATCTTCAGGGTCAAATCCATCTTCTCTGCCACCAACTAACAATTTATTTTGTGCACAGATCAAGTCCTGAAGCAGTGTGAGTTGACAGATTAAAGCAGGGATCGAGCGCTTCTGCAGTAGCAGTCGACGGATTGCAGCGCATCTGCCTTGTCATTGATCTCAGAGGTATGCAAGCAATCCCCATCTCAGATGCGACCCCCATCTCAGATCCTCTCTGTATCAATTTTTTTTATCATATACGGCATTCACTCTTCTTTCCTATTTTTTATTATTAATTATTTATTGTAGCATGCGTTAGGCTAAGAGTCCCTGATGTAGGATTCAATTCCTGCTTAGTTCGCTGTGCGATGTTATCTGTTTTCCCTACAATACTCTTAGCATATGCACATGTATCCTTTCAAGAATTAGAATCCGATCCAACCCTGCTCATTATATATGTGTGATGTGTTGGCGTTCGTTTCATGCTATCTCTGTGTCTGTAATTGCATTTTTATGCAAGCACTAGAATTATTGCTTTCTGTAACATTCAATCCCTTTTTGTGATTGATTATAGATGGATGATAATGAATTGGTTAATAGAAAGATCGCATTCTTCAGTGCTTTTATAGTGGCGTACTGGACATTGGTGATATATCTTGATAATACCAATGACCCTATAAGGTACTCACTGTTAGAGAAGAACAAAGAACGGTTGAAGTATCTGTAGAAACTTTACTACGGTGAAGAGAAACATTGTATCATTGAATTACGTATGGGGAAGTCGGTGTTCTTTAAATTGTGTCTTAAATTGCGTAACATGGGAGCACTTAGAGATACATGGCATTGTACAGTTGAGGAACAGGTTGCCATGTTCCTCACTACTGTTGGGCATCATAAAAAGAATGCCGACATTAGTTTTCATTTCACAAGGTCTGGTGAAACTGTTAGTCGATACTTTAAGGAAGTGCTATACGCAATCGGACAACTTGGACCAGAGTTGCTTAGGCATCGCTCCCTTGATATACCTCCAAAAATTCGAGGCAACCCAAGATTTGATCCCTATTTTAAGGTACGCTGTATTGTTATTGTGTTCCACTAAAATCATATTCTTAATATAATAGAGGTATTCATTTCTCTGGATGGTTAGGACTGTATTGGCGCTATTGATGGTACCCATGTTCCATGCAACGTTCCATCTCGTATTGTAGACAGATTTCGCGGTAGGAAACCGTTTCCTACACAAAACGTACTAGATGCAGTGGACTTTGATTTGATGTTCACTTACGTAAGTGCTGGTTGGGAGGGCTCGGCGCATGATTCCACTGTACTAAGACATTCACTTGAACATCCAAATGGTCTCCGAGTCCCTAAAGGTTTGCTCCTTTGATAGTGTCGTTTTCGATAAATATTCAAAAAAATATCATTCTAATAGTGTCCTGTTAGGTAAATATTATCTCGCGGACGCTGGTTATGCAGCAAGGAGAGGGTTTCTACCTCCTTTTCGCCAAACTCGATACCATTTGCGTGAATGGAGAGGTAACAGAGCCCGGACACCAAACGAGTTATTCAACCTGAGGCACTCCTCACTTCGTACTACCGTTGAGAGAGCATTTGGTACTTTAAAAAATCGCTTTAAAGTGTTAACAACCAGACCATATTATCCCTTCCCTTCACAAGTGCGTGTTGTCATAGCATGTTGCATCCTTCACAATTGGATCTTACAAAATGGTGGGCCGGATGAGCTAGTGTATAGTGAGCAGAGTTGGACTGATAACTATCCCAGATCTGCTGGTCGTGTTCAACGGGATTTACGTGAAGAACAAAGAGAAGTACTGCGGGACAGGGATGCCATGGCTGCTAGTATGTGGAGAAATAGGCATAATGTTAGGCATGGTTGATTTGTGTTGTCTAGTCCAATGAATGTATATTTGTTGTTTAGGAAACTTTATGCATCACCTAACTGTAATCCAGATTATCTTGATTTTAAACTTGGTACCTTTGGCATTTGTTATATGCCTAGGCTACTTGTTTTTTTTTCTTACTCTTCTAAACTCTATTGAGTATTATGCAAATACATAGGGACATGGCAGGGAACAATGTTGTATGGCAGCCCCTGGTTGTGGAGGAGATGTTGCACTACTACAAGGAAAAGATCCAAGCAGAGGGAAGACACTTGGTTTTTCGTGAAGCTCATCATGAGCAGTGTGCACAACAGCTCAATGCAAAATATGAGACCAACTTCACGCAGAGGCAAGTTTACCATAAGTTTCATAAGCTGAAAGCTCAATGGAAGATTATTCTACAGGCAAAGAATTTAAGTGGAGCAAACTTCGACGACATCGAGAAAAAGATATTATATGATGAGATGGAGGTTGTCCGGATGGCTCATGTAAGTAATTGTCTTTTGTAATTTAATTTTGTTTATGCTATGGCTTTACAATTGCCACACTAAATATATGTTGAAAATATACAGGCAAAGGATCCAAGGGCAAAATTTATAAATGTCCCTATCCGTTGGTATGATGAGATGGAATTTATCTTTCAAGACAAGCATGCAACTGGGGAGTTTACTATTCTTCAAACACCGTATGACCATCCATGCACTCAGGATGAAGATTTGATTGGAGACAAGAATGCAAACCACTCTGATCTTGATCCTGGTTTGCAATATGATTCAGATTGCCTTCCCGAACAAGATCAAGAGGGAACTAGTGCTGCAGGCTCGAATGGCAAACGTCCTACTGGCGGCAAGGTCGATAAAGGAAAGAAGATTAAGCGTGATGATGTGTGATGAAAGAAGTAACCTTTGTCTTGCGTGATATGAATGACACCATGCGCTTTACTCATTCAACCCATCCAAATGAAGCATTGTTCAAGATAATTGACTCCATGGAAGAATATCCAATATATGTAAGACTCGAAATGCAAACCTTCTTGGCTGACAATGAAAAGACTGCTGGCATGTTGAAGGGAAGACCAATAGAGGTCATCAAGCAGTATGTTCATAATTGGATTTCTCGTACCTATCCATGTACTATGTGATTTTTCCTATTAGCTTGAATTTTGTAATAATTATTTTATTTTACATTTGGATTTTGTAATAACTAGTTTAAATTAGGAAAAAATCATGTGTTATGTATTTACTGCTTTTATTATTTGAATAAGAGACTGTTTGCACCTCTAAATTTTCTATCCTCTTGTATGCAATGGTTTTTTTTTTTGTAAAGTCTTGTATGCAAATTTATTCTCATGGCAGTTCAATCCATCGCGTTAAGTTCTATTCGAATAATAGACATAAGATCACATTTTAATTTTTATCTATTAGCTAACCAGGTAAAAGTTAGCTCGGCAAACTAGCCTGCACTACCAAATGACTAGCTAATCTCAGCAAGCCAACCAAACGATTGGCATCAGCAAACTTGCCGTAGCTAGCAGGGGCTAGTTTGCCCAGCTAAGCTATAGCCCAGGTAAGCTGAGGTACCAAACGCGCCCTAACCAATCGTTAAAATAATTTTTGTACCGCTATTATGTCGGTCTATTTGTTGCAGCAGCTCACACTATAGCACCCGGCGATCTGTGATAGCTGCCCACTTCTATTCGCACTGCTACGTTTTAGGCTGCATCGCAATAGTGTGTTTTTCTTGTAGTGCTCAAACGAATTCAGGTTGCCGTTATTGTAATATGCATGCAGTTGATTCTAGGAGATATAGTACAATAGGGCAACGTGGTTAATTGCTAATCTGCATGCAATTGATACTGGAAGATAGAACTAAAGCAAAACGTGATCACTACTAGGAGATCATATGCAAAAATAGCTGGTCGGAGGCAGTTGTCATACCTGATGGACATGCTTCCTCATATTGATACAATTGATTTGCCTAGATGTACGGCACAACTAATGTCACCGACAGTTGGGATCGAGGATAGGGATTACACACACGACAACGATGGTGTGAGGTCCCCCACTCAGGAAATGCCATTGATGCTGCGGAGCCCTAGGTCACGTCTGTGGAAGCACCAAAGCATGCGTCATGGCTTCGCCGGGGTAAAAAGTGGGCGCGTGTCGGCTGACGGCAGTTTTGCATATGGTTTCGGTCTCTGCGACCTGGACGTGAAACAATAAGACGACCTTAGTCTGCCTTTTCTAACGAAACTAGCATTAAGGATTCGTCGGCGGCAATAGCGGTTGGAGATCAGGTTTGAGTAGTCATAGGTTCGTGAACCTGCGGTTTAGTCAGTGCGGTTCGTCTTGCCATGGACACAAGCCGCTACCGCCAGGCTAGTTCACATTGAACCTACCAAATCATAGGCCCAATTGAAGCCCTAACTAGGGTCATGGACCACTAAACCTAAAGACGAATTGTGTGTTGCAATAGTAGCACAAAGATTGTTAGTAGCGATAACCCCAAAACAACAAAGTTTCCCAGGACCATATTCATGTGCACACGCGGCTCAGATGCGCCGCTGTGTTGGTGGTTTCTAAGTACTTTTTTTATCATAATCATGTGTTTTACCTTTAATATTGACGATTTTCACATGTAGTGTTGTTTTAGTGCTATATTGCAGAATCATTTAAAAAGAATAAAAAGGCTCTTATATGAGAAGTATCAACATAAAGCCCTACTCGCCATGCAATGAGGGCTTTCCACTAGCCTATGACGCCCAGAAAACACTCCAAGACGTTTATGAAGCCCAACATACAAGCCCAAGGTCGTGGCCCAATGGATATTCCGAAAGAAAGTTCAATTCGTAGTGTCCAGAAGTAGCACTGCATTGTCACGCAATTTCAGAGCTCAAGACGTAGTCATTTGGTAAATCTCACAATACCAAAATTGTAGATCTCGTCGAGAGATTTTCGGAACAGATATTATTGCATTAATTGAAGTCTGGAGCTATGAGATATGGACCCCGAAAGATGAGTTGCGCAGAGGAGTCCGAATTAGGACATATTAGTGTCGCAATGTTGGGAATCTAAACGGCCGAAACTGAAGATTAAAATAATACCAAAGTTCTAGACCTTTTCAAGTGCTATGAGGTAGAGTCCGAGTTTACATCATTTGAACTTCGGAAGCAGGAGTTATGATTTATATAAGTCGACACTATTTATGGAAGGTATGAAACCGACTTGGATTCAATCTCTAAGACCTAAACTTGGTGGCCAAGGAAGGGAGGACGTGTCTAGAGGGTATATAACCCCCATAAAAGCTCCCCAATAAAATGATCCGAAAAGACTACTTTTAGGAGCAACCCAAAAATTGTTAGCGATAAGTTGTCTTGTCTCCTTCAACAGTTCTTCCAAAAAATAGATCAAGAATAATTTTGATTGGGCCACGTCACTATTTGGGGTCACAACAACATTAGGTCCCTTGTAAATAGAAGGATTGGGGTCCCAACTTTCTCCCAGTTTCTAGCTTCAAATAAGGTAAATTTAGAGGGAGAATAAATCTGTGAGTTGTTTTGAGAACCGTTGGAGATCGTTTTTGGATTATACCCAAATAATTTGATTTAGGGGAGATTTATGGGGCTCTCTTGGAGATGCTCTTATAAGAGTAAGTTTTAAGTTTTCTCCATATTAGTAGTGTTTTCCTACAAAGCTTGATATAAAAATCATATTATAATGTTGTCCATTCCTATTATGTGATAATGTACCGCAAGTAGACCTTTTCAACATGTGCTACGTTTGGAGGAATGTGGAATGATAACATCCTAAGATTTTTTAGGCATCATTATACTATCCCCGTTAAGATGGACGCTTGATGATGAAAATGTATACCCGTGTTGAAAGCTGGATCCACTAGAGAAGACAAGGTTATAGGTGGGAAGGGTAGACATTGTTGTTTCACATTTTTTACTATTTTGAACAAGGTGAGCAAAGTAGATACTTAATTAGCCTGCTATATTGTATTGAAGTGATCTTTGACATGTCTCCCTTTCTCGTCGCTTGCCCATTCCATATGGCTTATCTAATCTGACTAGTTGATTCACTTTCACGTCTCAAACAAATAATATTTTGTTACAACATTCTTGTACCCACCCACTTTTGGTGAATCAATTTATTTTCAAAACTGCTAATATCCGTGGACATATGCATTGTAGTGAGAATTCCATGTCTTCTAGGGTAAGTTGTGTGTTTTATGTTTGATGCTATTGAGAAAAAAACTTTACCCATCATTATTATTGTGACAGGTGCCATGTTTTCCTATATATATTGTTTACTTTGAAGTGAATATGGAACATCCTTTTATGTAATATAGAGAAAAAATCTATATATAGACATATATAGTAAGCCATATCCTTAATTTTAGAATATGCATTACTTTATGATCAGATTACATCATATTAGGGATTTCCTTTGCTCATAGCCGCCCTAGGTTGCGACTAATAATACCAATTGTGTAGTGTAAATTACCTTCACATTTGTCGATACTTCAGATTATATAGTCTCATAGCAAGAGCAAGAGGTTACATGAAATGCATGTTGTAAAGCACATTTCAGGATAAATTGACATACTTCACAACAAATGTTAGCTTTTACATATAATATATTGAGGTAATATAGTGTCATATAAGGGCACTATCATAATTTTAACTGTATATTGATATACATTTCATTAATATTATGTAATGAAATATATGTATAATATATTTTAGAAAATGTTACCTTTACATATAATATATTGAGGTAATGTTTTAATTAAAATTGGAGATGGCTAATTTAACATTGCTAATCAAAGTTCTTCTTTTGGTTATTATTTTAGTTAATTCTATATGAGTTAAGCTTAATGTAATTAAATCAATAATTTAATAAAAATGTAATTGTAAATATGAGAGTGAACTCACATGCCTTTTGTTTTATTTGTTTCATTGTGGGTTTTCAATAGCATCTTCCAACTCTAGCTTCGGTGACACCAAACACACTCTCCATGCTCCAAAGAACTTGACCATAAAATTTAATCATATACAATGAGTTGTATGAATAGTGATATTTCAGTATTTATGCAATATAAATTAGCGTCGTCCCTAGGCACGTGCAGGGGGTACGATGCACTAGGCCTCCAAATACCTGGGACTTCCAAAATTATAACCTTGCTAGTACATGTATTAATGTGTTCAAAGCCCAACAGCCAGCATTCGTAAAGTAATAATGTTTATAGGAAGCCCAACAAGCAGCACAATACATGGAGCACTATTAGAATAAAATCCTACAATAACGAGTGTTTTTCCACTGTAATAACGGCCAAAATGGCCGACACTACTTAAACGTTATTACAGTGATCCATTTTGAGTATCAGCAAGGACCAGCCATTATTGCAGTGCTACATTGCAATATCGAGCATGCTGACGCCATGCCGCCTGACATCACGTTGGTCGTTATTGCAGTGGTGCACTGCAATAACGGTGAGCTGACATCACCTTGACCGATATTGCACAGTGAGAATTGCAATACCGACCAAGGTGATGTCATCATTCATACATACATAAGTCATATATATATATATATATATATATATATATATATATATATATATATATATCGGAAATTGCCGGCTACAACCGCGGGTACCTACCCACGCACGGAATAGGTCCCAGTCCCCATATCGCAGCCGTCGGATACTCACCCTGTCATCTGAGTCCGGATGGCAGCAAGACAATTACTTTCACCACCCCACCATCAAGCACCTAATCAACTAGCTAGAGAGTACATAGACATGATTCAATGCATATGGGGAATGGGATGTACGACAAGGCTGCGGTACAATGCAGCAGGCTTGATATTTATGACCCGCTCCATGCCCAGCTCACGCTAGTTTTTCTGATACTCTCACTCTTGTAGCTACCGAACCGCCATTTGCAAGCAAACGATAGCTTCTGGATCTTTGGTTCCGAGCTTCCTGCTCACTCAGAAATGGGGCAAGCGCAGTCCAACGTGAGTCAGATGCCAACCTCTTCATCCCCTCAAGTTTCGGTTTGTCATACTTGTCTAACTTAATTGCAGGAAGTTTGCCGCGGCAATGCTGGGTTCCTACCTAGCTACCATCTGCTGAAAGTTCAACCGGCCGACCTGGAGAGGCTTGTAATTTCTTCCCCCACACAATCCGTGGTTGAATTTTAACACTTTGCATTTGGTTGGCACTTCTCATCCTTCTTTTTCCTTAGTTCCTCCCTCGACATCTGGTTGCACTTTGCGAGCTCCATGCTGGAGACAAAGTGGCAATAGCGGACTGCCTCGGCCGGTGGTTCATCGCCATTGTCCATTCATGCGGAGGTATGTATTTCTTGGGGACCGGTTGGGCTGACTTCGTGCAGGAGGCTGGAGTGAAATGGCAAGACTTCATCCTCTTCAAGTTCAAGAATGCGCGCGCCTGCAAAGCCATGGTGCTGTGACATCCCCTCCGAGATACCCAGGACTCGGTACAGGGGGACACTCGACGCAGCGAGTTACAACAGTTCATCATCTCATACAAGCTAGAATATATACATCATGGTATAATACAACCAGGTTTTCGAAATACAAACATTGTACAGCGGAAGCATAATACATTAATGAAGTTTAATAATCTACGAGTCTTGCAGCGGAAACTTGAACTTTACAACAAAGACCACTAGCGTGATGTACTCGAGCCCGTCGTACATCACGATACTCCTCGCTCGGGACGTCGGGATCTGTTCCCACTTGAGGGAACCACCCTCGGAACACGGCTCCTCTTCCGGACCACTACCGTGACAGTCGTGGAAGCACGACTCGGTCCTGAAAAACATAACGAACAAACCTTGAGTATTCTAATACTCGGCAAGACCGACCCGTCAACGAGCACGCTAAGGCCGACGCCTAGTATGCAAAGGCTTTCCGGCTGTGGAGTTGACTCACTTGCGAAAACAGCTCTAATGGTTGATCCTTACTTTCAGTGTTTTAGCTCAACATTAAGATTCATTAACATCTATGTTTGCAGTCTACAGCTATTGCAATCATGTTTGCAAGACAAGATCACTTTTCGACCAACAATTCTTTCATCTCTCATCCTCATCTTTCAGTTGATTACTACGATGTGACGAGCTAAACAAGCGGTACTCATTACTGCGAGGGACAGCGATTCGAATCGATTTATACCAGCTGGCAAAACCCGACTACACGACGTATACGCACCGCACCGGTCGTATACGACAACCTTTCCCGCTAGCACCTGACGGAAGACTAGCCATTTCCAACTCCTCCGGGAGTATGGCGACGCCACGACTTCCCTCGTGGTCGACCCATCTCCCTCCCGTGAGACTATCCTCTCACTAACAGCTAGTAAAAGAGAGTTGGCTACGCTACATCTCCGGGGCGATAGGGTACATCAGCTTGCTGGGCCCATGATACCGAGCATGTAGTACGGTACGTTCAAACTTGTTCAACTAAGCCGACAACGGTACGGTCCTTGACCGACACGGACGGGGCTACCACCTTGCAAGACCTCATCTCCGTCTTGTCCTTTCTCCTACGGGGCCCGTCCGGTCTCGGGTTATTCACATCTTCACTTCCATTCTCATCTTTCTCTTATCATTCTACTTAGCAATAATAAACCAGTCATTACCCTATCTCTCGCGAGTAGTGTATGCCACCACTCGTCTTCTACCGATTCCCTATAACTTAAGCTTAGCGATCGTTAACTCTATTGAGCTACCTGTATCGAGTATAGCATAAACAAATGGAAACCTATCTCATGCATCTAGGGTATCAAGCAACTCCTATAACCTAATGCACAATCACGACTCATTATCGTGATAAAAGAAAAGACTTTAAAATCATAGGTGGGATGCACCGGGGCTTGCCTGGATTCGAGTCGGAGTCGGCTTTCTCGTGGGTTGGTCGACTTGAAGCTTCAGTCTCTCGCCTCGACCTCGGACGGAACCTCGATCACGCCGGGACCTAGGTCGACCAACAATACAATACGTCGCGAATCACAACCATGCATGCATGAATGTACATGATATGATTATGCAAGGGTTTCCTTAAATGCGTTCATTAACCAACAATTACTGATTCATTATGTTCGGTAATTAACAACTAACAATTAATAATTAATCATGCTCGTTAACTAATACTTAATCCTGGTCATTAATTAACAATTAATCTTGTTTATTAAATTACAAATACTCATGTTAATTAACAATTAATCATGTTCATTAATTAACAATTCATGATTAATCATTAATCAATGATACATAGAGTACTAAAGTGGGATCACATAAAATGACGGTGTTTATGTTTAATTTTTTGGAAAACAAACTTAACGAAAACTTTCGTCTGCAGTATCTCTAATTTTTAAATAAATTTATTTTTCAAAATCAAACAATAATTAGCATAAAATAATAGATTATCTTAATTAAAGGAAGGTAATTAATTAAACTATGAAATTATAATTTCTCAAAATATGCATTTGAATACATAACTAAATAGAGAGTAATTTTATGAATCTAATGCACTTTATTTGGCATTTTTCTGATTTTTGTGGAATTTTCCACGAATTTTTGAAGTTTAGATAAATCCTGAAAATAAAGAAAAACGTGAATAATAAAAGGACCTTTGGGCTGGTAGGATTGCAGCCCAGTGGGCAAGGCGGCCCACTAGGGCGCACGGCCCAGGAACGCCTCGGAGTTCCACCAGCAGGACGGGCATGCGGTGCTGCAGCACGCGCACAGGATGCACTCGGACAGCCCGTCCAACTTCTTCCTCTCCGCCGGCGACTGCGCGTGCTCCCGCCGGGCACGAGCGGCGGCTTCTTGGTCTTGAGCCGGTGCTCCATGGACTTGTACTGCTGGTAGAAGGCGGTGAGGTCTACGACCAGGTCCTTGACGACGAACATGTGCGGCAGCGGCGTGACCATGCTCGGGCCGCGAGGTGTCGGCGTCCACGGCTTGAGGCAGGCCACGGTGTTGACGTCGTCGATGCTCATGGAGATCACGCACCAATTGGAGGAAGAACGAAGCGAGGAGGCTCACCGTGTGTGGAGTATTTTGCAGGAACGTGGATGGTGGTCGCCGGTGACGTCCTCCGGGAATCTTCAAAATACTCTCTGAAAACTCAACCAAATGGATCGAGGTTTCTTCCCATAGCTTTGGTGGGTTGATGCGCATCGATCTGCAGCCTTGGTCCGAGCTGGGATGGAGTGTAGCGGCGGCGCAATGGAGCTCACGAGTGGCAGCTATGGTGGGTGTCCTGCGGTGCGAAAATACGAGAGAGGGAGACAGACGCACGACTTGCGGCTTTATTGTGGACGACTAGAGGAGCAAGCTGCTGCGTGGACGAGGCGGGGCTGCGTGGCACGAGCTGGCCGGGCGCGCGGCCAGAAGAGCTGCGTGGCGCCGGCGGCAAGGCGGTGCGGGGTGAGGCGGTTCGGAGGGGAAGAAAAGAAAGAGATTTGGCCACCGGCCTGTTTTGGAATTTTTGCAAAAACGTCCTTCTGTTTTTACTTAATTGAAAAGCATACTTCCAAGGCTCGAAAAATTTTGCGAAAATTCAGGGATACATTTGAGAATATTCTGGATCTTTTTCCTTTTAGGACGAAGTTCAAATTCCAAATAAATTTTGAATTAAAAATTCAAATTGAAATTAAAAAGAGACGCTTTCATTATTGCTTGTGGACATTTTTACAAAATAAAATAATTTCGTATCAACTGCATAAATCTCTTATTGTTATATTTAATCAACAGAAAATGTTAAACTCCAAAATTTCTTTTGTTTAATTTCCTCCTTTAAGAATTTGATTTTAACTTAGGTTAAATTCATTATTTTATGTGCATTTTTACACCAAATGAAATAGCTTTAAAAATGCAACATGATGACATGATCATGAATGACATGAGATGCACTTTTGTTTGTGAGGGTTGTTACAGCCCTCCCCCTTATAGGAATCTCGTCCCGAGATTCACGATTCGAAACGCCTAGATGATGGTACTAAAGCGGTTGGGGTAGTTGGATCGGAGAAACTTTTCGGGTTCCCATGTAGCTTCCAGCTTCGAGGGATTGCTCCACTGAATCTTGTAGAACCGGAGGATTCGATGTCGAGTCACTCGATCCTTAGTGTCGAGCACTCTGCTCGGATATTCGTCGGACGTCAATCTGATCGTAAGCTGTTCCACATTTGTCTGTCGGAATGTGTACTAGTGGTTTCAAACACGTCTTTCTTTGAGATATGTGGAACACCTTGCGAATTCCGATAAGTGTGCTTGGTAATTCCAACGATATGCCCCGGCTCCACATCTTTCTTGAATTGGAAAAGGTTCGATATACTTGTAGAGCTAACTTTCCTTAATTCCAAATTGCTTGGATAGCTTTGGTAGGAGATACCTAGAGATAACTTAGTCTCCGGCCTTGAGCACTATTCTCGACGTCCCTTATTTGGTTTGTCGAGATTTAGCTCTCTTTAGGTTCGTTGAATGAGGCTTACTTGCTCTGTGGCATCGTTTGCTAGATCCGATCCCAATATTATTCTCACTCCAAGTTTTGACCAATTCAACGGTGTACGACGACCACGACCGTATAGAGCTTGGAACTCGTGACATTCCAAGCACTTTCTTGATAGCTGTTATTGTATGAAAATTCTTCTAATGGTAGGCATCTTTCCAAACATAGCAAGACACAAGCTCGAAGCATATCTACTAAATATTGGTTGATTCTCTCTGTCTGTCTATCTCGTTTGAGGGTGAATAAGCTAAACTTCGAATTAACCTCGTTCGCAATGACTCATGTACTCGCTCCCGTAATCTGGTTACAAACCGAGCTCCTTGATCCGAGATGATGGTCTTTGGTACTCCATGTAGACAGAAAATACGGTGATGTATAGTTCTGCATATTTCTCGGCGGTGTACCGAGTAGATACCGGTATGAAGTGAGCCGACCTTGGTCAACTCTGTCCACTATGACCCACATAGAGTCGTGCTTACGTGGAGTTAACGGTAAGCCGATAATGACATCCATACTAATATCTTCCTATTTCTATTCGGAAATACTCAAAGATGGAAGTGGACCCGCTTGCTTCCGATGACCTACTTTCACTCATCGGCCGGTGTTTCACTCACGAGACATACCTTGCTAATTCTCGTTTCCTTCTTGTCCACTAGAATCTTTTCTTCAAGTCTTATACATCTTGTTGGTTCCAGGATCAATAGTGAGTAGATGTATGTACTTCATCCAAGTATCTCCTTGCGAAGTTCCAAGTTCTTAGGTACTACTAGCCTATTCTTGAGCCGAGATCACACATTTATTATCTTCTCTTCGTAAACACTTGACTTTACCCTTCTTGAGTCGTCTTTTGATGTGTTCCATACTAGCATCCCGCTTCGAGCTGCTATCACTTCTTCGCAAATGGTAGGAATAAGAGCTAACTACTCAATATTCCATATGGAAGAACTCGAAGACCGGGTTCGCTAGTTTCCTCTTCCGAGTGCTTCGGTTAATAGCTGAGTCGTGAAATTGTTGCAATGAGCTTTCCTACTCAAGGCATCGGCTATGACATTGGCTTTCCCGGAATGGTGATGGATCTCGCTCTCATAATCCTTAATTCAAACCATCTTCATTGGCATCTGTTCGGATCCGCTTGAGTGAAGATTTGTGCGGGAAAACACTTTTGCTCTCATCTATTGATCACACAAGATGTCAATTCGAGGAAAGGAATACTTGTGCTTAATGGTCACTGCACTCACGGTTCGATAATCCACACACAACCTCAAAGTTTGATCCTTCTTCTTGACGAACAATGCTAGACATTCCCGGGTGATGAACTTGGGCGGATATACCTCTTATCCGAGTAACTCCTTTAGTTGCACCTTTACTTCGCCGACTCATTGGGTGGCATCCGATACTGGTCTTCGATATGGGTGCGGTTTCGGTTGAAGTTCTCTCTTGAACCTTACTTGCTCGATTAGGTGGTAAACCTGGTAAGTCTCCTGGAGAACATCGGGGTTTCCGTAACGTACGAGAATGTCTTCCAAACTTTTACCAGTACTCTTATCAATCACCGGAAAAGTAGCTTGGGAAGAAGTCAACGGAAAACAATCTCGTCCGTGAAGAAGAAGAGTTCATGTGACTGCGAAATCATCTATATCCAGATCTGCCTTACGATACTTCATCCATCTCATGCCAAGAATCACATCCAATCCTTGTCCATTTAAGATTATAAAGGAGGTGGGATAATCCTTACGAATCAACCTCGAGGGTATCTCGGTAGTACTTTGATCTGCAAGTGTATTACCCTAAGGTGATGATATGAGATGTGGATATATCATCTTGTGTGACGGAGGGTTATATTCTTGGACATATCCTCTTGTCGATGAAGTTGCGGTTTGCTCCCGAGTCAAATAACATATCGGCAGCATGATGGTTGATAGAGATCAAACCAGTCATGACTTGTGATCCTTTCGGAATCTCCTCAAATGTGATGACGTTGACACGACCAGTCTTCATCTTATTTTTACTTGCATGATTCTGCTTTGTTGGTGCGACACCTCCTTGAGCCAAGTGTTCAAGACAACCACCGTTGTAGCATGGATGATCAGCGGGTTAGGGTGTCGAGGATAAGGACGTATACTCAATGAGTCCGATTGTTGAACCGTTGAACAGGAGAACATCCGTTGCTGATACTCGAGGTGACCGTTATAGCATAGGCTCGAACCTCCGATCTGCTGTAGAAATGTAGACTGGACGATATGTGGAAGGTACTTCACTTCCTGTTCACCGGCTGCTCTCTTCTTAGTCTTCTCTTCTTAATGAACACGGAGAGCATCCTCCATAAAACTAACTCCTTGATCCAAATTTAGACTGTCGGGATGCTTGTTGTCAATATCTATCACTTTCATGCCGAGATCGGGGTTCACGAGATCTATAAGGGGTTGGTGACAAGTCAATGATGAAGGAAAAGATTTAACGGGAATGGTTAAGATTTAGAAACAACATGGATTATCAAAAAGATGCGACAGCGCTTTCGTCTGTTTTGGTGTTGAAGGAAATATAGGCTTAAGACATTTACAAGGATAATTGCACCGATGAGTTTCCAATACAATATTCTTCTTTTCGGTTGCGTACCCTAGGTTATACACCATCCGTTCGGAAGAACATTATATTTGGATTCTCTGCTAGTTTCAAAATAGAGTATGCATTTCCATATCGCTCATGTTTGACTTTGAGAAGCGCACGGGCGAACCGGCACAATTCGAAGGCAAAATGGCAATTTAGAAGTGCAAAACACCCATTTCCAAACTAGCTCTTGGTACAACTTAGTCTAGTCGAAAAGGGAATTATTCTTTCTCAAATGGAAGTCACTCAAGAATCTTCAAGGAAAGATAAGTTCATGATGTAATTGAGTGAAAGAAGGAGAATGACTTTCGGACTAGGAATAGTCATCTCATAATATCTGGTATCTTATCATCCGGAAAGTTCTATCTAGATGAAGAGTCCGAAAAGAAATCAAAATGGCTATTACTCGGAGGGAGAAAGAGAACTTTTGGTGGCTACAAGTGGTAGTTGACCGGTCATCCGGCTGGATAAGGCCTAGAGCAATCGAAGTGGCATCGGTGACTAGTTTCTAGATTCTTTACTCATTCATTTCGTCCTTCTGCTCTTCCCTGGAAGGTTATTGGACTTGTTCAAGCTCCGAGTATATCATCATGTGTCCGTCGGATCTGCATCTAGGTATTTAACCCTTTCTTTGGCGAGTTGTAAGTTGTTCATCCTAAGATTTTATCTTTAATCTATCCTCTTTAAATCCCTAGTTCTCATATGGGGCTCCTTGATAATACACATGATCGTCCCTGTATTTGATTGCCTTTGAGCATATGTATATGAAGATCTTAAATTTCCCCTTTCTATTGTCTCTGTGTGAGAGTTCTTCTTGCCTTCTATTTCACTAGCATAAACCTCTTCGGTGCCATCCGTAGGAAACTATGGTGCCATCCGTAGGAAACTAACTCTATACTACGATACTAACTAAGTATAACCCCATCTTTTTAATATAGCACTCAACATGACATGATGCATGCTCGCGAGTCTACTATACGTACTATAGTATATAAGACTACAACGAATAGTTAGCACTTCCCAAAACCCGAACATCGAACAGTTAGTAAAAATCTAACTATTCTACATCCTTATAGGGCTCCGTACTCTCTCGTGTTCTAAATGCACTAAACGTGTTAAGATTTGAAAACAAGCTTGTAATGATGAACTGTTGCCTCCGAACCGCTCCGATACCAGCTGTGACATCCCCTCCGGGATACCCGGGACTCGGTACGGGGGGACACTCGACGCAGCGAGTTACAACGAGTTCATCATCTCATACAAGCTAGAATATATACATCACGGTATAATACAACCAGGTTTTCGAAATACAAACATTGTACAGCGGAAGCATAATACATTAATGAAGTTTAACAATCTACGAGTCTTGCAGCGGAAACTTGAACTTTACAACAAAGACCACTAGCGTGATGTACTGAGCCCGTCGTACATCACGATACTCCTCGCTCGGGACGTCGGGATCTGTTCCCACTTGAGGGAACCACCCTCGGAACACGGCTCCTCTTCCGGACCACTACCGTGACGGTCGTGGAAGCACGACTCGGTCCTGAAAAACATAACGAACAAACCTTGAGTATTCTAATACTCAGCAAGACCGACCCGTCAACGAGGCATGCTAAGGCCGACGCCTAGTATGCAAAGGCTTTACGGCTGTGGAGTTGACTCACTTGCGAAAACAGCTCTAATGGTTGATCCTTACTTTCGATGTTTTAGCTCAACATTAAGATTCATTAACATCTATGTTTGCAGTCTACAACTATTGCAATCATGTTTGCAAGACAAGATCACTTTTCGACCAACAATTCTTTCATCTCTCATCCTCATCTTTCAGTTGATTACTACGATGTGACGAGCTAAACAAGCGGTACTCATTACTGCGAGGGACAGCGATTCGAATCGATTTATACCAGCTGGCAAAACCCGACTACACGACGTATACGCACCGCACCGGTCGTATACGACAACCTTTCCCGCTAGCACTCGACGAGAAAACTAGCCATTTCCAACTCCCCGAGAGTATGGCGACGCCACGACTTCCCTCGTGGTCGACCCATCTCCCTCCCGTGAGACTATCCTCTCACTAACGACCGATAAAAGAGAGTTGGCTACGCTACATCTCCGGGGCGATAGGGTACATCAGCTTGTTGGGCCCATGATACCAGGCATGTAGTACGGTACGTTCAAACTTGTTCAACTAAGCCGACAACGGTACGGTCCTTGACCGACACGGACGGGGCTACCACCTTGCAAGACCTCATCTCCGTCTTGCCCTTTCTCCTACGGGGCCCGTCCGGTCTCGGAGTTATTCACATCTTCACTTCCATTCTCATCTTTCTCTTATCATTCTACTTAGCAATAATAAACCAGTCATTACCCTATCTCTCGCGAGTAGTGTATGCCACCACTCGTCTTCTACCGATTCCCTATAACTTAAGCTTAGCGATCGTTAACTCTATTGAGCTACCTGTATCGAGTATAGCATAAACAAATGGAAACCTATCTCATGCATCTAGGGTATCAAGCAACTCCTATAACCTAATGCACAATCACGACTCATTACTCGTGATAAAAGAAAAGACTTTAAAATCATAGGTGGGATGCACCGGGGCTTGCCTGGATTCGAGTCGGAGTCGGCTTTCTCGTGGGTTGGTCGACTTCGAAGCTTCCGTCTCCTGCCTCGACCTCGGACGGAACCTCGATCACGCCGGGACCTAGGTCGACCAACAATACAATACGTCGCGAATCACAACCATGCATGCATGAATGTACATGATATGATTATGCAAGGGTTTCCTTAAATGCGTTCATTAACCAACAATTATCGATTCATTATGTTTAGTAATTAACAACTAACAATTAACAATTAATCATGCTCGTTAACTAATACTTAATCCTGGTCATTAATTAACAATTAATCTTGTTTATTAAATAACAAATACTCATGTTAATTAACAATTAATCATGTTCATTAATTAACAATTCATGATTAATCATTAATCAATGATACATAGAGTACTAAAGTGGGATCACATAAAATGACGGTGTTTATGTTTAATTTTTTGGAAAACAAACTTAACGAAAACTTTCGTCTGCAGTATCTCTAATTTTTAAATAAATTTATTTTTCAAAATCAAACAATAATTAGCATAAAATAATAGATTATCTTAATTAAAGGAAGGTAATTAATTAAACTATGAAATTATAATTTCTCAAAATATGCATTTGAATACATAACTAAATAGAGAGTAATTTTATGAATCTAATGCACTTTGTTTGGCATTTTTCTGATTTTTGTGGAATTTTCCACGAATTTTTGAAGTTTAGATAAATCCTGAAAATAAAGAAAAACGTGAATAATAAAAGGACCTTCGGGCTGGTAGGATTGCAGCCCAGTGGGCAAGGCGGCCCACTAGGGCGCACGGCCAAGGAACGCCTCGGAGTTCCACCAGCAGGACGGGCATGCGGTGCTGCAGCACGCGCACGGGATGCACTCGTACAGCCCGTCCAACTTCTTCCTCTCCGCCGGCGATCTGCGCGTGCTCCCGCCGGGCACGGCGGCGGCTTCTTGGTCTTGAGCCGGTGCTCCATGGACTTGTACTGCTGGTAGAAGGCGGTGAGGTCTACGACCAGGTCCTTGACGACGAACATGTGCGGCAGCGGCGTGACCATGCTCGGGCCGCGAGGTGTCGGCGTCCACGGCTTGAGGCGAGGCCACGGTGTTGACGTCGTCGATGCTCATGGAGATCACGCACCAATTGGAGGAAGAACGAAGCGAGGAGGCTCACCGTGTGTGGAGTATTTTGCAGGAACGTGGATGGTGGTCGCCGGTGACGTCCTCCCGGGAATCTTCAAAATACTCTCCGAAAACTCAACCAAATGGATCGAGGTTTCTTCCCATAGCTTTGGTGGGTTGATGCGCATCGATCTGCAGCCTTGGTCCGAGCTGGGATGGAGTGTAGCGGCGGCGCAATGGAGCTCACGAGTGGCAGCTATGGTGGGTGTCCTCCGGTGCGAAAATACGAGAGAGGGAGACAGACGCACGACTTGCGGCTTTATTGTGGACGACTAGAGGAGCAAGCTGCTGCGTGGACGAGCGGGGCTGCGTGGCACGAGCTGGCCAGGCGCGCGGCCAGAAGAGCTGCGTGGCGCCGGCGGCAAGGCGGTGCGGGGTGAGGCGGTTCGGAGGGAAGAAAAGAAAGAGATTTGGCCATCGGCTCTGTTTTGGAATTTTGGCAAAAACGTCCTTCTGTTTTTACTTAATTGAAAAGCATACTTCCAAGGCTCGAAAAATTTTGCGAAAATTCAGGGATACATTTGAGAATATTCTGGATCTTTTTCCTTTTAGGACGAAGTTCAAATTCCAAATAAATTTTGAATTAAAAATTCAAATTGAAATTAAAAAGAGACGCTTTCATTATTGCTTGTGGACATTTTTACAAAATAAAATAATTTCGTATCAACTGCATAAATCTCTTATTGTTATATTTAATCAACAGAAAATGTTAAACTCCAAAATTTCTTTTGTTTAATTTCCTCCTTTAAGAATTTGATTTTAACTTAGGTTAAATTCATTATTTTATGTGCATTTTTACACCAAATGAAATAGCTTTAAAAATGCAACATGATGACATGATCATGAATGACATGAGATGCACTTTTGTTTGTGAGGGTTGTTACAGGTGCTAGGACCACACGGGACACGAAATACCCAAAGATCAAGGATATCCACTACGACCGTGTCATCCCGTGTCACGATGAAGGTAAGCAATATTCATGTATTAGCTCACCCACGGACATACTCAAGCCGATGACCAGGACTCACTAATCGATTTCCAGTTCATTGCTGGCCGCAACCGGAGTCACCGCATAGCGCTATCCAAGCGGGACCTTGCACAAGACCCCTTGCGCTCGAGGAAGGTAGCGGAGATAGCTCAGGAACTCCTAGCACTTGGCAAGGTTGCACGATGACCAATAGAACAATCTCAACAAGATAGGTAAACTATTATGCAGGTGGTTGACAACATGTGCCGTTTCCTTTAAGTTCAGGGTATAGAGGCGCGTTCTACAACACTCACCGCATAGTCGTAGATTCATCGATCAAGGAATGGATCAAGAGTCTCAGCACGCCGAGCCCCAAGTCCCGTTGTATCTGTGCAAGCTAGAAATGTTCGATGTAACAGCAAAGCTGATGGTTAGGTCCCTTAAAACTCAAATTATTCTAGTTGTGCATGCGATCGCATTTTCGACCCCGTCTCATGTGTACACATGGCTACTTACGCAGCATTCAAGCCAGGATATAGCATGGCGCATATCAAACCATTGATGACGGCCGGGGATCAACCCATCTACCTTGAATGCGGCTCGGACGACAGGGTGCCAGCGAAGCTCGCAATAGGCTTCGATGAAAGGGCATACATCAAGGATGGATGGGATGTGATGGTAGACCGATACTATCTCGAAGAAGGAACTAAGTGCATCTTCAAGCTCGACAAGTTTGGGAACAGCCTTACAGTAGTTCTTTATGTAATCTAGATTTTGTATAAGGGCCAAGTAGCCCAGTAGTTTTTAGCTTAACCTCACATGCGATGAGTACTACCTCTAATCAAATAAGCCTCAGCAGAATGTACCGGCTTTTGCACGTACCCCCTGACCGAAATATGTGATTGTGCAATCAGTTCTTGCATTCTTCATTCCCGCTGTTTTGCACCACACCAGGCAGTCTACAAAGTACAACGCCACAGGATTTTAAGCTCCCTGTCCCTTCCCATCAGCATTGCATGCAGAATTCTATAGAAATTCCGATTGCACTCTTTTTGTAAAGCAGAAAGGCATACTACGTTGCATCGACTAGGGAGTGGCAGAACCCACCCAACTTGTAGCGCACCTGCAAAGTAGTGAATGAACGGTTGCCATTTTTTTTTCAAAGTCAGGCCTTTGATTGCCAATTCAAAGGTCCCGCCAGTAACCACCAAATTTTCGGGCAGGGTTTGGTTCCCGCCTAGACCTCCACCACCCCCTTGCCGACTGCCACTATAACTTCGTTGGGTCACCCTGTACCGCCTCCTCACACCCATCTTCTTACGAACTCACCGCAGAGGCTCATCACAATAAAGCAAGGTATGTTATCATCTATGCATTCTTCTATCGCAGATCCCCTCTCCCCCAGGCCACAAATGCTTATGTTGAAGATCCAATCTTCTTTTTTTAACAGCATGCAACCGGGCAATCCCGTGGCGTGGTTCAATCGGGGCAAACGGAGTCCACGAGATAGCCACCAAACAGCCGCTGCCCACATGTCGAGTACTACATCAGCAAGGGAAGGAACATTTGGTAACCCTGTCCTCTTTCGACAGCTTAACGACATAGTTCAATCATTCACCGACGAGCACCGTGAAATTTGTCGCGCAGCTGGGTTCGGATGCTTTGCCACTAGGATACCAGAGTTTTATTTTGACGAGACCTTTAGCTTATGGCTCATGTCCAAAGTATACCTCATTTACCGTTACTTTACACTAAAAGGACAGCCAAACCTTCATTTTTTCCACGAAGATGCCCATTGCATTTTCGGTCTGCCCTTTCGCGGCCGAGCCCCGTGGGATCACTCCCTACCAAAGGGAGCAAACACAATTCGATTGGTAAAACAGTCGATTGGGTCACTTGATGAGGACGAACCAACAAGCATTGCGGCTACAAGAACGCTAGCCAGACTGCGTAGCATAGACTCCGTTCAGGACAAGGAAAGCTTCTTAAGAGCGTTTGTAGTTTTCGTCATAAGCATGCTGGTAGACTCAAAGGAACCAGCGGACATAGAAAGCCACAATTATTTCCCAGGCCTCGTGGACATTGATCAAGTAGCCAACCTCAACTGGTCAGCATGTGTTGTTGAAGCAGTAATAGATTGCTGTAGAGCAGCTAGGATAAAAGGAAAGAAGAGGGCAACACCATGTCCACCAGCGGGAGCTCTCTTGTTCCTGCAGGTTCGAATCTGCTCTATCTTTCGTTGCTGACACGACAACATAAAACTTTAGTCCCCCGCTTATTCAAATTTTAGCCCCGTTTGCACTGCAGATTTTCTACCTGAACAATATGGACTACGGCCGGGAATCGATGCCAATAGGACCGATCCCCAGACTTCATGCTTTCGCCCCAGAGACTATCTCCCGTATGATTCTAGCGGACATTGTGGGGCTGAAAGGACCCGCTCCGTCCAGGGTTTTCGGGGCCGGCAAGGTAAATTCTTTTTAAAAACTAACCGTGTTTGCCAAGGTGGTCACCATTTATTTTTTTGACAGCTGCGCGACGATGATCAAGTCATCTACCGAAGGCACGTAAGAAACAGCTGGAACAACACGGAGGAATCGGCACAAAAGGAAAAGAACAAAGCCTGCAAGCGAGTAAGAGAGCCTCCTCCCAAGGTCTCGCCAGCGATGCCAAAAGCAACGGCGAATGATGTAGCGGTAAATAGCCAAACCTGAAACAACACATTCAAATATGTCACTAGTACACGAATGGCCAACTATTCCTATCTTAACTCCCCATCGGTGGGCGCACAGGATGTTTTGCGATCCACTATCAGGGTAAAAGCATACAAAGCAAAATGCCTTAAACTACTGACGCAGGCACGTTTAGGAATTGAGCTAGAAACAGATTTGCTGGTCGCCGACCTTCAAGCCCTGAGCATAAACCAAGAATCCACCCAAAGCAGCTCAACAAGCACAGGTTGGCATCTCTGTGGACCGTACTTTGATATTCGCCCTTTTTGCAACCTACTATGATTTATTCAATCTTCGCCGCAGGCAAACCGACCCCACCAACACCACCTGTCACCCAAACGAAAAGTACCTCGACGATTTCAAGCCCCTAGGATTTCACTGCCCCATCATTTGATCTCGGGATCGATGCAATCGAGACCCCTTGCGAGACAGGATCCCCAAGCAACATCGGCTGCACTCAGAACATAGTCACCCCAAGCCCACCACGGAAGGCCCGACGCCAGCTGGGTCCACTGTCCGTAGCCGAAACAACGAGACTATTAGCAGAAGCATTCTTACAGGCGAAAAGATCAATAATGGAGATCAACCTTAACGACACAGCAGCAGAAGAAGAGTTCACATCCTCACCAATAACCAGAACCGCGGTTGACAAAGGAAAATTCGCAAAGTCACCGTGGGAATTATCCGGGGGACCAAAGGTTAGAGACGTCGTACAGGCCGAGGAATTCTACATGTTGGCTATTTCCGACGATCAAGAGAAGGCGAGGTAATTGTTAGAACCCGATTTAAAAGCATCTACTTTTTATGCACTGGCCAACAGGGGACACACATTTTTTTGATTTTGCAAAACACAGGTGCTGGCTACGGCATGAGGTCCCCAAATTCCTAGAGGTAACAGGGGCGGCACTACTTGACGCCCTTCTCCCAGGAAAAGAGATCACTATGGAGGTCTGCGACGCCCTGTTCCGGATCACGCACCAAGACGACCGCGACAGTCGTGGAAAAATTGAGAAAAACTGTTGAAGGCACTTTCTTGAATCTGACTTTGCGGTTAGGTCCCTGAATCCACAATCCCGATCAGCAGGGTTCTGTACTATCAAAGCCGCAGTTTTTAATTTTACATCCCTACCTTTCTCTTCCAGGTTAGAGTGCTGTCAGACGATAATTTCCTGGACTCTAGATCTATACGGCAACAGTTTTCCAGCGCTCACCTAACCTATGCCTTATGCAGATGCCAGATGGTAAGTTCGACATGAACACAACACACTAACCACGGCACAAAATTCCCTCCATTTGCCTCCTCCTTTAAATCAGAAATGGCCCAGTTTTTCTGTGTAGCTCAAGTGGAAAGGAACTGGTGCGCAATATACTGGGATATGAAACGACAACAAATGACGGTGTTTGCCCCCGGATACACCTGCAGAGACAAGGAAAACAAATGGGCCGCACACAAACACGTAGCAGCAAAATTGCTAGCTGGTTTAGCACAATGCATTTCCACTTTCTTTGCTGGATGGGCCATAGAGAAAAATAAATGGACCACAGTGTTCCTAATGCAGCAACCGGATGGGACAGTGAAGCAACAGGGAACTTGGTTTGTTTAATCCCTCGTGCATTTTTGTTTTCACCAGCACGCTCATTCTCAAACTGAACAGGTTTCATTTACAAAGCAATCTAAACTTGACGCAGGGCCGATTCTGGTATTCTGGCACTCAAGTTTTGTAGGTCTTTCAACGGGATCAGCCACGATGCTACTCTTCCGCTCGTAAGAACATAAAATCACCCCAGCAACCCAGCACATGCCTTTCCATGACAGCTTTTCTAACGCAGTGTATTTCCGCTTTTTGTAACCAGGTACGCGGCGATGACAAAGCGGGATCAAGGAGAGAAAGAGCACAGATTATATACGACCTCATGCACCTCAAGAATAATAAGTCGAAACCGCCAGCTACATTTGTAGAAGATGTTTCAGATTAGTGATGTTATTATGAATCTGTTTGGTGAGCCGGTAGTTTGAAAAATGCTGATGTGTGAGCCGTTACCTAAGACAAATAACACAGATGTAGTCATTTTATGTGTACTTTTTCGGAAACAGCTATGATTAAATAAATCCACCCATCTAATGATCTAGTACACGAACTGGCATGGGTAACCACACCATCTTCAGCATACTTTTAGTTATCAAGAAATTCATGCAGCACCGCAGCGTCCTTACCTGCTTTTCCTCACGCAATTATGTTGTACCGTAGTCTGCTTTCTTCTATTTCAGTTTCACCAATTCATGCAGTACTGCAATATTCATTTTTTTCTTCCAGTTTTCACGAAATCACGCAGTACCGCAACTTGAATTGTCCAACGTCACACTCTGCGGGGACTACCATTTTTCTTTTTGTACACCGGCGACCATCTCTGATACGCAAATGCAGGTTGTACGCCTCGAAAAAAGCATCTAGTCCGGATTGGAGCATTGAATTGTTGCCCGCCTGGCCAGGACAGTCCAGGTAATTTAAAAACCCTAGAACAAGGCACGAGAGCTCCTCCTACACAGCTCGAAGCCACCAAGCGCCATGAGCGCACTCCCCTACACTATGGACCAACTTCAGATCGAAGCCACCCAGCCCGACCAAGGCAGTGAGGAGGAAACCCCCAGCCCTCAACCACTACTTCCACCAGTCACAGGCAGCGCGCCCCCATGGACGCACCACCACGCGATCCTCCAGCGAATGATGCCAGCAACATGGTGAGAATCAATGAGGCAATGACGGTCATGCCGGTAACCATCAAACAGATCAAAGATGCAATCACGCGCGCCAAAGGTGGCAACCTTGTCTTGAACAACACTGCAATCACAACGGTACGTATAATGCCCTATTTATTTACTGAGGGCAATTTCCATCGCGCCACTCTTTTATTTTTTTCCTGAAATACTATTCTTACGAAATAGGTCCGCATGGTCGGCCGCGTCCTAAATCCCGGTATCCAAGATGCGAGAGCTACCTTCAAGCTTGACGACGGAACCGGCTCCATTGATGCAGGGATCTGGTAACTACACAACAAGTACCGTCTCTTCCAAAAGAAAAACAAAGGCTATAAATTACGAACTTTAAAGCTCCCACTTCCACCTTTCCCAGGTTCTGGAATGACGACGCGCTTAGGGAGGAATTTCTGGCAGTCAAGTAATATATTCCCCCGCGAACCACAAGCACACACGTCAAAACGAAAACCTACCGCCACTGATGTCAACCACTTGCCTCGCAGGGACGGCAACTACGCAGTCGTCAACGGTCGTATAACCCAGAGGACAGAAGGAACAACACTCGAGTCCTACAGCTGTCGGTAAGCCAAAAAAACAATAATCATTTAGTTTATATTCTATAGCCACAAATTTTAACAACCCAAATTCAAAAAAAACGCAGCAAGGTGACTGATTTCAACCATGTAACCCACCACTTTCTTCACGTCATCCACACGCACTTGCAGCTGAGAGGACATAAGGTGCGTGATTTTATCACATCTCAATGCGGCTTCGCCGTACACACCCGTCAATTTCAAACTTTTGCCAGGCAAACACGTCGGGCAAGCAAAGCTCATCGCAGGCTGTAGGGACACTGGGACCGATGGCTGTAGCTGTCGTACACGATACCGTAGAACAGAGAGGCACGAGCCCGGAGAACGAAGGAAACGAGTTGGCCTCGGAAAATATTAATCCGGTTTGGCCCTTAAACCCCCCTTAGTTATATCCAAGAGCCTGTGAAATTCACTATTAAATTTACAACAGAGAAACACTTTCGGCACGGCCCTCTCCAATGCAGTAATGCAGATTATAAGAGAAAAAACTGACGAGTAAGTACTTAACTCACAATAGTCGCTTCAGTTTTACCTCCCCCACAACATGTTTGCCAGCTGTGTTTACCATTTTTCTAACAGGACTGACACAGTGGAAGGTGCCCACATTGATGACATAATCCATAAGCTAAGCACATCAGAAGACCGGATCAGGCTAGTCATGTCTTCTGCAAATAGGGCAAGCACTATTTTTTTTTTTGGTTTTTCCGTACACCTGAATGCTTATTTTTGACACATCTCAGGGCCATATTACTGGATCTTGCAACAATGCGGGAGATCTACACAACCGTGGATGAAGACCACTACCGGTCAACCTAACTGCCAAGAAAATGAGGCTCTAAAAATGCCCGTAGTACCACTCGCAAGCACCACAGCTTGAGAGTCAATAAAAATATTATGTTCCTTCGGAAATGCAGCAGCTATGTAATCCCTTTCTGTATTGGGTCCTACGCCTCTTTTCAATGATGTTCAGTGGCAACTCAACCGTCTTTAGATTTTGCCCTTTCCCTATATTTTATACTGCTAAGCACACCAAACCAAAACTAGCGTATTTAATCTATAACATATACAATCTAAGAAAACATTCGCCAAAACAACCTAATTTAACACTGGATGGTCAACTCAGGAAACCTTCGCCTAAACACCCTAGTTTAAATGTCCTGTCATCTTAAAGAGACAAGTATATCTAGCGATAAGGAGGCCACGGCAGCAGCGCAGCCGTTACTGCCCTCAACAGTGGCGTTTTTACAAAATCCTGGCTGCAGACAGGAAACCGCACGACTTGCAATGATCTAGTACATTTTAGAAAAACCCGCGTGGAGCGTCCCCAGGTCGCGCGTGTCGGTGAGGCCGAGCTCTTGGAGCGCCTCGGCGCGGAGCGCAAACCCTACTGGCCGCAGGACATCTAGCTTGTGCAGGCGAGGCCAGCACGTCGACACGAAGCTGCGGAGCGTGGCCTCCTCGAACCACGCGTGGCCAAGCGTGACCTCCGTCAGCATCTCGTACGTGAGCTCCGTCAGCAGGAGGTGCCGGGGGGAACGTGTAAGAAGTCTAGGGAGATGGAGGACGGCCAGCTCAAGGACGGTTGGTGCTGGTGCTCTCGTGGTGGCGACGCGCAGGTGCCAGAAGTTCACGACGCGGCGCGCGGAGTAGCGCAGCCACCTGTTCATCTGGTCCGGCGAGGCCGTGTCGTAGCGGGATACGATCTTCAGCGCCCGGACGTTTGGCCAGGGCACGGTTCATGGACCCCGCGAATTCGCCTGGACCGACGCCGGGCGAACGAGCACCCAGACGGCGTCCTGATAACACGCCGACGTCCTGGCCGAAACGCCAGAGCAACACCCGTGCACATCCGTTGCTACGTCCATCGTGACAACGCGCCGTCTATCTGCACGATTAACGAGAGGTGCAACCCAAGCAGTGAACGGATGCCAGATCGCTGCGCGTGCATGCCGATGCAGGCGGCTGCGCCAATGAACTATGCCAGCTAGCAGCATGTACCATAGTGCATAGAATAGATCTTGGACAGGGGCAGGAGCGGACTGAGCATGGTGCACGGTTTCCCAAAAGGAGGAGCGGGAAAATCCGGCGAAAATCTTCTGGTTCCTATCGTACATAGACAGCAGAGATTGGCACGTTGTTCTAGCTCCCACGTACCACGCGAGAAAGATCAGAGCAGGCCCAAACGGGCGCCTTTGCCCCAACAGGTCACCTCAAGGCGCCGCACGGCCGACGCGACACCAAGAAAAGGACGACGAGCCCTGCCACTTAGCAAACCACACGACTCTAGCGTACAAAGCGGGTACTCCGCCCACGACGCGCACGGTACGAAACAGTCGCAGGGGGCATATGCATTAACGGCTCAGCTGCTGCCGCTTAATCCCCTGCCCAACCGACGTACTAACTGAATTAATTCCATCTGCATGCATGGGTGCCATGCCTGCCAATGGGGGAACCAAGCGAAGCCTTCAAGCTCCTTCAATGCCGAACGGCAGATAGCTACCCATCCCCAAGCAGATTGGCACGTGATGGACTCAAGCCTACTCGCCGTAAGTCAAATAATGGTTTGAAGGCAAGCGAAAACTACTGGCCCCGTTCGTTTCCACCCTCTAAAATTTAGATACTGTCACATCAAAGAGAATCTTACTATTTAGTAGTAATTTTATTAATTTAATAACAAAACCTATGTCGTGACCCCCCTCTAATTTGCGAGACGAATCTAATGAGCCTAATTAATCTATGTTTTGCTACAGTGATGCTACAGTAAACATCTTCTAATAACACTATAATTATCCTCGTTGGATTCGTCTCGTGAATTAGATAGGGGGTCTGCAATTAGTTTCGAGATTAGACTTTATTTAGTACTCCAAAATGATAAAATTCTCTTTGATTTGACCCCTCTAAAAATTAGATAGGGGAAACGAACACGCCCAGTCTATTGCCACCTGAATGTCCTGTCCGTGGTTACAAAAACAGTGCCTGCCACCAGAGCCTGCAAACCCACTGGCCGCGTCAACGATTGTGGACTTGGCGCTGCAAGAAGCTCTGCTGGGATGCAGATACGAGACACCCCCGCCACATAGTCTGACTGTAAGTCCACCAGGGTTTTTCTTCTTTCACCACAAAAACTTGGCCTGCTAATAAAAACGGCATAACTGCATTACGATATGGCTTCACTTTCCTTCAATGTAGGGAAGAAACAGCATCGCAGAAGCAATGGCCTCACACGGCGGACCATGCGAAAACTCGAGCCTGCTGGACGCACCATATGCACCCCTTCCGGCACGCACAGTCAGGTCTGAATCGGACAGCAACGGCCAGGTACCACAGGAAGAAAACGTGAAAGACAAGCCGTGTCAGGTGAAATCACGCATACAACTTTTTCATTTTCATACATTGTCATAAAAGTAGTACTCTCCATAAATCTGCACACCCACCGGTAGCATTCTTAAATGCCAAAGACCTCACCTCTCTGCATTGCTCCCACCAAAAGGCCAAGTAAAAAGCAAATGGGAAGGGCCATCTCCTCTTCTTCCTCAAGAAACCTCCCAAGCGCCGACAACATGTGTTTTCACAAATGTAATCTGTGCTTGCCCCAGGATGGTAGTACCTGCCCCATAGAGAAGTTCAAAATAGCAGTCGCCCAGCTCAAGGAAGGCTACCAATCTCAGGTGATCAGCCCCTCGTCGGCTTTTCTCAACTTTTCCTTTTCTTCATCGGATTACTAACAGTTCTAACCTGCAGGAATTAGTCAGCGCCGGAACAGAAGATCAGAACCCGATGGCCAAGTTTATAGAGGACTGCGAGGAGGGAATAGAAGGGGTCAAGCGAAAGTGCGACGAGCTTACACAAGCAGTAAGTTATCTCACACAAATCATAACTAAAAGGAAGAAGATGCGGGTACATGGCGTGGAGGAGCAAATGTTCATCAACAGTTGGCAAGGGAGAGCACGCGATGCTGAAAAGGGGAAAATGATTGCAACAGACCAGAGGTAAATTTAGCTAGACTGAAGTAATTAACACAAGAACACGGTTCAGCTCAAATTAACCAGGAAATCTTCGTTCTTGCAGTTTAACAAACAGCAGCCGTGAACTAGAAGCCAAGCGCTTTCTTCTCGCTACCACACAGCAGCCACCGGCCCTCGCAATGCTGGGAGGATTCATGAGCAGCATCACCGGCAACAGCTCAGGCTTTAAACTTAGCCTCCAGCCAGTGGAACCTGGAGCAATCAAAGACAGCGACATAAGAGTCATTAGGCTGCCGAAATTTATGTGACATCCCCTCCGGGACACCCAGGAATCGGAACAGAGGGACACTCGACGAAGCGAGTTACAACAGTGTATCATCTCATACAAGCCAGAATATATATATACATCATGGTATAATACAACCAGGTCTTCGAAATACAACCATTGGTGCAGCGGAAATATAAATCTTATTGAAGTTTAACAACCTACGAGTATTACAGCGGAAACTTGAACTTTGAACACCAAAACACTATTAAACGATCAACGTGATGCACCGAGCCCTTCGTACATCACGGTCCTTCCTCTTCACGACGTCGGAAACCGTTCCCATTGGTGGGAACCACACCTGGGACACTCCACTTCCAGGAACTACTGTACAAGTCGTGATCGCACGACTCATTCCCTGAAAGATAACGAACAAACCTTGAGTATTCTAATACTCAGCAAGACCGACCCGTCAACATGGCACGCTAAGGCCGACGCCTAGTATGCAAAGGCTTTCTCGGCTGTGGGGTTTACTCCTTTGCGAAAACAGCATTAAAGGTTGAGTCCTTACTTTCAGTATTTTAGCTCACGTTAAGTTCATTAACCTCTAGGTTTGCAGACTATCACTATTGCAATCAAGTTGCAAGAAAAGATTAGTTCCAAACAACAATCCTTTCATCCATCTTCCTTCATCTTTCACTTGATTAACTATGATGTGACACGGTGAACAAGCGGTACTCATTACTACGAGGGACAGCGATTCGAATCGATTTCACCAGCTGGGAAAACCCGTTTACACGGCGTATACGCACTCCTTTGGTCGCATACGACAACCTTTCACGCTAATTCTCGGCGGTGGCCGGGTTAGTCTCCCATCCGCCCGAGAACCCGGGGACCCCACGCGATACCCGTCCTCGACGTTATCCGTGAGCGACCACCCATTCCTCTCCCTTTGAGACATGAGGCCTCACCTCATTCTCCAGCCAATTAGGGGATGGGCTACATCCAACCGCTGTGGCAATTAGGTTACATCGGCTTCCTGGCCCCATAAACACCAGTATGTAAATCGAGTACGTTCAAAGACTTGCTCAGCAGGGCCAACAACGGTACGGTCCTTGACCGACACGGACGGGGCTACCACCTTGCAAGACCTCGTCTTTGCCCTTTCTCCTACGGGGCCCGTCCGGTCTCAATTCCATCTTCCTCTTCATCTTTAACTTTAACTTAAAAGACATCAATCAACTTAAAGCCTCCATGCTTTAAGATCGGACCAGTACTCAGCTCGCGAGTGTGCTCGAGCACCACTCGACTTCTACCGTAGCCCCGTGAATTAAGCGTAGCATCTATCGAGACACAACACCAACATGGATAAACAGGTAACATAGGGATTTTACTCATGCATCTAGGGTGTCAAGCAATTCCCGAAACCTAATGCACAATCACGACACAATAATCGTGATAAAAGAAAAGACATTAAAATATAGGTGGGATGCACCGGGGCTTGCCTTGATTCGAGTCGGGGTTAGCTTCCTCGATGTCTTTGGTCGACTTCGAAGCTTCAGTCTCCTTTCTCGACCTCGGACGGAACCTCGATCACGCCGGAACCTAGGTCGACCAACAATGCGTCGCGAATCACAACCATGCATGCATGAATGAAGATGATATGATCGTGCAAAGGTTTTGTTAATTATGCTCATTAACCAATAATTATTGATTAATTAGGTTCAGTAATTAACCATTACTAATTAATGATTTATTATATTTAATAATTAACAATTAATCTCGTTTATTAATTAACAAATACTCATGTTCATTACTTAACAATTAATCATTTCTTAAGTTCATTACTTTGCAATTAGCGAGTTAACAATTAATCCTCGTCCGTTAAGCAATAAGAAATAATTGATCATGCTCATTCATTATTGCTTAATCAAGGTCATTAATTAATAATTACACATTAATCATGTTCATTAATTAATGATTAACCAGGTTCATCCATTAATAATTAATCATGTTTTTAAACAACAATTATAAATGCTTACTGATATGTGATAACACTTAAGCTATTAATTTGGGATCACATAAAATAACGGTGTTTATGTTTAATTTTTGGAAAACTAACTTAACCAAAACTTTCGTCTGCAGTATCTCTAATTTTTAAAAAAATTTATTTTTTAAAAACAATTAATAATTAGCATAAAATAATAAGTTATATTAACTAAAGAAAAGGGACTTAATTAAACTATGAAATTATAATTTCTCAAAATAAAGATTTGAATTCATAAATAAATAGAGAATAATTTTATGAGTCTAATGAACTTTGTTTGACATTTTTTTGATTTTTCCTGAATTTTCTATGAATTTCGGAAGTTTGAAAAGATTCTGAAAACGAATAAATTCGTAAAAGACTTGAGAAGGTAATGGGCCGAAAGTGGCCAGGCCCATTTGGCTCCGAGGCGGCCCAGCGACCAACGCGGCCCAGCAGCCCGTGCGCGCGGCCCAACCCGCGCCGGGCACAACGCCCATGGCCGCGGCGGTGGAGACGGCGCCGGCGACTCGCCGGAGAGGTGCGGGCTTGGACCGAAGCTCGACGCGAAGGCTCCTAACTGTCCTACAAGACACGGCGCACGAAGTGGAGGGGCGAAGCATGCCGGAGACCGGCCGGACGGAGGCCGGCGGCGAGTGGCGGTGGAATCCGAAATCCGGCGGCGCCGTGAGCTCGATGGGATGGCCGAAAGGACGGGTCTCCTCGACGGGGAGCTTCACCACATGGTGTAGAGGAGCGGCAGGGACGTTACGGGTGGGGGAGAGCTCCCGTGCGAGCCGGCGGCAGTGGAGCTATGGTGGCCGGAGTATGGGGGCCGGGAAAAATCAATCTGCTGGCCCAATCCGTCGATGAAGAGAGTGACAGCTGGGTCAAATCATTGCTCATGGAGATCACGCACACACTAGAGGAAGAACGAAGCGAGGAGACTCACCGTGGGTGACGAATTTGGGGTCGCGGTGGAGACCGGCCGTGGCGACGTGCATGAGGAAGAACGGCTCGATTCTCGGGCACTAGTGCAGGGAAGCTTGTTTGGTCGCCATGGTGGGGTGCAGGGGTGAACCGCGGAGCTCCGAGTGGTGACGACTTGGCTGGGGAGGGCCGGAGGCGGCCGGTGGTGGGATGCGGGGAGGTGGCGGTGTTGGGGTGCTTCAAACGAGAGAGAATCGGAGAGGAGAAGAGATGAGCTCCGGCCTTTTATTCCCCAACGACGGGGGTGAGGCGGTGGGGGAAGAAAAGCCCGCGTGGCGCCGAGAGAGGGATGGCACGCGGCCAGGAGCGGCCAGCGCGGCCTGTGCCGAGGCGGTGCGGGAGAAGTCGGTTCAGCAGAGAGAGGAAGAAGAAAGGGATTTGGGGGCTGCAGCAGTTTTACATAAAACCCCTCGCCTTTGACTTAATTAAAAATCGCCTTTCTAGCACTCGAAAAAATTCTACGAAAAATACAGGGAGGTATTTGAAAGTATTTTAAACACTTTTCTTTTTAGGTCCAGGTACAAATTCCAAATGGTTTTCAAATTAAAAATTCCAAGATAAAATTAATAAAAGAAGTTTTGTTATTTCTTGCAATTAATTTTACAAACCAAAACAATTCCAGGAAATTTTCATAAATCTTTATTTATGATATTTAAGCCAAAGAAAATGTTAAACATGAATTTTCTTCTTATTTTATTTCTTTTTAAGCATTTCCTTTATTCCTTAGCTGATTTGATATTTTATGTGCATTTTCTTTAACAAAATTCAATATTTTCACAATGCACAAGATGATATGCTTATGAATGACATGAACATGCACTTTTGTATTTAGGGTTGTTACAATTTACATCAACCGTCGACTACCATTCAGGGCTGCAAAGCAGCTATGTGCACAGTTGCAACAAGGCGGTTGCCTGGATTTTCAACGTGGCAGACCAGCCTGAGCTTTCCAGGTATCAACCTAAATAACTAGCTGTTGTTCTTCCATTTGTCCAAGCAGTTTGTTTGCACGGTGACGAACGCCCTGTACGCATCTTCACTGCAAGGACTGGTTTCTAGTATACACCAAAATCAACATCAGAGTGTCCGGATACGTTTTCGAAGATGTGTTGCTGGGAGCCAGGGATCTCGATGTCAACTTAATGGCGGCCTTTGTCAGGCTACTTCGGATGAACGACGAAACCATGAGGTCACACGGGTTGGCGATGCCTCACAAGCATTATGTGATCCCCGAGTGGGTGGTGAGTTTTCCCATTTCAGTAGCACCTTTTCATAATTACATACTGTCAAGTTTTTGATGCAAACGTCAATGGCAACCTCAACAGACTTACATCAGCAAGGGGAATGCTGAGTTCAGTTCATCCATCAAATACTTCAAGAGCGGTCCGCGCGTATACAAGCTATCAACTTGCAGAAAGGTAAAATAAAAATCAATACAAAGTACATTATCCCAGCCAAGTATCTCATAGAGAACTGAAGCACATGTTTCTTTCTTTGCAAAGATAATAACAGATAATGATCCCAGTGCGGCTTAGGAACGGGATGGCGTCTACATGGGCATGCTACTTCATCGATGGACTCCCAATTAACCATTGCATCAAGCGATGAAGACATCAAATTCCATGAATTTGCCGGTCGGCTTATCCTGCGTGAAGCTTTGTTATGCCTGAATAAGAGTATATGCAACACGTAAGCCACTATACCGAAACCTAATTGTGCACCATAGGAACAATCCTGGGCTCACTAACAATCTTTTTCCACAGATATGATAGTGGGATTTACACAGTTAACTGCATGCGATGGCTAGGAGAGGGATCAAGCGATGCCGCTGACAGCGACATCAGCAACATGTTCATGAGCCAGGTATGTTCCATTTTGGAAGCAACAATAGCAGATTTTGATCCAGAATTCAGACATTAAGAAGTGCACTAACTATACATTTGACCAGGTGAATGCTTTCCACACCAGAATGAGCTTAGGATTCCAGACGCTCTAGCTGGAGATGAACAAGGCACATGTGCCTCCAGCCCTCCCATTGCCGTGAAGACGCACAACAGCATGTCGAAGTAACATGTGGGAACCGGATGGGAGGCTAGAGTTGAATGTATTTTGTGTGTAATGCAAGTGTTTACTAAGTGACTTCTATGTGTATTAAACAGTTATGCACCAAGTTTCTGAAATCTTATATGCCCTTTTTCGCATGAATCCAGAATGGTCTGTTGTACAAGCCCAATAGAATAACTCATTGTTAGATCCGGGAACAAAAGTTCACACCACGACATTGAGCGTCCTAGACTACTTTTAATCAACTTGAAAGTGATACCTTTCATTAGATCCGGGACGCAATCCAAATCAGAACGAAGAAAAAGGGCACCAGAGCTGCCAAAACAAAAGAAACCTTGCGATCTAGCTCGCGAATCTTTACGATCATCCACATGCGCGGGCAGATTGCGAGCCAACCCATGAACACCCGCACCCGAGAATGCTATAGGCTGCCGCAGGCAATTGGAACCAACAGAGATGGATCTGTTGGACGGTGCCAGAATAACACCAGATGCTGTCACAGCACGGCTACTAAAACGGCCGGTGTTGGTCGCCCCTGCCGGCACACCAAGCGTATCCTTCCAGCGAAAGAACTTACAGTCGCACTGCGCAAAAAGGAATGAATGCAAGAAATAAGAACGGAATCATAAAAAAAAATAACTGTCTCCAAACAACTAACCCGAGAGCACATGCATCTGAGGAAAACTCGCCCCGGATTGGAAAGCGTGTTCGAGCGCCACATCCCGGCATTCTCACCGCAGTAACACCTCACCTGAGACACACCGAGGAAGTTCTCGCTCAGCGGATAGGAAGGAAATGAATCCATACCCAAGGCAGGGGTCATGGCGTGGGGGCGCCAGCACTACTTAAAGGGAGTAGTAAGAAAAAAAAGCCCAACTGACCATCAAAGGTCGCTTGGTGGAGCCACGTTCCGAGTGCTGCCCCCCCCCCCCCACAGCCACTTCGCCTTTTCAAATTGCTTTAGTTCAGACAAGGACAAAGAACATAATTAAAACGACAACCACTTCTTCGCGGAGTGGTTCCAAACTCTTCGTATTCAAACAAGGACATAGATCAGAATAAAAGGACAAGCACTTCTATTACTCAGCCGCGACATGGATACAGACTTAACTGCGATACAACGGATTACTACATAGAACAAGCTAGGAGAAGACTGACATCTAACACACCCCACAACGAAACAGCACACATATGAGACTAATATATTACTGATACATTGGAAACAAGTTGACTAGCGACCAGATACACGGCTCAGCCAGGCAGTTGAGCCAACATCAAGTCATGATCATCTTTTCACTTGACGTATGAAGACTTGCGGCCACAAGTGCTGCGGTAATGACCCTTTTCACCGCAACTCTTACACGTGCGGGCCGACGGAACGTTCGGGCCATCCACCGTGTTCTCAGGACACTTGCCAGTGAAGTGAGAGGGCAAGCCACAAATCCTACATTTCACAGGCACACTAGTAACAGGTGTTACACCTGACAATCGAGCAGACCTCCTCTGAGAGCTGCCCCTCTCTTGCTCCTGAGGTCGCTTCCGCTTCCGACTGCCAGGACTCTTGATCGGAGACTTGAACCTAGATTGCGCAGGACGACCCCGTGAACGAACGCGCGGAGGGGCAGATGCATCACCAAGCTCAACAACAAGGTCACCCACCTCCTCTGCGGCTGTAGCATCGTCGTGCTCAACTGTAACAACACCCACAGCAGCTAGAATAGAGGCCGGAACCACGGTCATGGAAGAAATCATTTCCTTAGCACGGGAAATGAACTCTATTCCCACCTCGAACGCCTGTCTCGAGGTTGCTGACAGGCCAACAAGCTCCATAGCTGCCTTGTAAGCAAACGTGCGCAATGCAGAATCGTCAATATCCAACGAATTCTGTTGCGCGTTCATAGAAGCTGGAAGAGAATCGGGTCCGGCCTTTGCATCTATGGTCCATCTCTTCATTATTAACCCCGGAGGAATCTCATTAAAGTTGAAGTGCACAAGGACCTGCAGGTGCAAATGTAAAAGGAATAAGTATGGGAACATAAAATCTACACGCAGGTAACTGACTAACGAAGGTGGACAGTACCTTGAGGATATGCCTGCAAGGCATACCAGAGTGCTCAAATAGCTTGCACTGACAAAAAAATCCTTCCCATCGGGGCTGCACCCGACACAAAACTCAACCACACCATTGTCCATGTGTGGATGCCCACCGCTCAAAATAACGCGATAGTCGTTATCGACTTCTCCAGGAACACAACGAAACGAACCAGCCCTAAATAGTTCCCTGGCAAAACGATCATACATGGCCCTTGTGTATAACTTGGCCGCGTGAGCCTCTATCGGAACACCCGACTTAAGGTTGCGCGAAACCTGGAGAAAAAAACTACTCAACCACCCAGCGAAAGATGAATATGCACACTACTGGCCCTGGACAGTATATAGAAACAAGTAACAAACCTGTTTGGTGACGTGTTCCTCCTTACCCTCGTCGGCCTCCCTGTCAGATATCATTCGGTTGTATTGAGACACGAAAACATGCATTGGGACTGCCCGAGGGATATAGGTCTTCAACAGATGATTGGCACTCTCGCTCCTCTGGGTGCTAGTCATACCGGTGCAAAATGTCTCGGCAAAATACGGCTTCGCCCACATCGCACGGTTGTCATATGCCCTATCTAGAAACTAGTTGTCACCTAGGCCAAATGCATCAATGAGCCCAGCCCAACGATGCTCGAATTCAGGAATCGAAACAACCTCGTCAAGAAGCTCGTGGAGGGACCGCTTGAAGTCGTAATTCTTGCTGTACAGGGCACCGAGCGATTCCTTTGCCTTCCGCAGCACGTGCCACTTACACCACCTATGGCGGGTGGTAGGCAACTCTGTCGCTATAGCAGCACGCATGGCTTGGCACTGATCTGCACACGTTTCGTTACAAACAGTCAATTTCCAGATTTTGGTAAAATGAACAATCAATGCAGCGAAGTATCATGATCTCACCAGTCAATACTGTTCTAGGAGCTACCCCATCCATTGCTTCAACGAAAGTACGGAAACACCATTGGAAAGTCGAGGTCGTCTCCTCGGTGAGCAGCACGGCACCAAAAATCACTGTCTGGAAATGATGATTGGCGCCAACAAAAAGACCAAAAGGAAAATTGTACAGGTTTGTCCTGTAGGTCGTATCAAAGGTAATGGCATCCCCAAAACAAGCATAATTAAATTTGCTGGAACCGTGACACCAAAACATTTATTTCACGCGTTTTTCCCTATCAAGCTGAAGCCTCAGCACCATGCCTGGATCCTGAGATCTCATGGCATTAAACAGCTCCATGGTTTTTGACATGTCGCCTTCTATGGATTCTTGAGCCAATCTACCGCACAGAGAACGGATGGACTGACGGCTAAATGGAACATACTGACTGGATCCATGCAAGTTTGCGACAATGGAACAAACCCTAGAGATCTGGACATTGTTCATTCTAAGGTTACGAACTAGATCCCTTGTCATCTGGTCTATCCTATTATGCGAGTTCCACTGCCTGCGCTCACCGCAACTGAGAGACATAGGGTGATTGTGCTCACGTACGTGACGGCTAATGTACCATGAGTCATCATCGTTACGCAGCAGACGAATCATGGCCGCGCAACCGCTCCGTGCGCTACGAGCATCCGCTCGTCGGTCGTGTCCCTAGAGTGATCACAACGAGAACAAGCTAAATATTGGATGAAAAACAACAAACTTCAAAACGAAAAGACGACGCTGCTCACCTCGCAAGCACAAACAATGTCTTGCCTTGTCCGCCTACCCGAACGGCTGGTCCTGCTTCGCCCAAACCTAACACCAAATCCCTGCTCCCATGAAAACATGTTGTAGAACTCGTAACCCTCTTGAGGAGAGTCATAGACAGAACCGATAGAAGGCTCAAAGATTGGGCGCTCGCCACGATTGTTTGCCTCACGCAAGGCCCTCTCCACCGCACCATAATTCCAAGGGGCAGGCAGGCTGAGAGAAAGAGAACCAGAAACATGACTAAATAACAAGCAAAAGAGTTGCAAACTACTCAAGCAAAGACAATGGGCAGCTAACCGGACACCAGCTGGGTGGGACTCCATCTTGCTCGGCAAACGAAATGAGTTGCGGTCTGCTGCCTTGGCCACCCGGACCTTTTTTATAGACCAGCAGGCGAAAATTAGGCGGCAAGTTTGCAAGCTCATTGGCGGGAGCCCAATAAAATTTATGCCTACCGCAATTTTTCAGCATGTACTCGAATGAAGAAAGGTGTCAGGAAAGATGCCGAAAAAGTAGAATCGGGAGAAAACTTGACGTGGAGATAAAATGTCAGAGAGCCTGCAGCAACAAAAAGGAAAGGACTTTGCTGTTTGAGTCCACGTTGTCCTCGAGAAGGCACCAGCTGCTGATGGTACAGCTCTGCCACATCAATGGCTTAGACGGTAATACATCCTGTAATCAAGCAGGCCAAAGATGACGGTGAGGTGGCACGAATCTCAAGGTACACCAGATCAACAGCGTCTACGGGGGTGGGTAGCCACCCACGGTTGCAGCAAATCCCCTCTCATATATATATATATATATATATATATATATATATATATATATATATATATATATATATATACAACAAAAAGTATCAAATTCAATACAAATATCATAGTTTATCCGACCATTCCGGCTCAAGTTGCTTAAGTCGTTCCTCCTCAGTCTTGGGACAACAAGTTCTCCAACAAGGACAACAGATATGTTCACGGATTGTCTCTGTCGGTGTCAGAATACCAACATATGGGGGATTAGCCAAACCGCCCCTTGACAGAGGATCGGGAGTCCGGGATCGAGGATATCTCTCCGAGGAACACACGGGGACACGCGAATACCCTACATCCTGCTTGTCCGGTGTGTATTGAGCTCAATGGATTACAAGAGTGTTCTTGAGTTCTAGAGCTCGAGAGAGTCTGTCTCGTTACATGGCCAGGGCACCCCTTTTATAGCCCGGGGAGGAGGGGGGGGTGCTACAGTGCCTTTTACCTAAATCTTTCGGTTGTTGGTCTGAATTCATCTTCGATACGAGAATTGAAGGAGCCCCTTGCCCGAGGCGCGGCGCCGCGCTGGTTGGCCCGTTGAGAGGAGGCATGACGAGACCCATCGTACAACGCCCCTCGTCCCGCTGCTCGCTTGGAGAGGAAAGGCGTAATTGCCTCCGGTTACGCCATTTCCCTAGGCAAGGTGATCCGGGTCCCGGTCGTGACGATTCCTGCGGGTGCGCCACACGTCGCATGAAGGAGGTGAAGGGGGGAAGTTAAGTCTCTCCTATCATGGCGGGTCCTGCGGTCATGTCCTGCGCGGCGCGGCGCGCTAGGGTTCCGGGAGCATGCCGCGCCGCCCACTCGGGCTGGCTTCTCGGGCACGCCCCCACCTTCGCTTGGACCGTTGTGGGCCGTCCGTCGCCTGTTGACCTTCCCAACCGGGCCGCCCCAGCCGGCCCATAGGCGGTTATGGGGACCCCGATTCCCGAGTACACCGACAGTCTCCAATAAGTTCTTCAATACAATCTCTAACAAGTATTCATGGATTGTCTCTAGTATAGCATACATAAACAAGTTCTTGCACCTCGAATAAGGGCAATAGATATGTTGCGTACCCCTCCTTTCGGCATGTTGCTTAGCTTCTACAAATGCGGTAAATTTTTTGAAATAGAGGATAGCATTTCCTCCAGCACCATCGTACATCCAAGATCAGTCTTCTATTTTCTATTTATTACATAAATAAACAGAGTGAAATTCTACCAAAAAATAAATAACAATAATCTAGGTACATATATTAATTTGGATATAGAAGAAAAAATCAATTATAATGTAGGAAAAAGATTATAACCTAGGTAAAAAAATCACAATCTATCAATTTATTAATTTTCCACACCCTCATCACCCTCTCTCTCTCCTCTCTACATGGTCTAGATCCAAAAATAGATCTTTACAATCTCAATAAGTAAAGTCCAAAACAAAACCATGAGACTAAAGGAGATGGCAAATATAAGTTGGATATATACAATATATGATAATTTTCATCTTTTTTTGCAAGGGATAATTTTCATCTTTATCGTGCAACATTTTGGTAAAAAAAAAAGAGCTCCAAACCCTAGAAACTTTAGCTACCAAATTGGCACCCACTGTAATAATGCACGACCATGGTGATGTCATGTTCGGTGCACTGTAGTAACGGGCATAGTGATGCCCGTTATTACCAGAAAAAACCAAGCACTATCTATGGACATTATTGTAGTAGTGGAGGCTAGAAAGACCAGCGCTAAAGCATAGACGCTCGCTCGACCGCGCAGCCTTTCTTTCTTTCGCTACATGCGCCTCCGTTTTCAATAGTATGGATCGTGAAAATTTGACCTTACGAACGCCGGAAATTTCTCGAGTTCCACAAACTTCATCAGATTTAGGATCTAAGGCACAACATGAGTAACTTCGAACCTCCATCCTTTTTAATTTTTTCTACTTGATAATTGATAATTAATCATTGCATAACTGATTTTATTTATCTAGGAATGTCTTCTTCAAACTGGATTAGGAAATTCGAATCTGGTAGTGAAAGTGTAGGAAGAAAAAGAGGACAGAAAGTCTAGTAGTGAATCTGCTATTGAGGAAGTGCAGGCGCTTATTTCTTTCTTGAAAGGGTAGAGAAAATGGCTTCTTAACTGCATTGGAGACAACCAAAAAACTTGAACTTCTGATGGATATTAATACGACATTTCATAAGAATCGTGAAATTAAGAGAAAGAAGCATTTTGATGAGAGGCCACATGATACAAGCGATGTCTACAGTGCTTTGGAGGTCCTCTTTTTTTCCTAATGAAACTGGAGAGGCTCACACCTCTAAGTGTTTTATTTATACTAAAATACCAAAAGTTCAACGGTACATGAGACAAAACGAAAAGAACAATAAAAGACAAAAGAG
>JAUNZO010001717.1:0-51512 GCA_031894775.1 Chloris gayana
CGGGTGCGGCGGCTCCGGCGTGGGGCTCGTGCTCACCAGCGAGCGAAAAGAGGGCGGTCGAGGCTGAGAGCATCACCTGCTCGAGGGAAGCTTCGGCGCGGGGTCGAAGAAGGAGGAGGTGGTCGGAGTGGCTGGCGTCGACGGGGTGGCGGAGGCGCGGTGGCCGGCGGCGAAGAAGAAAGCAAGTTTCTCCTCGGCGCGGCTCGGTTCCAACTTCAGGGCGGGGCGGGAAGGCTGCGTTGGGTTCCCGCGCACCCTTACGAGGCCAAGGTGGAGCATGAGCTCACAGAGAGGACGGATTCGGGCTCGCCGGCGCGGGAAGCGGACGGACGGGGCTCGTCGGCTCTTACGGGAATTGTAGCACTCGGAGGGCGAAGGGAGGCCGGGAGGCGGGTGGGGGAGATGCGCAAGGAGTTGGCGAGGAACTAGAGCGCAAATGCGGGGCGTTGCGGTGCGAGAGAGGGCAGCGCACGGGGAGATGGTCGGGCGGCGGCCATGGCGAACTCCTCTCCCCGCCATCGACGGCGAGAGGGCAAGCTTCTAGACGAAGCATGGGAGGCGATGCGTGACGCGTGGGGCTGCACAGCACTCGGCGAGGACGGGCGGCGCCTAACCGGCATGGGCGCCGGCGCGCGAACGCCGCTGACGGTGGCCATGGCCTTGTGCCGGCCCTGTTCATTTGTTATTCTCACAATTTACAGTTTTGCCACTTCGCTGTCCTTCTCTGTAAATGGCTCATAGAATTTGATCCTTTTGACATTTTTGCAAACCAAAATTTCTGTGGTTCCTGTGGATTATGTGGAACAACTTTTCTTATAGGCCAAAGTTCAAATTCAGAAATGTAAAAATTTATAAAAATTGTTGAACAGGTGCTGTTTCTGCTTAGAGTTATATTTTTCTAGGGATTTGTGCTGTTCCAAAAATTCAAGAAAAATGTCCTAAATTCATGTCTTGGTGTGCTCTACCAGATTGTGCAAAAATTTGGGGTTACCACTTTGGAGAAAGTTTGAGATCTCAAGAGCTAGGGTTTTGGGAACAATAAAACCCTAATAGGACTTTAACCTATTATCACATGTGGCTAGCCGAGATGATTTTTGCTTTGCACATGCAAATCTCCTGTTAGCACGGTAACATTGTGAAATTGTGACGCGGGGTGTCACAGCCCTCCCCCTTAAAGAAATCTCGTCCCGAGATTACGGTTGATAAAAAGAGCGGTCGAAGGGAGGTGCGTCGTTACCTCGATTGTGAAGCCATGAACTCGGGGAAATGATTATCCGGGAATTCCTCTTGTTCCCAAGTGGCTTCATCCTCGGTGTGATTACTCCATTGCACTTTATAGAAGGTGATAGTGCGGTTGCGAGTAACACGATCCTTTTTATCGAGGATCGGACGGGAGTTTACGGATAAGACGGATCATCTTGCAATTGCTCGGTGTCGGAGATGACCACATCGATGGGTGGTTTTAGACACTTCTTGAGTTGCGACACATGGAACACGTTGTGCACACGTTCCAAGTTTGTCGGCAATTGCAACCGGTATGCCACGGGGCTAAACTTCTCCACAATTGGGAATGGTCCAATGTAGCGGGAGCAAGTTTTCCTTTTATACCAAAACGTGACACACCTTTATTTGGAGAGACACGAAGATACACATGGTCGTTTACCTCGAATTCCAGCGGGCGTCTCCTTTTGTTTGCATAACTTATACGGCGGGATTGAGCAGCCTTCATATTAGCTTGTATCTCCCTCACTTTTTCCTCGGCTTGCTCAACAATATCCGGACCAACTATTATTCTTTCGCCCGACTCGGACCGGTTTAACGGCGTACGGCAAGAATGTCCGTATAACGCCTCAAAAGGAGTGACTCCAGAGCTTTCTTGATAGCTGTTGTTATAGGAAAATTCAATGAAGGGTAGCTGAGTCATCCCAATTTCCCTTTTGCGTCAAAGCACAAGCTCTCAACATATCCTCCAAATATTGAATTAACCTTTCCGATTGTCCATCTGTTTGAGGATGATATGCGAAGCTCGGATTAGGGTAGTACCAAGACTAGCATGCAATTGTTCCCAAAATCGAGAGACAAATTGCGGACCGCGATCTGAAATGATGGTCTTCGGCACACCATGTAAACATAGCACACGGGCAATATACAATTCAGCATACTTCTTAGCCTTGTAGGTGGTGTGTACTAGAATAAAGTGTGCTGATTTCGTCGATCTATCGACGATTACCCATATGGAATCATGTTTCTTGGAGGTGGGAGGTAATCCAACAATAAAATCCATGGCTATGTCTTCCCATTTCCAAGCGGGAATTTTCAATGGGTGCAATAGTCCGGCTTTCTTTAGATGATCAGCCTTGACTCGTTGGCAGAGTGTCGCACTTGGCAACGTAACGAGCCACTTCTCGCTTCATGCGAGTCCACCAAAATTTTTCTCTCAACCCACGGTACATTTTGTTACTACCGGGGTGTATGGAGTATTTAGAGAGATGGGCTTCGTCAAAAATTTTCTTCCGTAGTTCCATGTTCTTAGGAACAACGAGATGGTTATTAAACCACAGAACTCCCTCCTCATCTTGACGAAAGCACTTAGCCTTTTCGGTACCCAACTACGTCGGATGTGTTCCATACCTTCATCCGTTTTACGGGCAGCAATGATTTCTTCTCGGAGAGTAGGAACAAGAGCCAAATTATGTAATGCACCATAGGGAATGATATGAAGACAAGGATTACTCTCATTTTCAGATTTGCTGCAGTTTTCCATAGAGCAGATTTCAACTTGGTTGCATTGGTGTTTGCGGCTTAATGCATCGGCAACCACATTAGCCTTTCAGGGGTGGTAATGAATTTCCAATTCATAATCTTTTATCAATTCTAGCCACCTTCGTTGTCTCATATTTAATTCTTGCTGCGTGAAAATATATTTGAGGCTTTTATGATCGGTGTAGAGATGTGCCAGATTTCCCAAGAGATAATGTCTCCAAGTTTTGAGAGCAAGAACTACCGGTGCCAATTCAAGATCATGAGTAGGGTAGTGCTTCTCATGTTTGCGGAGTTGGCGGGAGGCATAGGCAATGACTCGGCCTTCTTGCATGAGAACACAACCCAATCCAATGCGGACGCATCACAATATACGTCAAACGGCTTGCTGATGTCGGGTTGAGCTAGAACGGGAGCGGTGGTTAAATGTTTCTTCAAGGATCGGAAAGCATTTTCGCACTCAGGAGCTCCACTTGAAGGTAGAGTATTTCTCCAACAATTTTGTCATTGGCTTGGAGATGATAGAAAAATTGGGAATGAATTTCCGATAATATCCCGCAAGTCGAGAAAACTACGGATGTGCTTGACGGTTTTGGGAGTCTTCCAATTTAGCACGTCGAGCAACTTTACTTGGATCGACGGAAATCCCCTCGGCTGAAATGATATGACCCAAGAATGGAACTCGATCCAACCAAAATTCACACTTGTTGAATTTTGCATAAAGTTGATGATCTCGTAGTCGTTGAAGCACAATGTGGAGGTGTTCGGCATGTTCTTCCTCCGACTTGGAATAAATGAGGATATCATCAATGAATACCACCACGAACTTGTCCGGCTCCGGCATAAATACCGAGTTCATGAGGTACATGAAATAGGCCGGTGCATTTGTCGATCCAAAAGACATTACGAGATATTCAAAAAGTCCATATCTCGTAGAGAAAGCGGTTTTAGGAATGTCCTGCGGCCGAATTTTAATGAGCAAATTTCTTATTTGCCATCGGAAATTATACTCTTCTCTTATTTGCCATCGAAATTTTGAAATTCTCTTATTTGCCATCGAGATCTAATTTCAATTTTCTTATCAGCCACTTTGGTCACTTTGGTTGTTAGATTATTGTACTTTCATCGCCGGTTATTTGTGCTACACTAGAAAATTAGATTCGTCTCGGTGTATACTATATGTGAAGAAAAATTCAAAATTTTTTGGATGAAAATTATTGACAATATTTTGTTTTAACTTAAAATTACCTCATATTTTCGTTCAAAAAAATTGAAAACCTTTTTAAAAATAAAGTACATAGTGACACAAACTTATTTTGGTATTGTATCTGAACGTTGTTGTGACATTATCAAATTTTTCTATAAGCTAAAGTGATAGGAGTGGCACATAAGAGAATTGAGATTAAATCCGATGGCAAATAAGAAAAGTGTAAAATTTTGATGGCAAATAAGAGAAGAGTGTAATTTTCAATGGCAAATAAGAAATTTACTCAATTTTAATTTGGTGATAGCCGGAGCGAAGATCGATTTTTGAGAATACTTTTGCACCGACTAGTTGATCAAAGAGCATATCAATGCGTGGGAGAGGGTATTTATTTTTGATGGTTACCGCATTGAGGGGTCGATAATCAACACACAACCTTAATGATTTATCCTTCTTTTTTACGAAAAGAGCGGGGCAGCCCCAAGGCGAAGCACTCGGGCGTATGTACCCCTTGTCTAGGAGTTCGTTGAGTTGCTCCTTAAGTTCAGCTAATTCATTTGGAGCCATTTTATACGGTCTTCTAGATATCGGTGCGGTTCAGGGCTGAAGTTCAATTTTAAATTCTACTTCCCGATCAGGTGGCATGCACAGTAAATCATTCGGGAACACGTCGGGAAACTCACATACTACCGGTATGTCCTCTAATTTCCTTATTGCTAGGTGTTGAATTTGGTTCCTAGAAATTTTTGGACACGGTAGGGATAAGACCGATTGGCCGCATATGGGTGAGTTTAGATGTACTTCCCGAGTGTCTATGTGTAGCACCGCCCTATGCAATTTCATCCACCTCATTCCTAGTATCACATCTATTCCTTGACCATTTAAAATGATTAGTCTAGAGGGATATATTTTTCCGACCAAATCAAGAGAGACATTTCTTGCCTCCCGGTTTGTGTGAATGAGGCCTCCGGGAGACGTGATAGTGTATGGAGTTTGCAAAAAGGTGGATGATAGATGCAACCTATCCACACATGCTTGGCTGATGAAATCATGCGTGGCGCCGGAATCGAAAAGAATGAGAGCGGAATGTCCGGATATAGAAAACATACCGAGAGGACCGGTTCTCCGGCTTGCACATCTTCGACCGTAGTAAAATTTACACGGCCGGTCTTGGTGGGGGTTTTGTTGTGATTGTTGTTGTTGTTGCCGCGGTTATTATTGTTGCCATTATTGCCGCGGTGGTGCTGATGTTGATTGTTCCCACCGTTGTTACCATTGTTGCGGCGAGGATGTGGGCATTCTCGATGAAGTGACCAATGCCGCCGCGGTTGAAGCATGGCTGCTGCGGGGATGGCCTGGCACCTTGGTTATGCTGCTGCGGGGTGTGCTGGTGACCACGGTGCTGATAGGAGTGGTGGGGCGCACGATAAGGCTGCTGGAAAGTAGTGCGTTGCCCACCCATTGGAGGCACTTGGGACACGGAATTTACGACCGGTGGGGCTGGTCACTGCAAGCTTGAACTTGTGAGGTGGCGCACCGGATGAACTTCCCGCGGTGCGCTTCCTCTTCTTGTCATCCTGATTGACGCGAATGGCGTCCTCTTGCACAATGGCTGCACTAACCAATTCATTGAATGTGCCATTCAAGAGAGCGAGGCGGTCTTGCAATTTCGGATTTAGACCCTTCCGAAAGCACTCACGCTTCTTTGCATACTGTGTCCGCATGATAGGAAGCATCTTGGGCAAGATAGTTGAATTTCCGAGCATACTCTTGCACGATGCTGGAGCCTTGCTTCAGGTCAACAAATTCTGAAGCTTCCTTCTCATGACACCGTCGAGAATGTGGTGTGCACGGAAGGCTGCCGAGAATTCCGGCCATAGCACCTGGTGATCCGCGGGGAGTGCAGCGGTGTGGTTTGTCCACCACGCACTAGCCGACCCACGGAGCTGCTGTGCTGCAAACAGGGTCTTCTGGTGCTCGGTGCAATTCGGAAGAGCAAACTTGGACTCCACAATACGCAGAAAATTATCTGCTTCCGGGGGTCCTTGGCTACGAGAAAGATGGCGGTTGAGTCGCCCAGAAATCCCCGTAAGAGGTGGGACGGGGCTGCGGTGGAGGAGCTGCTGCCTGGGCATTATTGTTACGGCTCGCCGGGAACAGCCGAAACATCTCGTTCTGATTATGAACAAGTTGCTCCACAGCAGTCAACGGTGGTGGAGGAGGTGGCTGCGATGAAGCACCCTCCCCGAATTATCCACCGTGCGACGAGTGTTCACCATCTGCCACACAATTTAATTACACCATTAGTCTCAGCGTTTCGGAGCCATAGACAATGATAGTAATTAAGGGACATGATATGAACATGAATTTCAGAAAGGAATCCATAGGAGGAAAATTTCATCGGGTGCTAAAATTGATGGAGTAACAGTTTCGGTATGAAATTTTCAGATTGCATAACCTGGGAAGTTTAATTTCCATGATCTGAAATTGACAAAACCAGAAAATTTTACTCACAATTTCAGGCCATTCAAACTTAGTAAAATTTTCTTATGATTCTGAAATTTTGAAGAACGAGACATATATTCATTAAACATAAGCTTAGTGGTTCATATATATTTTGAGGTGAAACCCATTTGTACACAAAAGCGCGCGATATTAACACTTCTTAGCGCGGGGTTGTACGTCCAGGATTTTCCGGCCTAGCTAGTCATCCATACCCCCTATGCTGTCAGCCTACCCAAAACACAGCGACCACTACGTCCTTACGTACGTACAAGCCACTAGTTCTTGTTCTTTAGCACACTACTATAAATTTTACAAGTTCCTTTCTTAGCACTAGCTAGTAGTCTAAGCATCGCTGTCGGTGTCTTCCGGGTTGTTCACATCGGAAGCATCGCTAACATCGTCGTCACCATTGTTCTCCGGCGGTGGTGGCTGTAACAAGTTCCAGTGAGCTGCCAGCAACGCCTGGTGGTGCTGCTGTAACGCGACCAACTGGTTACTGGAGATTTCCTATCTCGGTGAATAGCTGGTCCATGTTGGTCTGTGCGGTCTGAAGCTGTCCATGCAGGAATTGCATGGTGGCCTGCTGAGAGTAGATGGTCTCATCCTTCTGAGTAATAGATGTCTTAGCTGCATTCAGCTCATTTAGCGCCTCAATCCGTTCCTCATCACAGAACGTAGCCATCTGCTCATGTTCTGCCCTTTCCTGCTCAGCTCTTTCTTTCGCCCTATCTGCGACGACACGTAGGTTGTCGCTGAAGATAAGGTCATCCTGCACTTCCTTGATACGTGCAGTCAGGGCAGCGTTTTCCTGCTCCAGCTCGGTGACACGGGCGGTCAGCTGCTTGTTCTCCTCTTTTGCTGAGTAGTAGTCGTCCGTGACATCGGTGAGACGATCAGTGAGGTCTTCCACCTCAGATCTCAGCTGATTCCTTTCAGTCATGAGTTGTCTTGCATCCATCTATAGATCATGGTTAGGGATACATTTTAAGCAGCATTATTATCAATAATTTGGGTAAATAAAAGCTCAATTAACATGCTGAAAGAAAACAGAAAGAAACTGACATCCTTTACAACGTGACCGGTTCTGAACCCTCTCTGTTTCTCCCCATTTTTGTCTCTGTTTGTACAGTAAAATTTACCAAAATTTATAACCAGATGCTAGAGTATTTCCTAAGCTTTCCAACGCATCCTAGAACACGGAAAAATCTTAAGCGGATCAAAAGATATGGCGATTTCCGGCTCGACGGATTTTCTGACAGATTTCCTGGAAACGCCGGGACTAAAAATTGGCTCTCTGTTTTTGCTTATTGGACCGACTTAACGAATTTTCCTGGCTGACCTGATATTAGATGAAATGTGGGGCATAACACGAGCTTTCCAGAATGGGGTAGATCGTTTTATTTGGATAGTTACTTCAAAAGTTATAACGATTTTCGTGAGGCACCCGAATCTGCCAATCCGGCGACTCGGCGAAATCTGGCAACCTTTTGCCAGATTTTCGGGTAAGTCATTTTTAGTAGGATTCCACTCTACTTTTACTTGGGTCATCATGCCAGGGTGATGGTACGTGTTATGAGCTTTCCGGATTGTGCTTAACCGTTTCGTTTGAGTGAACGATTTAAAAGTTGTGGCCGTTTCCGTGAAAGCGATAATCGGTTAGGGTTTAGTTCTCGATCGGGTGGGATTTTCTGCCCGATTTTTGGATAGCATGCACGACTTGTGTTAAGATTCTAGTGAGTTGTTCGAGACCGGGTTTTTGTATTCTTGATCGATTATCTCATGCAATTTGTGATGCATGGCATGGATGTGGACATGAAATGCCGTTAATCCTACGTCCTTTCCAAAATAAAACACGTGATCGGTCTATATAGCCGACCACTCGCTTTTTGGTGGCAACACACACACGATCTCATCACAGGAACTACACGATCTAAATTTCGTGGTTAGCGTACCTGCAAGAGACCATTTCAGAAACATTACATCAAATTCAAAAGAAACTATGAAAACAAATGTTCCACAATCCTCTCAACTTCCTCATATCATCATCATCTTTCTCATAGTAACGGTTCATAGAAAGAACCGCCCCGTGGATTGCCACGAGCCAACATTGTCCCGTATTATTACTTCCGCGGGCACGGAGCGCTAATTTAAATTGCAAACATACCTGGGCCGGGCCGTAGTTGTAAAAATTTAAACAAGCATAATCCAGGGTTAGTTTGCCACATCTCTTTCTATTGTAGACCTTACTTGGGCTTTCTATGTCGTTCCTCACCGTATAAATGTGTTGGTAATTTTTAGTATGACCCGTAGTGTACGGCATATCCCGACACGGCTCTGATACCAGCTGTGACACCCCTACCTCGCGAGCGAGAGGGATTGTCGAACAGGATCGTATCGGGAGACATTCGACGAAGCGAACGTTCATTGCACATACATCGGGCATATATTCAACATTTTATTACATAGAGAACACTACTTGAGTAACAAGCTTCGTACATGATCTCTTAATTCTTACAAGCCATTGTTCAAATTTCAGATTTACAATACATAAGTGAAGTGTGATTTTACAATACTTGGTAATGTCTTTGCGGAAGCGTAAATATCTCGACGGTACATATATATATAGCTTATCTTAGGAGGACCACACCAGCCCATACGGCATGGCCTCACTCTTGAGTCGGTGAAGCGGGAACCCACTCCACGGTCCACTCCCGAGGTTCCTCGCTTTGACACACATACTTCCCGCAGCAATCACAATAGTTGGGCTGCGGGAATCCTGAAAATAGTTTCAACACAAACCCTGAGTATCTAATATACTCCGCAAGGCTTACCCGCCAAAAATGGTTCTAAGAACCGACCCTAACATGCGGGGGACTTGACCTGGCTTGCGGAAACTTGCAAAAACAGCACTTAAAGCAGTTGCCTAGCTCACATTTTAGCCAAGTTAAGAGGGTTGGAACATGAATGTAAATTTTAGTGAGCATTTCTAACAAACATGGTTGCAATACATGGAGCAGTTCTTCAAAATCAGCAAGATTAGTCATCATATTCACTTTGTTACTACGATGCAATCTGCTCGAGACAAGTGGTACTCATCACCGCGAGGACGGCGATATATATCGAATTACACCCTGCAGGGAAACCCAAATGCACGACATACGCATCATTTAAGAACACGTATGGCCACCTTTCACAAGATTATCATAGATATGAGCCGGGTCCACCCTCCGAGTGTGCATTCCACATGCAACCACGGTAGCGTCGGGTCCAAGGGTAATAACACACCCTCCGTCTACTCACAAGCCCGTGCATCCACCGTGACCAACACTTTGCACAAAGGGTGGAGTTACCGTCCAACACTACAACTCTCAAGTTACATCGGTTTACCGACTCCCATACGAAGGTATGCATTTGGTACACAACTCAATACTTGCTCGCGGAGTCACAACGAACGGTCCTTAACCGACACATACGGGGCTATGGCGCACAAGGGCCAACCTTGTCACCGCATCCTACTCATGCATTTCCCCGTACGGCCTCCAATTAATCATGTGAGGGTAACCAAAATTTAATTCCTAGACCGGATGATCTCCAAATCACTCGGTGTTGCTACCGATGGAATTATTGAGCATAGCACTAGCGATTAGGATTTTACTTAACCAAGACCACGGAATACGGGAATCTAGTGCAACTAGGTTTCCGAGCAACTCCTAAACGTAAATGCACAATACATCATAGACGTATGTGAAAATAAAGAGGACTTTAAAACATAGGTCATGCTCCGGGGCTTGCCTTGATTCGGCTCGTAGTCGGCACACTCGAACTCGCTCACTTCAAGTTGGTGCCCTCCTTGATCTTCGGTTCCGGTCGGGGTTCCTATATGAATGCATATGAAGTGCATGAGTAATGGATGAATTCGTATTTATATAGTTCATGGAACTTTCTCAATAACATAGTGTAACGAAACGTTTGCATAAATTAAACATGCTCTTGAGTGGTGATGATAGGGTCATGATGGTGGTAAGTGGGGTTCCTTTCATGGGGACAACCTTCTAATTAGGTAAGCTTTCCATCATTTAATATAAATGTACATGCTGGTTTTTTGAGATCGAGAAGATAGGGTATAATTCCTTATTACTTAGTATGCAAGAGGTTGATGCTCATTTCTTAGGATGAAGTTTTATCACTTCGTTATACGTCGTGCACCACTAGTACTCATCATTTCATGTGGGTTTGCTATGCTTAACCTACACCATATCTGACCGTTCTTGCCCAAAAAGATAGACGTGACTATGACCTGTTTAATTGTGCCATGTAAGTGTGAAAAATTATCTAGCCATAACAGAAAGTAAAAAGGTAATTTGAGCTTCCATTTTATCTATCTAAGTCGGGGTTGACAGGCTGCTTGTGAAGCCATCTTAAGGTGTCCAAATCTTAATATTTTGCTATAGAACTTAGGTGACTCATGTTGGTTAAGGTAAAGTACATAACTCAAGGTTTACAACGAGCTTATAGCTGTTTCATTTGGAGCTGTATTCGAAAAGTTATTGAATTTCAAAAACGGCAAGTTGTTACGCGGCATAACGGATTAGCATCTTAGCGTGCTTAAATCTTTATTTTCCTACACATGAAGTACTGGGATTATGTTACTACGTTAAAGTACAAGTTATCTACTTTCCAAAGAGTCCTTGCTCATGAAGTTTGGATCCGGGGTCCAGAAGTTACATCATTTTTAAAATGCAATCTTGTTAATCATCTTGGTCGTGATAGCCTTTTCATCTTGCTCAAACATTAAATTTTTCTATATAACCTTAGGTGTTCATGTGCATCATGATGTAGTACAAGTTATAAGCTTTCCAATGCGCTTTGAGTCGTTCAAATCCGTGGTGTATAACTCGAGTTATGATTTTCTAAAATCCGTAACCGTTACGAAGTTTCAGCACGATTCGGAAATTTTTCTAAGTGTCGCGCGCGGGGAGCTCGCGCGGAGCGGCGGCGAGCTCACCGGCGGCACGCTAGGGCTCGCCGCAGGGGTCGGGCTTGGCCGCCTGGGCACGATTTTCCACGGCGCATCTACGGCGATGGCGGCGAGGCGAGGGAACGGACGGAGCTTAGCTCGCGTCGAGCTATGGCGGGTGCGGCGGCTCCGGCGTGGGAGCTCGTGCTCACCACCGAGCGAAAAGAGGGCGGTCGAGGCTGAGAGCATCACCTGCTCGAGGGAAGCTCGGCGCGGGGTCGAAGAAGGAGGAGGTGGTCCGGAGTGAGCTGGCGTCGACGGGGTGGCGAGGCGCGGTGGCCGGCGGCGAAGAAGAAAGCAAGTTTCTCCTCGGCGCGGCTCGGTTCAACTCTGGGGCGGGGCGGGAAGCTGCGTTGGGTTCCGCGCACCCTTACGAGGCCAAGGTGGAGCATGAGCTCACCGAGGGGACGGATTCGGAGCTCGCCGGCGCGGGAAGCGAGACGGACGGGCTCGTCGGCTCTTACGGGAATTGTAGCACTCGAGAGGGCGAAGGGAGGCCGGGAGGCGGGTGGGGAGATGCGCAAGGAGTTGGCGAGGAACTAGAGCGCAAATGCGGGGCGTTGCGGTGCGAGAGAGGGCAGCGCACGGGGAGATGGTCGGGCGGCGGCCATGGCGAACTCCTCTCCCCGCCATCGACGGCAGGGAGGGCAAGCTTCTAGACGAAGCATGGGAGGCGATGCGTGACGCGTGGGGCTGCACAGCACTGGCGAGGACGGGCGGCGCCCTAACCGGCATGGGCGCCGGCGGCGACGCGCGCTGACGGTGGCCACAGCCTCTGTGCCGGCCCTGTTCATTTGTTATTCTCACAATTTACAGTTTTGCCACTGCTGTCCTTCTCTGTAAATGGCTCATAGAATTTGATCCTTTTGACATTTTTGCAAACCAAAATTTCTGTGGTTCCTGTGGATTATGTGGAACAACTTTCCTTATAGGCCAAAGTTCAAATTCGAAATGTAAAAATTTATAAAAATTGTTGAACAGGTGCTGTTTCTGCTTAGAGTTATATTTTTCTAGGGATTTGTGCTGTTCCAAAAATTCAAGAAAAATGTCCTAAATTCATGTCTTGGTGTGCTCTACCAGATTGTGCAAAAATTTGGGGTTACCACTTTAAAGAAAGTTTGAGATCTCAAGAGCTAGGGTTTTGGGAACAATAAAACCCTAATAGGACTTTAACCTATTATCACATGTGGCTAGCCAGGATGATTTTTGCTTTGCACATGCAAATCTCCTGTTAGCACAGTAACATTGTGAAATTGATGTTCTCCTGTTCAACGGTTCAACAATCAGACTCATTGAGTATACGTCCTTATCCTCGACACCCTAACCCGCTGATCATCCATGCTATAACAGTTGATTGTCTTAAACACTTGGCTCAAGATTGTGTCACATCAACACAAGCATAATTGTCAAGCGTTCTCACAAGAAAGCAGTTGGACGACAGTAAGCATACAAGTCAAAGGATATGATGAAGATTGGTCGTGTTAACTTTACCATATCCGAGGAGATTCCGAAAGGGTCACAATACATGGCTGATCAAAGTTCTACGGAGATATCATTGAAGTCGAGTCGTAAGGATTATCCGAACTCCTTTATAGTCTTAGACGGACAAGGATTTGATGCGATTCTTGGCATGAGATGGATGAAGTATTATAAGGCAAGTATCGGATATAGATGCTTTTGCAGCTCATCGGAACTCTCCTCTTCAGTGGACGAGATTATCTTCAGTTGAATTCTTTCCAAACCATTCTTCCGTGATTTATAAAACTCTTGGTAAAGGATAGGAAGACATTCCATAGGTTGCAAATACCCCGAGGGTTCTCCGAAGACTTACCAGGTTTACCACCTGATCGGGCAAGAGAATTCAAGAGAGAGCTTCAACCAAGGACTGCATCCATATCGAGAAGACTATATCGGATGCCACCCAATGAGCTGGCAGAAGTAAAGGTGCAAGTGAAGGAATTATTGGATAAAAGATATGTTTGCCGAGTTCATCACCTTGAGGATGACAAGCATTGTTCGTCAAGAAGAAGAATCAAACATTTAGGTTATGTGCAGATTATCGAACCTTGAGTGCGAGACCATTAAGCACAAGTATCCACTTCCTCGGAATGACATCTTGTTTGATCGGTTGATGGGAGCAAAAGTGCTACCAAGATGGATCTTCGCTCCGGCTATCATCGGATCGAGATTAGAGCGGAAGATATACGAGGACAGCTTTCTCTACCGGATATGGACGTTATGAGTATCTCGGTGATGTCCTTTGGTCTAACCAATGTACCTCATGAACTAAGTGTGTATGACAGAGCTGGACAAGTTTGTCATGGTATTCATCGACGACATATTGATCTATTCCAAGTCAGAAGAGGAACACGCCGAGCCCTTAAGGACCCTGCTCCAACGTCTAAGGGATCATCGCTTACATGCCAAATTCAGAAGTGTGAGTTTTGGCTCGAAGGAGATGCCACTCCTAGGTCACGTGATCTCAAGCAACAGGAGTGGTTATTGATCCAAGCAAGTTTAAGGAGATATTGGATTGAAGCCACCTAAATCGGTCGCGCAGATCCGAAGCTTCTTAGGGTTAGCCGGTTATTATAGAAGATTCTTTCCTAATTTCTCAAAGAGTGCCAAGCCAATGATCAAATTGCTGGAAAAAGATAAGAAGTATGAATGGAGCAATGCATGTGAAAGAAAAAGCTTTTCGGACATTGAAGAAGTTGCTCGACAACAAGCACCGGTGTTAGCCCAACTAGAATTGACCAAGCCAATTGAGGTGTACTATGATGCCTCGGCACCGCACTTGGATGTGCTCTAAAGCAAGAGGGTCGAGGGATTACCTATGTGTCTCGACCGCCGAGGCGACAGGAGAAACAATAACCAACACAGGAGCCGTGGTTCTAGCATTGAAGAGCCGAAGATACCCTCTCGTGGAAAGTGGGCACAGCCTATGCACACGCCATAAGGATCTCAAATGTATTACTTAAGCGGATCCGAACAAGTGCCAACGAAGATGGTTTGAATTAAGGGTTAGGAGATCGAGATCCAAGCACACTTATCAAGAATTCACAATGTGCTCCACCGGTCTCAACCGAAGAAGTGTCTCGAAAACACCGATAAGTATACCGACAAGCAGTAGGGAACAAGATAGCCGTAACCGACCTATGATGAACAACCGATCGTAGTGGATCGAGTGATTCGACATTGGACCATCAAGTTCTACAAGATTCAGTGGAGTAATCACTCGTAAGCTGAAGCTACTTGGGAACAAGAAGAGTTTCTCCGATCCAACTACCCCGAGTTCTTTAGCACTATCGTCTAGTCGCTTCCAATCGTGAATCTCGGGACGAGATTCCTGTAAGGGGGAGGGCTGTAACAACCCTAATAATCGAAGTGCATTGCATGGCATTTATCATCATGTCATCATGTGCATTTGAGAAAAGGTTGAATATTGTGTTAAGAAATACACATGAAATGACAAATTAACTTAGGTTAAATTAAGAACTTAAAAAGATAAATTAATTACAAGTAAACTATGGAGTTTAACATTTTCTCTTGGCTAAACATGAAAATAAAAGATTTTTGAAGTTGCTCTGAAATTATTTTATTTTGTAAAAATCTCTACAAGAAATAATGAAAGCTTATCTTTTTATTTTAGACTTGAAATTTTAACCCGAAATTTAATTGGAATTTGAATTTCGACCAATAAGGAAAAAGGTTTATAATGTTTTCTTTTCCATCCCTGAATTTTCGCATAATTTTTCGAGCCTTGGAAGTATGCTTTTTAATTACTTAAAAACAGAAGGTCGTTTTTGTAAAAATGCCAAATCAGCGATCCAATCTCTCTTTCTCCTCTCTCTCACCACCGCCTCCCGCCTCGAGCGCGCCGGTAGCGGCTCGGCCGCGCGCCCCGCCCTCCTCGCGGCCACGCAGCAACTTCACGCCACGTCGCCGCTACTTCCCATCGGATAAAGCCGGGCCAGCATCCTCTTTTCCCTTCTCTCTTGAGCTCGGTCGCTCGGACCGTCCCCACCGGGCCGCACTCCCCGTGCCACGCCGCCTCGTCCGCCTCCGGCCTCTTTCCCCGAGCCAGCACTCACCCACGGCTCCGCATGAGTGCCCCGCACGTCCCCATGGCCGCCAATCGCGCTACATCCCTCTCGGTCCGGGAGAGCGGAGCTCATCTTCACCAGGACACCAAGCCGGGTCGCCATGGCCGTGCCTCCAAATTTGGCCGGTCCAACGAGCCGTCTCGCCCTTCCTCTCTTCCCGTGAGTGGGCAACAATCTACGCTACTCTCCGAGTGCACTCGCCGTCTAGTTTCCCTCACGGGCTCGCGGCAATTTCGCCGTTCCCCTATAGTTCCGGCGCCGCCGCCTCGCCTTGCGGTGCGCACCGTGCTCCGGCCAACCCCAAGCTCAACCCACTCGCGTGCCGCTCTTGCCTAGGTTCTTAGGAAGCTCCAGCCGCAACTTGTTCGTGATTTGGTCAGCCCAGTGCGAGGTCTAGCCACGGCCGAACGTCATCTCGCACCGCCGCTCGCCGTGGGCTTATTTCCGATCATCCTCCGGCGAAGGGGTCCCCACCTTCGTGTTCTCCACGTTTCCCCGAGCTCGAAAAGCAACATCGCATCAAGGTTGGCCGCCACTTGACTAACTCCGGCGAGCCGCCGTCCGGGTCCGGCCACCACCCGCCATGGCCGGCCAGCTAAGCTCGAGTGGGCCGCGTGCATATCCGGGCCGCGCGCGCACTTGGGCCGCACGGCCCATGGCCCACCCGCTTTGGCCCAAGTGAGCCCCCTGTTCCTTTTAAATTTATTCCATTTCCGCATTCTTTTCAAATTTCAAATATTCGTAGAATATTCATACAAATTCAGAAAAATGCCAAACCAAGTTCATTAGACTCATAAAATTATTCTCTATTTGATTATGAATTCAAATACCTATTTTGAGGAATTATAGTTTCATAGTTTAATTAATTACTTTTCTTTAATTAATAGGAGCTATTATTTTATGCTAATTATTAATTGATTTTGAAAAATAAATTTCTTTAAAAATTAGAGATACTGCAGACGAAAGTTTCTGTTAAGTTTTCCAAAATTGAACATAAACACCGTCATTTCATGTGATTCCAAATTATTATCTTAAGTGCTATCACATGTCCCGAAATCATTATTAATTGTTGATTAATAAGCATGATTAATTACTAATGAATGCACCTGGTTAATTGTTAATTAATGAATAAGATTAATGATTAATTATTAATTAATGACCCCGATTAAGTACTAATTAACGAACATGATTAATTGTTAATTGTTAGTTGTTAATTACCGAACCTAATGAATCAGTAATTATTGGCTAATGAACATATTTAAGGAAACCATTGCATAATCATATCATGTACATTCATGCATGCATGATCAGCAAGTCGCAACGTATTGTATTGTTGGTCGACCTAGGTCCCGGCGTGATCGAGGTTCCGTCCGAGGTCGAGGCGTAAGACGGGAAATCTCGAAGTCGACCGAAGACACCGAGGAACTAACTCCGACGCGAATCCAGGCAAGCCCCGGTGCATCCCACCTATGTTTTTAAAGTCTTTTCTTTTATCACAAGTAATGAGTCGTGATTGTGCATTAGGTTATAGAAGTTGCCCGATACCCTAGATGCATGAGATAGGTTTCCATTTGTTTATGCTATACTGGTACGGTAGCCCGATAGAGGCTAAGCTTAATTCATAGTGGCAACGGTAGTTAGTTAGGGCACTTAAAGCATGGAGGCTTTAAGCGTTTATGTGTTGACACTAAAGATGATGAGATGAGAGTGTTAATGAAGTTGAGACCGGACGGGCCCCGTAGGAGGAAGGGCAAAGACGGAGTTAAGGTCTTGCAAGGTGGTAGCCCCGTCTCGAGTCGGTTAAGGACCGTACCGTTGTCGGCTTAGTTGAACAAGTTTGAACGTACCGCACTACATGCCGGTATCATGGGCCCAGCAAGCTGATGTACCCTATCGCCCCGCAGATGTAGCGTAGCCGCCTCTCTTTTGCCGGCCGTCAGTGAGAGGATAGTCTCACGGGAGGGAGATGGGTCGACCACGAGGATAGTCGTGGCGTCGCCATACTTCCGGGGAGTTGGAAATGGCTAGTCTACCGTCAAGTGCTAGCGGGAAAGTTGTCGTATACGACCAGCTGTGGTGCGTATACGTCGTGTAGTCGGGTTTTGCCACCTGGTATAAATCGATTCGAATCGCCGTCCCTCGCAGTAATGAGTACCGCTTGTTTAGCTCGTCACATCGTAGTAATCAACTCGAAAGATGAGGATGTGAGATGAAAGAATTGTTGGTCTCAAATGATCTTTTCTTGCAAACTTGATTGCAGTAGTTGTAGACTCGCAAAACCTTGTTCTCTATTGAACTTAACCCGAGCTAAAACTTGAAAGTAAGGATCAACCATTAGAGCTGTTTTCGCAAGTGAGTCAACTCCACAGCCGTAAAGCCTTTGCATACTAGGCGTCGGCCTTAGCGTGCCTCGTTGACGGGTCAGTCTTGCCGAGTATTAGAATACTCAAGGTTTGTTCGTTATGTTTTTCAGACCGAGTCGTGCTTTCACGACCGTCACGGTAGTGGTCCGGAAGAGGAGCCGTGTTCCGAGGGTGGTTCCCTCAAGTGGGAACAGATCCCGACGTCCCGAGCGAGGAGTATCGTGATGTACGACGGGCTCAGTGCATCACGCTAGTGGTCTTTGTTGTAAAGTTCAAGTTTCCGCCGCAAGACTCGTAGATTGTTAAACTTCATTAATGTATTATGTTTCCGCTGTACAATGTTTGTATTTCGAAACCTGGTTGTATTATACCATGATGTATATACTCCGGCTTGTATGAGATGATGTTTCGTTGTAACTCGCTTCGTCGAGTGTCCCTCTCGTACCGATTCCCGGGTGTCCCGGAGGGGATGTCACAAACGCGGGCCGGGCCCATCAATATTATGCTCTTCTCGTTGGCGTCCGCGCACGATTCCCGGGAGGGACGCGCCTTTACTCGCCCAAGCGTCCGTCGGCCTTCTCGCCCACCGGCCCTCTTTTGACCTATAGTCGCCAACAATGGGTCCCTTGGTCAAAAACCGGCGTCAACAGCTTGCCTTTGCGATAGTTGACTTGTCCTAGGCGCATGCAGCCAATTGGCTAGGGTGTAGATCTACTTTCAAAGTTAAGGCGTTTATGATTGTGCTTGTTCCGAGTCGACCGGCGTGCGCGGCCGTTAGATCTGGTCCGCCGCGTGCCATCGCTTGACTTGTCCCGTTGGAGCGACTCGGTCGATTCGGGATCCGTGTGGTTGTATTTGTCTTACTCGTTCTTTCGGAGTGTTTAGCCGATTGTTTATCACGTTCATTAGCTGTTTTATGTTCAATTAGTGCCAAATCTGTTAAAGCTGCCTTTGAACCTCGAGTTGTTAGTATGATTTCATTGATCATCATTATCCATCTAGATAGATCTAATAATTCACCGTTATAATCGATGGCAGAATCGGCCGGATGCCCGATCGGCCGATTTATCGCTTCGATTGATGATCGAACCATCCTTTTGCTATCAAATTAATTACATCCCATTAATAATTACCTTATTTATATTTTATTCTATAATGCATCCCCGCAAGGTCTTAATGATTTGATTGCTCACCGACGAAATCGGCTGCTAGCCACCGATCGCATGTTGTAGCGTCGGCCGATTTCGTATCGTTTGTACCACAGTTCGCTTGCCTGGCATTTAATACATAAATGGATGGGCTGTGTTGCTCCTCGTCGATGGCCGATTTTTTCTATCTCGACGCCGTAATCGGCCACGGCTGCACATCGGCCTATCTCGGGCCGATGACCCGGAATTTTACACTTTTTATTGTCTTTGTTGGTTTGCAGGAAAACCATCCGGCACGCACCAGCGCACACGAGAATCGGCGAGCTGAGCCGGTCCGTTGGGAGCACAGGGCCCCGCGTCGCCCGGGGTTTCGGTGGACTCTCCGGACAACGGTGTGTTGGCGACTTTTGACGTCAACAGCTGGTTGTACATGCCACACTCCCGGGAGTGGCAAAGAGGTACAAAGGGCTCGGATTTCACGTTGGTGAAAATCGGGTCCTCACAGCAACACCGTTTTTGTAGGTGTCAACAGTGACGCCGAGGCACTAGAATTCATCTCGTGTCATACATGCCGCTCGCTGCAACTACTGCCGAGAGGAGGTTGTCCAAGCACTCCGCCCAATGTTTGCGGGCGTCCGAGCATCCGCCAGCTGTTTGTGTCGTGTGTGTCCCATTTTGGCATACGGCACGGACCTTTGTGCCGTGTGTAATTTTGAAGGCACAAGACATAGAGAGTTCTGTGCCATGTGTCCGATAAATTACACAAGGCACAAACTCTGGTACACGACATATTCATACTCTCCCGTAGTGAACGGAGAACCACCGAACATAGCTAATCATGTGACCCTTTCCTCCACACCTATAACAATTTCTATTTTTGTTTGACACCTCACCGTTGTCATCTCCTTTAACCTCGCACTCAACTTAGGCTTAACGACATCAGTAAAGATTAGTTACCAAAGTTTTGACGGTTTCCATTTGTTGACGCCGGTTTTTTGATGCCACCTCACCTATGGCCTCGGCAAGGACGATGCAAACACAAGTACCAAGACAACCCAGCCAGTGCAAAGAGGATGACAAGGACTCCCAAGAAGTCGGTGACGGAAAAGGGCGACAAACAAGATGTACAACCGCCGACTTCCGAGTCGTGGGCAGCAAACAATGTGGCAGCGGCCCCGCAGATGGCACAAGCAGCCCAATTTCTTCTACGTACCAAATACCGGCCCGAGTAGAATTGAGAACTCACCCACTATCGTGCGGCCGATATCCGGTATTCCACAGCCGACCGCATCGGCCGGGGGACAGGGATTCATGATCGGACGGCCGATCCAATCGGCCATGAATTATGGAATCGCTCCGCGTACACCGTTCCCGGCCACCGGCACCGGGATTTCGAAACGGCCGCCGGTACACCCGACCGGGGGCAACCCAACACAGCTTATATGACGGGAACCGGATCAGCAACCGCTGAACCCAATGATATGAGTGGCCTCATGGCTAAGATCGCCGATATGATGAAAGATCGGCTCGATTTGAAGCCTAAGGAGAAAAGTGCATTGTATCGGCGACCTTACCCCGACCGGATGGATTCCGTGGCTTTACCCAATAAGTATAAAATTCCCGAGTTCTCCAAGTTTTCTCGGGCAAGATAATACATCAACTATGGAGCACATCGCCCGATATGACGCACAGCCTTGGTGAGGCGTCTACTCAGGAGGCTTTGCGGGTTCGGCTATTCCCACCGTCATTGTCCGGATCGGCCTTTTCATGGTTTGCTTCGCTATCGCCCGGTTCTATTCGTAGTTGGGCTGATCTCGGAGAAAAGGTTTCACTCGTACTTCTTCACGGGCATTAGCGAGCTTAGTTTGTCCGATTTAATGGCGGTGAAACAGAAACCGGGGAATCAGTGGTCGATTATATACGTAGGTTCAGACTCCGAGGGGACGATGCTACAATCTGAACCCGACAGAGCAACAACTGGCCGAAATCGCTTATGCGGGGCTATTCTCTAACATCAAAGAAAAGTTTACCCCACATGAGTTTGATGGGCCGGCACAGCCTGACCCGTAGGGCGCCGGCCAGAAGAGAATCTCCAGCTCACCAGGAATCGGCAGTATCGTATAGCCTTATGCCGATTTCAACAATGAGGAGGATGAAGAGGAAATTAATGCAGCTTGAGTGGACTAATAACAAACGGCCGATATTTTCTCCGCATGTCAAACCTAAGGAGAAAAAATATGATTTTGATTTATCGAAGGCCGACGAAATATTTGATCACCGTCGTGGAAAAGAAGATCCAGCTTTTCCCTCATCACAAAATTCCTACGCCGTAAGAATTGAAGAAAATGGCTAAGTGGTGCAAGTGGCATGGAAATTCGCATCATAACACCGTTGATTGTTATACCATGAGAGATGAAATCCGTAGGGCAGCTGACAAGTGGGGTATTGCGAGCGGCCGATGTAAAGAAGAAGATGAAAGTTGATGGGCACCCTTTCCCGGCTAATACGATGTACATCAACACCATCGGCGGTGGATCGGCTGGTTTTATACGCCGATATGAGAAGAAGAGAGAGAGGGAAGAAAGAGCTCGTGTGGCACGTGAACAGGAATCTATCGGCCAAAGTCGGCAAGCATGCACAAGGCGTGATCGGCCGAGAAGATTTTGACCCGCACCGGGCTTGTCCTTTCTTTCAAGCATCGCTGGGACCAAAACATGAAGCTTCCATCTATCGAGAACTGCCCGCAGTGCATTGGCCGTAAAGAGTATCGTGATGGCGGGTCATCAAGTTCCCAGGAACGGCCGATTAGTCGCAACTACGAATCACGACAATCGGCCCCCGTAAGAGCGGTCGGCCATGATCACAGCCTATGATGAACGGAGATACGCAAGTGCCAAAGAGAACCTCCGTTCACGATCGGTTGGGGCCAATCAACGATGAAGAAGAGTTTGATCGGCAATACCATGAAGATTCGAAAGGCGATCAAACCGAGAACGAAGAGCAAGCGGTGCCCCGCTGGTTTGCTCAATAAAACCCGTAAGAGGAGGCTCCAAAGAATGCGCCGTCGAGAAATTAGGAGTGGACAAGATACAGAGATGACCGAGATGATGAGTCCAAGCCCAAAAAAGAGTGGAGGCCCAAAGTGCAGCCTCAGTGGTCCGGCCGAAGCCGCAGTGAATATGATATCCCCGATGCCCAGGATTGTCTGATCGGCCGTAGAGGACGAATCGGCCGATGAAAATTCGGCCGAGGAAGAACCAGCTTGGGGAAACTTCGGAGATTCTCGTGGACGCCGGAATCGGCGGTATTTGATAAGCCGCTCAACTCCGATCATTTGCATCTCAAGGCATTGTACATTAGCGGCTACATCAATGGGTCGCCGATGAGGAAAATGTTGGTCGACTGAGGAGCAGCGGTCAATATCATGCCGACACTACATACCGCAAGCTCGGGAAGACGCCGAAGAAATGATGAGGGCTAATCTCGACGCTCAAGGATTACAGCGGGAGAAGCCAAGATGTGCGTGGAGCCGCAATAATGGAGATCACCGTGGGCAGCAAAACCATACCCACCACATTTTTCATCATCGACGGAAAGGTGCATACACAACTTTGTTGGGGAGAGACCGGATTCATGCCAACCGTTGCATCCCATCAACCATGCACCAGTTGCTTGATTCAATGGGTCGGCAACAAGGTCGAAATCGTGCGGGCCGATAAGTATGTAACCATCGCAACCGCCGGTTTCGAGTTTGCCTGGCTCGGGAGAGCCTCGCCTTGTTTCTCGGCACATATTGGGATGCGGAGGCCATAAACATCACCGACGACGGAGTTATTGTGACCGGGGGTCGTACCCCCGGCCGCTCTAATGGGCCCCACAGAGAATTGACGGAAAATCGGCCGATCGACACACGCACCGGGGATATGATGAATCGGCCGATTGACGAACCGTAAGACGGGAAATTAGGCCACGGTTTTGTGTCGGCCGACGAGTTAGAAGAGGTAGATATAGGGGATGGAGACAAGTCTCGACCGACATATATTAGCAAGAAATTGTGTAAAGAAGTAAGAGATGAATTAGTGGCCTTATTGAAAGAATATAAAGATTGTTTTGCTTGGGATTATAGCGAGATGCTCGGACTCACCCGATCGATCGTTGAACATCGGCCGCCAACCAAACCCGGATATCGGCCGTATAAGCTGTGGGGCTCTGAAAATTGACCCTAGGTATTATGAAGCCGTCAAAGAAGAGATTATCGGATTATATGAAGCCGGCTTCATTAGGCCATGCCGATATGCAGAGTGGGTTTCAAAGATTGTGCCGGTGGAAAAGAAAATGGAAAGATGCGGGTCTCGCATTGACTTCAGGAATTTGAATAAGGCGACTCCGAAAGATGAGTACCCAATGCCAAACGCCGATTTGTTAGTTGATGCAGCCGCCGGCAACAAAATTTTGAGCTTTATGGATGGAAATGCTGGGTATAACCAGATTTTTATGGCCGAAGAAGATATATCGAAGACAACTGCTCGTATGCTCCTGAGCGTTGGGACTATATGAGTGGGTTGTCATGACCTTCGGTCTCGAAAATGCCGGCGCCACATATCGTAGAGCCATGAATTTTATAGATCACGATTTGATCGGCCGATTGGTGGAAATTTATATTGATGATGTCATGGTGAAATCAAAATCGGCCGAAATCCACGTATCCGATCTCAGAGAAGTGTTGAAGAGGACAAGACAATACGGCCCGAAGATGAACCCGCTCAAGTGTGCTTTTGGTGTCTCAACTGGACAATTTCTAGGGTTTATTGTGCATGAAAGGGGAATTGAAATCGGCCCCAAGAGTATTGATTCTATCGTAAAGCTGGAACCGCCGACGAACAAGACAAAGCTCCAGCCCTCGATCGACAAGATTAATTTTATTAGGCGATTTATCTCAAACTTATCCGGTCGACTTGACGTATTTACGCCATTATTAAAACTCAAGACCGATCAAGAATTTCGGTGGGAGCCGATCCATCAAAGGGCTTTAGAAGATATCAAGAAATATTTGGTGTCCCCGCCGCTGATGGTTCCGCCAAAGTCGTGCACACCCTTTAAGTTATATTTATCGGCCGATGATAGGTGCATCGGCTCGCATTGACTCAAGAACAGGAGGGAAAAGAGCGGGTCATATTTTATCTCACCCGCAAATTAATTGATGCAGAAACACGGTATCCACAGGTGGAAAGGTTATGTCTCTCGTCTCGTATTTTTCATGCACAAAACTAAGGCATTATCTCGTTAGCCGAGGAGTGTACCGTGGTTTGCCAGGCCGATGTCGTAAAATATATGCTATCGGCCCCGGTCCCCAAAGGCCGGTTGGGCAAATGGATGTTGGCAATTACGGAGTTTGATCTAGGCTATGAATCGGCCAAAGCAAGTGAAAGCACAAGTATTGGCCGATTTAATAGTGCAACACGGTGAACACTCGCCAAATACGTTGAACCAGTGCCATGGACGGTGTTCTTTGATGGGTCAATTTGCAAGCAAGGGAGTGGAATCGGCTTGGTTGTTGTGTCGCCTCTGGGGCAATACGTGGATACTCTATTACAAGAGAGGCGCACACCAACAACCAAGTCGAATATGAGGCAAGTATTAAAAGGACTGGAACTACTCATCGATGCCGGGGCCGATTTTGTGGAAATTTTCGGCGATTCCTTGTTGGTCGTGAGTCACCGGCCGATGAGTATGAGTGTAAAGATGAAATATTGTTGCAATATCATAGAAAGTGCCGAAGTTAATGAAAAGATTCAAGTGTGTTAAAATCGGCCATATACCAAGAGAGCAGTAACTTCGAAGCAAATAACTTGGCTCAACTAGCATCCGGATATCGGCTCGCCGAAAACAGCTTGGAAATAGCCGATATTGAAGAGGCCGATTGGCGCACGGAAATTCGAAATTTTTTGAGCAATCCATCCCAACCTACAGATAAGAAGATAAGATATAAAGCCCTGAAATATGTTCTGTTGGATGGTCAATTATTTTTTAAGACAATTGATGGGGTGCTTCTCAAATGTATTAATGACACCGAAGCCAAAGTGGTAATGAGCGAAGTACATGATGGGATTTGCGGAACGCATCAATCGGCCCATAAAATGAAGTGGCTGCTAAGTCGAGCTGGTTATTACCGGCCGACAATGTTGGCCGATTGTTTCAAATATTATAAAAGTTGCCAAGATTGCCGTAAATTCGGGCCTATACAGAGGGCACCGCGTCGGCCATGAATCCAAGTGATCAAACCTTGGCCGTTCGTAGGCCGGGCCATGGATATGATCGGCCGATAAATCCAGCATCAAGCAGAGGACATCAATACATATTGGTAGCTACAGATTACTTCACAAAGTGGGTTGAAGCGGCACCCTATCGCAAAGTCTCGATGGCCGACGTGATAACGTTTGTTAAGGAGCATATCATTCATAGATTTGGGATTCCGTAAACAATCACGACAGCATCAAGGATCAGTATTCACGTCGGACGAATTTCAATCTTTTGCTGAAGAGATGGGGATTAAATTGATTAATTGTCGCCTTATTATGCCCAAGCCAATGGTCAAGCCGAAGCGGCAAATAAGAGTCTCGATCAAGTTGATCAAGCGGAAAATACAAGAGCATCCTCGTAAGTGGCACATGAACTTGATGGACGCTTTGTGGGCCTATCGTATGTCACGGCATGGGGCCATGCAAGTCGCGCCGTATCAGCTTGTGTATGGGCACGAAGCCGCATCGCCGTGGGAGACAAGCTATCGGCTCCGTAAGGGTTGAATTGCAACAAAGCTATCGGCCGATCAAGCACCACGGGTTGATGATGGATGAATTAGAAGACGTGGTACAAAATCGGCCGGATGCATTGGAAAAGATAGAGCAGAATAAGGCGAGGGTCGCCCGCCATTATAATAAGAAGGTTGTGCAGAAACAGCTTTAAAAAGGGCGATTTGGTCCGAAGTTTAGGATGCCGATCGGCGTGAAGGACAATCGGTTTGGTAAATGGTCGCCTAATTGGGAAGGACCTTATTTGATTAGCCGATCAAGCACCGGGTAATGCATATATTTTGAAAGAGTTAGCAGGGGAAGAATTCGGCCGAGCACTTAATGGGAAGTATTTGAAGCAAGATTATCCTAGTATTTGGATTAATTCATAGTGTTCGGCCTAAAAGAGACTACAGCCGATGTCGATGCACATCGTTTGAGACGGCCGATACCGAGAGTATCGCCCTTAGCCAAAAATATGAAAGCAAAACGCAGGAAGTCACGTACAAATAAGTTACAGCCGATGTTTTAAACATCGTCTTCGCATGGCCGATATTATCGTATATCGCCCTTAGTACAAAAATATTTACAACAAAATCTTGTTCAAGTCCTATTACATCTAAGCATAGTTGACGGCCTCAGCCGCGGGACAAAAGGTCTTGGACGGCAGATAATGCACGGGCCAAGCATAGAGTCAAGTTTGGCCATGACCAACAGGTCGTCCTCGATGGGGCCGACATCGCATGCGCCGCGGCGACCATCTTGTCGGCCGCTTGGATTGCCTCGTCCGTCGTCCTCTCGTTGGGCCGCCACATCAACCGACACCGTGCAATGGTGGCTTCCAGTGGCCGCCGCCTCCTTCTCCTTAAGAGCCGCCGCTGCTCTCAAATCGGCAATCTCCCGGTTGATTACCCGCAGCTCACCCCGCCGATTTGAGAGTTGCTCTTGCATCTCCAGTGGTCTTGCGGGCCTCCTCCTCGAACGCTTGATGGAGCTCTCGGCGAGTAACGCAGCTTGCCGTTGCTCCGCGTGGCGAGCCGTACGCCGCCGGGCACGGATGAAGTCCATCTCGCCGCACTCCATGTATGCCACGCGGTGCGAGCATCGCGCACATCATCCGGGAGCTCAGCCCGGACCTCCAAGTACCGCGCCCGGATGGGGTGGGCGTCGGCCACCAAGCCTTCAACCGAGGACGCTCAAGCCTCGCGCGCGATTTCGGCCATGATGATAAGACCAGAGGAAGATACCGAAATCGGCGCAGACGAGGGAAGCCGAGCGCCCGAAATACCAAGAAAAATAAGATAAAACTAATGATCGCCGGCGAATCAAGGAAGAAATAGTAAAAACAAACCTCGCGAAGCGCCGATGCGAATCGGCCGGACGTCCATCGGCCGTGCCATTGAACCCATAGGTTCGTGTGTTCCAGTGCAGCTCTTGGCCGGCCGATTCATCTTCACCAGCCGACATCCTCTGAGGCGGCATCGGCGACGCTCCGCCAGCCGGCTCATCGGCAGCGGTACCTTCAGAGAAGTCGCGGCGGCTCCCGGCCGCCCGATTCCTCGTCGGCAACGGTGCCTTTGGGAGAAGCCGTGGGCGACTCCCGGCCGCCTTGTTCAGCCTTCGGCGGCGGCCTCAGGAGACGCAGCCGATCCGAGCGAGTTGGGCTCTCCGTAGGGTTTGGATCGGCCCGGCTTGGTACGACTTCGTGCTCCGGAGCCGTTTGAGTCGGCCTTCGTGCGTCGGCGTCCCGGCCCGTGGATGAGTCGGCAGCGGATCGACCCATCGTGCGCTGGCGTCCGAGCCTCGTGGAGTCGGCAGCGGGTCTCTCGCTGCCCGCGGTTGAGCACCGGTATCGGCTGCCGCAGGGCTCGAATGGGCCGACCCCCTCCATCACTCCCGCCGACCACATCGGCGGCCGTACGCTCGCTCGACACCACAAAGTGATAGGCGGCCGACGAGGGAGAGATGCTTGGACCCGAGGAGAAGGGACCGCCGATTCCCGCTAAGAACTCATAATTAGACAAAGATGTTAAGAGAAAAGGAATCGGCGATCATGCAATAACAACCCGACGCGACGGAGACGGTTCGCTATAGTAGTCCGGGTCGACGAGCGCACAGTGCTGCTTTAGCAGCACGCGGTGTCGCTTCGGACCCGAGTCGACCCCGCAGCCGGCACATTAGCCTTCCTCTTCTTGGGGGCGGCCGTTTTGGTTTTGGCCTTGCGGGCAGCCGACGCCCTCGACTCATCGCCGCAAATATTTGAGCGGGAGTGCGGTCGGTGAAGCCAATGTTCGGAACGATTGGGCTCGGCAATAAATATTCAATCGACCGGCCACCGATGCTTTGGGTCGGCGGCTCCTCCGAGTCCGACCGAAAGAGAAGATACAAGGATAAGCATTTGGAGTGGCCGATTTCATTGACAAAATCGGCCTTACGTAAATGGATCGGCTACACGTACTCGGCGAAAGGTTCTCTCGGGCTAGGCCGGAGAAGAAGGAAGCGGTGTTTCGGCTGCGAAGGTGCCGATTCCACTCACCCCACCAACGGTCAAAGAGGCGGGTGCTCCGGGCGCCGGGAGGAATCCGGCCAAGTCACCGGTGACGACATCGGCGGTACGGCCGACGAGCCAATTCCACCGAATGGCATCGTCAACAGCAGCTCCGCGCCTTTATCTCGCCCCCACGTAGAAGAGGCCGGGGGCAACCGGCCGAAGCCGAGTTGGCGGGCCGCCACCGACGGGTGGTAGAACTCGTAGGAGCGTAAGGCCTTGCTCCCAAGAATGAGTCCCGTCGGCAGCAGACAAGGGCGGAGGCAGGTGGTGAAGATCTTGACCGCATCCCCGTCGGCCGTCGGGAAGGTTGGGTCGATCGTAAAAGGAGTGTCATACTCTCTCTCGAAGAAATCAATGTACGGATACCAATCCGTACTTTCGTCATTAAGGCCCTTGTAGAAAGCGGCGAACCAATACGCCAGGTTGTTGTCCGACATAGCCGCCCCGGTGCCATGGATAACGCTCCCCGAAAGAGACGCACCGGCTGAATCCGGGCGCGCCGATTCGGCGTAGTCGCCGGGGAAGTTGAGCACGCCGAGGTCCAAATCGATGGCCTTGGTGGCATGAAGGGTCAACCACATTTGGATAAACCACCAAGGGCCACCCAGTGTTCTTGACCGATCGGCCGGCGCGCAGCTCCACCGAAACCCGGTGGAGAAGGAGGTACGCCGACCCCGTAAGATACTTGCCCATGGGAAGGGCATTGTCGCCGGCCAGCCCTATCGGCCATCTCGCAGAAAATTGGTTGTGGGGCTCACGCTGACCCCACAAAAGAAGAAGTGGTCGAGCCACATGTTGAGGAAGGCAACATGCTCGCGGCGATCGACCGTGCCGTGCCCCTTGTTGTAGGCCCGAATGTAGACCTTCCAACCCCCGGTGTCCTTAGGGTTGATCCGGTGGGAGGACTTAATGCGGACAGCGCCCGGAGTGGCCTCCTCCGTAACGTTCAGATCGGCCAACATGACCGTGTCCAGGAGGGTCATGGTAGCCGGCCGTGGCCGAACATAAAGCAGCTCAGGGCGTCTCGACCGTAAATAGCAAGCGGCCGCCAAGCAACGGTTCGTTCTTCCGGTGATCGGCCAGGGACAGCTTGATGGCATGGGCGATGCCGATGTTGGCCCAACCTTGCGAATGGACGGCCGACACCCGGTTATACCAATCACGCCATCCTACGACGGGGGTCGGCCATGACCGGAAGCCGTTGGCCCACTCGGCCGATAGCGGGATCGTTGCCGAAACGGAACCCGGTCCGTTTCGGCACGTATGAGATCTCGTGGGGTCGGGATCGCCCATAGGACCCAAGAAGAAATGAGTCGGGCTGTCGGAGGGAATAACGACTTGGTTCCGGATCTCCTACAAATGAGAAACGGGGCTAAAATGAAAAGCGGAACGGGAAGAAGATAAACCGTGAAAATGAACAAGAACAAGAACGCGAAGAAAAACTGCAAAGGTAGAGAAAAGGGATGCCCAAATGTACATTACCTCCGGAACGGCGTCGGTGGTGGCGACGACGCGGCCGGCGGCGGCGGCCGCAGAAGCAGAGCAGCAGCAGCAACAGTGGTTCATGGTTGCCGGAGAAGAAAGACGGCGACGGCGCGATGAAAAGTTGAGAAGGCTCGAGGAGGAAAAGGTCGCCGAACAGAGAAAGATGAAGGCCAAGGAAAGGAAGCAGATGGGAAATGACCGGGGTGGCCCCGGTTTTATGGAGGAGTGACGGGCAAGAAAACCGGCGCAAGAAAAGAGGACGTATCGGTCCGACGCATGCGTTGCATACCCCGCACCGGGGGACATGTGTTGACGCCGGTTTTTGACCAAGGGGCCCATTGTCGCCGACTATGGGTCAAAAGAGGGCCGGTGGGCCGAAGGCCGACGGCCGCGTGGATGAGTAGGGAGGCACGTCCCTCCCGGAGTCGTGCACGGACGCCAACCGAAGAGCATAATATTGATGGGCCCGGCCCACGTTGTAAAATTAGAAATAATAGTTTAATTTTGGAAAGAGATCCTAGTCGGTTAGGAAATCGGCCCGAAGAGGGTCCGAGTAGGATTCTTTGTGCCGGGAATAAATATGTACCCGCATGTAACCTCGTAAACTCGATTCACATCCAATACAACTTTCGGCGCATCGCCAAACCCTAATTTTCTCGTCAAGTCTTTACCGTTTTCGCGCGGGATCTTCTGGCTCCTGGCCGACAACACGTTGGCTTGATAAGGTAATTATGTTGTCTAGTTCTCGGCGCATTGTTCGTAATTAGATGGCTTAATTGCTAGTTATCCGGCGACCGGATCTCGTTCTTGATCGTCGTAGTGAGTATCGGCCGGATGAGTCAAGTCGACCTGGTCCGGCTCGTGGTGGAGGTAGTTTGACTTGTCCCGCTCCCCGTCCCAGCCTTTGCTCGCAACGCCGATTGGCTCGCATCTGGTCGTCCGAGTCACAAGAGCCGCTATGAGAATTCTTTTACATCTTGGCCGATTCGATCGTGCAGATTCAGTTGACGTGTCCAAAATGTGTGTTGACGTCAAAAGTCGCCAACACACCGTTGTCCCGAGAGTCCACCGAAACCCCGGCCGACGCAGGGCCCCGTGCTCCCAACGGACCGACTCGCCCGCCGATTCTCGTGTGCGCTCGGTGCGTGCGATGGTTTTCCCGCAAACCAACAAAGACAATAAAAGGTGTAAAATTCCGGTCATCGGCCCGTATAGACCGATGTAGCCGTGGCCGATTATGGCATAAGATAGACAAAATCGGCCATAGACAGGGAACAGCACGGCCCATCCATTTATGTATTAAATGCCAGTGCAAACGAACCGTGATACAAACGATACGAAATCGGCCGACGCTATAACATGCGATCGGTGGCTAGCAGCCGATTTCGTCGGTAAGCGATCAAATCATTAAGACTTTGCAGGGATGCATTATCGAATAAAATGTAAACAAGGTAATTATTAATGGGATGTAATTAATTTGATAGCAAGAAGATGGTTTAATCGTCAATCGTAGCAAGAATCGGCCGATCGTGCATCCGGCCGATTCTCGCCATCGATTATAACAATAAGTTATTAGGTCATATCTAGATGTATAATGATGATCAATGAAATCGTACTAATAACTCGGGTTCAAAGGCAGCTTTAACAGATTTAGCTAATTGAACATAAAACAGCTAATGAACGTGATAAGCAATCGGCTAAACACTCCGAAAGAACAAGAAGACAAATACAACCACACAGATCCCGACCGACTCGCCGCTCCAACAGACAAGTCAACCGATGGCACACGACCGACCAGGTCTAACGGCCGCGCACGCCCGGCCGATTCAGGACAAGCATAATCATAAACGCCTTAACTATGAAAGTAAATCTACATCCTATCCAATCGGCTGCATGCGCCTAGGACAAGTCAACTATCGCAAAGGCAAACACAGGACACGTCAACCGAATCCGCGCAATCGAATCGGCTAAGATGTAAAAGAAATCTCATAGCGGCTATCGTGACTCGAACGACCAGATCCGAGCCAATCGGCGTTGTGAGCAAAGGCCGGGACGGGGAGGCAGGACAAGTCAAACTACCTCCACCACGAGCCCGGACCAGGTCGACTTGACTCATCCCGGCCGATACTCACTACGACTGGTCGAAAACAGATCTGTCGCCGGATAACTAGCAATTAAGCCATCTAATTACGAACAATGCGCCGAGAATTAGACGACATAATTACCTTGTCAAGCCAACTTGTTGTCGACCGGAGCCCCGAAGATCCCCGCGCGAAAACAAGTAAAGACTTGACAGAAAATTAGGGTTTGGCGATGCGCCGAAAGTTGTATTGGATGTGAATCGAGTTTACAGAGTTGCACCCGAGTACAAATTTATACTCGGCACGAAGAATCCTCCTCGACCCTCTTCGGGCCGATTTCCTAACCGACTAGGATCTTTTTTCCAAAATTAAACTATTATTTCTAATTTTACAACGCGGGCCAGGCCCATCAATATTATGCTCTTCTCGTTGGCGTCCGCGCACGATTCCCGGGAGGGACGCGCCTTTACTCGCCCAAGCGGCCGTCGGCCTTCTCGCCCACCGGCCCTCTTTTGACCTATAGTCGCCGACAATGGGTCCCTTGGTCAAAAACCGGCGTCAACGCATGTCCCCCCAGTCCTGGGGTATGCAACGCATGCGTCTGGACCGATCTATTCTCTTTTATTGCGCCGGTTTTATCGCCCGTCACTTCTCCATAAAACCCAGTGGCCACCCCTGTTATTTCCCATCCGTTTCCTCTCCTTGGCCTTCATCTTCCTCCATTCCAGCCGACCTTTTCCTCCTCGAGCCTTTTCAACTTCTCACCGCGCCGTCGCCGTTTTCTTCTCCGGCGACCATGAATCCCGCCGTTAGCCGCTGCTGCGGCCGCCGCCGCCGGCCGCGCTGCCGCCACTCACCAACGCCGTTCCGAGGTAATGTACATTCGGCATCCTTCTTTCCTACTTTTGCAATTTTTCTTCGTGTTCTTGTTCTTGTTCATTTTCACAATTTATCTTCTTCCCGTTCCGCTTCTCATTTTAGCCCTATTTTTTTTTTGTTTTTTGTTTTTAGGAGATCCGGAACCAAGTCGCCATTCCGTCCAACATCCCGACCCATTTCTTCTTGGGTCCTATGGGCGATCCCGACCCCACGTACCTCATCCGTGCTGAAACGAACCGGGTTCCGTTTCGGCAACAGTCCCCATTATCGGCCGAGTGGGCCAACAGACTTTCGGTCATGGCCGACCTCCGCGTGCAGATGGCGTGATTGGTACAACCGGGTGTCGGCCGTCCATCCGCAAGGTTGGGCCGACATCGGCATCGCCCATGCCATCAAGCTTTCTCCGGCCGATCATCACAAGAATGAACCATTGCCGGCGGCCGCTTGCTATCTCTCGGTCGATGCCCCGAATCGCTTTATGTTTGGCCACGGCCCGGCTACCATGACCTTATTGGATACAATCATGTTGGCCGATCTCGAACATCACGGCGGAGGCCACTCTGCATGCTGTCCGCATTAAGTCCTCCCACCGGATCAACCCTAAAGACACCAGGGGCTGGAAGGGCTATATTCAGTACTTACAACAAGGGGCACGGCACGGCCGATCGCCGCGAACATGTCGCCTTCCTCAACATGTGGCTCGACCATTTCTTCTTTTGTGGGGTCGCGTGAGCCCCACAAACAATTTTCTCGCCGATGGCCGATGTACCGGCCGACAGCCATGCCCTTCCCATGGGCAAGTATCTTCCGGGTCGGCGTACCTCCTTCTTCACCAGGTTTCAGTGGAGTTGCGCTCCGGCCGATCGCTCAAGAACCCGGGTGGCCCTTGGTGGTTTATTCAAATGTGGTTGTCCCTTCATACCACCAAGGCCATCGATCCGGACCTCGCTGCGCTCACCTTCCCCGCAACTACGCCGAATCGGCCACGCCCGCATTCAGCCGGTGCATCTCTTTCGGGGAAGCGTTATCCATGGCACCATGGGCGGCTATGTCGATGACAACCTCGGCGTATTGGTTCGCCGCCCTCTACAAGGGCCTCAACAACGAAAGTACGGATTGGTACCCGTACATCGATTTCTTCGAGAAGGGGTATGACACTCCTTTTCTCGATTGACCCAACTTTTCCAACGGCCGACGGGGAGGCGGTCAAGATCTTCACCACCCGCCTCCGCCCCCGTCTCGCCGCCGACGGGACTTATTGCCGGGAGCAAGGCCTTCCGCTCCTATGAATTCTACCACCCGTCGGTGGCGGCCCGCCAACTCGGCTGCCGCCGCTGCCCCCAGCCTCTTCTATGTGGGGCAGATAAAGGCGCGGGCTGCCGTCGACAACGCCATTCGCTGGAATTGGCTCGTCGGCCGCACCGCCGATGTCGTCACCGGCGACTTGGCCGGATTTTCCCGGCGCCCCGAGTACTCGCCTTTTGACCGCTGGTGGGGCGAGTGGAACCGCACCTCCGCAGCCGGAACACCGCTTCTTTCTTCTCCAGCCTAGTCCCGAGAGAACCTTTCGCCGAGGTACGTGTAGCCGATTTATTTTTGTAAGGCCGATTTTGTAAATGAAATCGGCCACTCCAAATGCTCACCCTTGTATATTCTCTTTCAGCCGGACTCGCAGGAGCCGCCGACCCGCAGCATCGTTGGCCGGCCGATTGCATATTTAATGCCGAGCCCAATTGTTCCGAATATCGGCTTCACCGACCGCACTCCCGCTCAAGCATTTGCGGCGATGAGTCGAGGGGCGCCAGCCTGCCCGCAAGGCCAAAACTAAAACAGCCGCCCTCAAAAAGAGGAAGGCTAATGTGCCACCGCAGTGGTCGACTCGAGCCCCGAAGCGATACCGCGCGCCGCTAAAGCAGCCTCGTGCGCCCGTCCGACCCGGATTACTACAATGAACCGTCTCCGCCGCGTCAGGTTGTTATTGCATGATCGCCGATTCCTTTTCACTTAACATGCCATCTAACTATGAGTTCTTAGCAGGAATCGGCGGTCCCTCTTCCTCGGCCCGCACGCCAACGCCCGATAGGCCGATCCGTTCGCCGACTCCTCCACGGGCCAAGACGCCGACGCCCGAAAGGCCGACTCAAACAGCTCCGAGTCCGAAGTTGTACCAAGCCAGGCCGATCCGAACCCTACGGAGAGCCCAACTCACTCGGATCGGCCTCGCGTCTCCCGAGGCCGCCGCCGAAGCCGAACAAGCCGGCCCCGCGTCGCCCACGGCTCCTCCCAAAGGCACCGCCGCCGACGAAGAATCGGCCGGCCAGGAGCCGCCCGCGGCTTCTCCCGAAGGCACCGCCGCCGATGAGCCGCCCGGCAGAGCGCCGCCCGATGCAACCTCCGAAGATGTCGCCGTGACGGTGGATCGCCGTCGAGAGCTGCTTAAACATATGAACCCGTGGGTTCAATGGCACACCGATGGACGTCCGCCCGCTTCGCATTGATGCTTCGCAGTGTCTGTTTCTTTTACTACTTCTTCCTTGATTCGCCGCTAATCATTAGCTTCATCTTACTTTTCTTGGTATTTCATGCGCCGCCTTCCCTCGTCCCGCGCCGATTTTGGTATCTACCTCTGGTCTCATCACCATGACCGAAATCGCGCGCGCAGCTTGAAGCTTCTTCGGTTGGATCGCTGGTGGCCGATGCCCACCCCATACGGGTCCCGGTACTTGGAGGTCCTGGACCGAGCTCCCGGCCGATGTGCGCGATGCTCGCATCGCGTGGCATACATGGAGTACCGGCAAATGGACTTCATCCGTGCCCGGCAGCTGCTCGGCTCGCCACGCGGAGCAGCAGCAAGCTGCATTACTCGCCGAGAACTCCATCAAGCGTTCCGAGGAGGAGGCCCGCAAGACCCAAGAGATGCAAGAGCAACTCTCAAATCGGCAGGATGAACCGCAGTGTAATCAACAAGGAGATTGCCGATTTGAGAGCATCGCCGGCTCTCAAGGAGAAGGAGGCGGCGGCCTTGGAAGCCACCATTGCACAACTGCTCGGCTGATGTGGAGGCTCAACCGTAAGGCGACGGACGAGGCAATCCAAGCAGCCGACAAGATGGCTGCCGCGGCGCATGCCGATGTCGGCCCCGTTGAAGACGACCCGTTGGTCATGGCCAAACTTGACTCCATGCCGGCCCGTGCAAGCATCTCGTCGTCCAAGACTTCTTGTCCCGTGCTAAGGCCGTCGATCATGCTTAGGTGTAATAGGACTTTGAACAAAATTTGGTTGTAAATATTTTTGCACTAAGGGCGATATACAATAATATCGGCCATCCGAGGACGATGTTTAAAACATCGGCTGATTTGTCTCGCGTTTTACTTTCATATTTTGGCTAAGGGCGATACTCTTAATATCGGCCGTCTCAAGGCGATGTATATCGATATCGGCTGCAGTCTCTTTTAGGCCGAACACTATGAGTTAATCCAAATACTAGGATAATACCGCTTCAAATACTTCCCATTAAGTGCTCGGCCAAATTCTTCCCCCGCTAACTCTTTCAAAATATATGCATTACCCGGTGCCGATCGGCTAATCAAATAAGGTCCTTCCCAATTAGGCGACCATTTACCAAACCGATTGTCCTTCACGCCGATCGGCATCCTAAGCTTCCGCACCAAATCGCCTCTCTTTAAACCAAGTTTCGCACAACCTTCTTATCATAATGGCAGGCGACCCTCGCCTTATTCTCGCTTCTATCTTTTCCAATGCATCCACCGATTTTGTACTACATCTTCTAATTCATCCATCATCAATCCGTGGTACCGATCGGCCGATAGCTTTTGTTGCAATTCAATCCTTCCGGAGCCGATAGCTGTCTCCCATGGCAAGCACGGCTTCGTGCCCATATACAAGCTGATACGGCGCGACTTGCATGGCCCCATGCCGTGACATACGATAAGCCCACAAAGCGTCCATCAATTTCATGTGCCACTTACGAGGATACTCTTGTATTTTCCGCTTGATCAACTTGATCGTACTCTTATTTGCCGCTTCAGCCTTGGCCATTAGCTTGGGCATAATATGGCGACGAATTAATCAACTTAATCCCCATCTCTTCAAGCAAAAGATTGAAATTCGTCCGACGTGAATACCGATCCTTGATCTCGTCGTGATTGTTTCTGGAATCCCAAATCTATAAATGATATGCTCTTTAACAAACGTTATCACGTCGGCCGTCGAAACTTTGCGATAGGGTGCCGCTTCAACCCACTTCGTGAAGTAATCTGTAGCTACCAATATGTATTGATGTCCTTTGCTTGATGCTGGATTTATCCGGCCGATCATGTCCATGGCCCACCTCTAAACGGCCAAGGTTTGATCACCGGATTCATAGCCGATGCAGCGCCCTCGTATAGGCCCGAATTTCTCGGCAATCTTGGCAACTTTTATAATATTTGAAACAATCGGCCAACATTGTCGGCCAGCAATAACCAGCTCGCCTTAGCAGCCACTTCATTTTATGGGCCGATTGATGTGTTCCGCAAATCCCATCATGTACTTCGCTCATTACCACTTTGGCCTCGTGTCGTCAATACACTTGAGAAGCACCCCATCAATTGTCTTGAAAAATAATTGATCATCCAACGTAACATACTTCAAGGCTTTATATCTTATCTTCTTATCTCGTAGGTTGGGATGGATTGCTCAAAAATTTCGAATTTCCGTACGCCAATCGGCTTCTTCAATATCAGCCTATTTCCAAGCCGTTTTCGGCGAGCCGATATCCGGATGCTAGTTGAGCCAAGTTATTTGCTTCGAAGTTCTGCTCTCTTGGTATATGGCTGACTTTAACATACTTGAATCTTTTCATTAACTTCTGGCACTTTTTATGATATTGCAACAATATTTCATCTTTACACTCATACTCACCGGCCACCGACTCACAACCAACAAGGAATCGCCGAAAATTTCCACAAAATCAGCCCCGGCATCGATGAGTAATTCCAAATCCTTTTAATATCGCTTCGTATTCGACTTGGTTGTTGGTGTGCGCCTCTACCGTAATAGAGTATCCACGTATTGCCTCCCGAGGCGACACAACAACCAAGCCAATTCCACTTCCTTCCTTGCAAATTGAACCATCAAAGAATACCGTCCATGACACCGGTTCAACGTATCCGGTCGAGTGTTCACCGTGTTGCACTATCAAATCAGCCAATACTTGTGCTTTTACCGCTTTGGCCGATTCGTAGCCTAGATCAAACTCCGCAATTGCCAACATCCATTTGCCCAACCGGCCTTTGGGGACCGGGGCCGATAACATATATTTTACGACATCGGCCTCGGCAAACCACAAGACACTCCTCGGCTAACGTATAATGCCTTAGTTTTGTGCATGAAAAATATAGACAGAGACATAACCTTTCCACCTCCGGATACCGCGTTTCGCATCAACTAATTTGCGGCCGAGATAAAATATGACCCGCTCTTTTCCCTCCCGTTCTTGAGTCAACGCCGAGCCGATGCACCTATCATCGGCCGATAAATATAACTTAAAGGGTGTGCCCGACTTTGGCGGAACCATCACCGGTGGGGACACCAAATATTTCTTGATATCTTCTAAAGCCCGTTGATGGATCGGCTCCCACCGAAATTCTTGATTCGCCTTGAGTTTTAATAATGGCGTAAATACATCAAGTCGACTGCACAAGTTTGAGATAAATCGCCTAATAAAATTAATCTTGCCGATCGTGGACTCGGAGCTTTGTCTTGTTCGTCGGCGGTTCCAGCTTTCTCGATAGAATCAATACTCTTAGGGCCGACTTCAATTCCCTTTTCATGCACAATAAACCCCAGAAATTGTCCAGCTCGAGACACCAAACGCACACTTGAGCGGGTTCATCTTCAGTGCCGTATTGTCTTGTCCTCTTCAACACTTCTCTCGAGATCAGCCACATGACTTCCAACCGATTTTGACTTCACCATGACATCATCAATATAAATTTCAACCAATCGTCCGATCAAATCGTGATATATAAAATTCATGGCTCTCTCGATATGTGGCACCAGCATTTTTTAGGCCGAAGGTCATGACAACCCACTCATATAGTCCCAACGCTCCGGGCATCCGAACGCTGTCTTCGATATATCTTCTTCGGCCATAAAAATCTGATTGTACCCAGCATTTCCATCCATAAAGCTCAAAATTTTGTTGCCGGTGGCTGCATCAACTAACAAATCGGCGTTTGGCATTGGGTACTCATCTTTCGGAGTCGCCTTATTCAAATTTCTCGAAGTCAATGCGACCCGCATCTTTCCATTTTTCTTTTCCACCGGCACAATACCGGAAACCCACTCCGCATATCGGCATGGCCTAATGAAGCCGGCCTCATATAATCTGATAATCTCTTCTTTGACGGCTTCATAATACCTAGGGTCAATTTTCCGAGCCCCCGCTTATATGGCCGATATCCGGGCTTGGTGGGCAACCGATGTTCAACGATCGATCGGCCGAGTCCAGGCATCTCGCTATAATCCCAAGCAAAACAATCTTTATATTCTTTCAACAAGGCCACTAATTCATCTCTTACTTCTTTACACAATTTCTTGCTAATATATGTCGGCCGAGGCTTGTCTCCATCCCCTATATCTACTTCTTCTAACTCGTCGGCCGACACAAAACCGTGGCCTAATTTTCCGTCTTCTCGGTTCGTTAATCGGCCGATTCATCATATCCTCGCTGCGTGTATCGATCGGCCGATTGTCCGTCAATTCTCCCGTGGGGCCCATCGAGCAGCTCGGGGGTACCCGACCCCCTGGCCACAATAACTCCGTCGTCGGTGATGTTTATGGCCTCCGCATCCCAATACGTGCCCGATAAACAAGGCAGCTCTCCGCACCGGCAAACTCGAAATCGGCGGTTGCAATGGTTACGCATTTATCGGCCCGTACGATTTCGACCTTGTTGCCGACCCATTGAATCAAACACCGGTGCATGGTTGATGGGATGCAACAGCTTGGCATGAATCCAGCCTCTCCCCAACAAAGTTGTGTATGCACCTTTCCCGTCGATGATGAAAAAAGTGGTGGGTATGGTTTTGCTGCCCACAGTGATCCCCATTATTGCGGCCCCACGCACATCTTGACTTCTCCCGCTGTAATCCTTGAGCGTCGATTAGCCCTCATCATTTCTTCTCGGCGTCTTCCCGAGCTTGCGTATGTAGTAATCGGCATGACATTGACCGCTGCCCCTCCGTCGACCAACATTTTCCTCATTGGTGACCCATTGACGTAGCCGCTAATGTACAATGCCTTGAGATGCAAATGATCGTAGTTGATCGGCTTATCAAATACCGCCGATTCCGCGTCCATAGAATCTCTCGAAGTCTCCCCAACCGGTTCTTCTTCACCCGAATTTTCATCGGCCGATCCGACAATCCCGGGCATCATGGATATCATATTCACCGCGGCTTCAGCCCGACCACTTGAGACCGCACTTTTGGCCTCCATTCCTTCTTGGGTTTGGACTCATCATCTTGGTCATCTCTCGCAATATCGTCCACCCTTGATTTCTCGACAACGCATTCTTTGGAGCCTCCTCTTCCGGGTTTTGCCGAGCAAACCACCGGGGCACCACTGCTTTTCGTTCTTGGTTCGATCGCCTCTCGAATCTTCATGGTACCGGTGATCAAACTCTTCTTCATCGTTGATTGGCCCCACTCGATCGTGAACGGAGGTTCTCTTCGGCACTACGTGTCTCCGTTCATCATAGCCGTGATCATAGCCGATCGCTCTTCCGGGGGCCGATCGTTGCGATTCGTAGTTGCGACTATTCGGCCATCCCCGGTAACTTGATGACCCGCCATCACGATACTCTTTTCGGCCAATGCACTCGGGCAGTTCTCTATAGATGGAAGCTTCATGTTTTGGTCCCAAGCAGCATCGAAAGAAAGGACAAGCCCAGTGTGGGTCAAAATCTTCTCGGCGGATCACGTCTTGTCCGTACCGCCGACTTTGGTCGATAGATTCCTGTTCATGTGCCACCCGGGCTCTTTCTTCCCTCTCCCTCTTCTTCTCATATCGGCGTATGAAACCAGCCGATCCACCGCCGATGGTGTTGATGTACATCGTATTAGCCGGAAAGGGTGCCCATCAACTTTCATCTTCTTCTTTACATCGGCTGCTCGCAATATCCCACTCGTCAACCGCCCTCTCGGATTTCATCTCTCATAGCATAACAATCAACGGTGTTATGATGCGAATTTCCATGCCACTTGCACCACTTAGCCATTTTCTTCAATTCTTCTCGCGTAGGAATTTTGTGATGAGGGGAAAGCTGGATTTTCTTTTCCCGCAGCAACTGATCAAATATTTCGTCGGCCTTAGATAAATCAAAATCATATTTCTTCTCCTTAGGATTGACATGCGGAGAAAATATCGGCCGTTTGTTATTAGTCCACTCGACCGCATTAATTCCCCTTCATCTTCCTCACCGTCGAAATCAGCATAAGTCACCCGATACCGCCGATTCCCGGTGAGCCGGAGATTCTCTTCCCGGCCGATCGCCTCGCGGGTCACCGTGCCAGCCCATCAAACTCATGTGGGGTAAACTTTTCTTTAATGTTGGAAAATAGCCCCGCATAAGCGATTTCGGCCAACCGTTGCTCGTCAGGTTCGGATTGTAGCATCGTCCCCTCGTGGTCCCGAACCTCTCGTATATAATCAGCCACCGATTCCCGCTTTCTGTTTCACCGCCATTAAATCGGACAAACTAAGCTCCGGTAATGCCCGTGAAGAAGTACGAGTGAAACCTATTCTCCGCATCGGCCCAACTCTGAATAGAACCAGGTGACAGCGAAGCAAACCATGAAAAGGCCGATCCGGACAATGACAAGTGGGAATAGCCGAACCCGCAAAGCCTCCCGAGTAGACGCCTCACCAAGCCGTGCGTCATACCGACCGATGTGCTCCATAGTTCATGTGTTATCTTGCCCGTAAAATTTGGAAAACTCAGGAATTTTATACTTATTGGGTAAAGCCACGGAATCCATCCAGCCAGGATAAGGTCGCCGATACAATGCACTTTTCTCCTTAGGCTTCAAATCGAACCGATCTTTCATCATATCGGCGATCTTAGCCATGAGGCTATTCATATCGTTGGGTTCAGCAGTCGCCGATCCGGTCCCCGTCATATAAGCCGTGTTGGGCTGCCCCCGCCGGGTGTATCAACCGGCCGTTTCCGTAAATCCCGTGCCGTAGCCGGGAACAAGAACCGCGGAGCGATTCCATAATTTATGGCCGATTGGATCGGCCGTCCGACTCATGAATCCCCGTCCCCACCCGATGCAGCTGGTCGTGGAATACCGTATATCGGCCGTACTATAGTGGGTGAGTTCTCAATTCTACTCGGGCCGGTATTTGGTACGTAGAAGAAATTGGGCTGCTGTGCCACCCGCGGGACCGCTGCCACATTGGTCGCTGCCCCTAACTCGAAGTCGGCTGTTGTACATCTTGTTTGTCGCCCTCCTCCGTTACCGACTTCTTGGGGCCACCGTCATCCTCTTTGCCCGGCCGGGTCGTACCGGTACTTGCATTTGCATTGTCTTTGCCAGGCCATAGGTGAGGTGGCATGCCGCACAGGGCTGAAACCCCGCCGGCGGTGTGGTATTCTCGGAGGCCGACTCCCCGAATTGGTCGTACAAGAGTGCCAAAAGGCCGAGTGTACGCAGGTCCGTAATATCCTTCAATGAACAGTCCGCCATCAACCGTATCCTTGATCAAATTCCCGATGGTGTTGGTCAACACGCCCGATTGATTGATTAAGGCCTCGATGAACGGACGAGTTGACCATATCACCGAGTTGGTTGGCATCCGGCAGCTCTCGGGCTTTGATTTGGTCTAGTTCTTCCGGATGCAGTAATCCGAGGGATGTCTCCTTTTGTGGCCACTCGCCACGTGTCACTTTCAGTGGCTTGAAAGTACTTTTTCATTGCTTCGGCCAGGTATTCTTGGTACTGCAGCTTTTGTTCCGTCGTCATCTTCCCCAGTGCCGAAACCTCGTTGTCATCGAAACTTCTCCATGCCCTTTGCCATCCGTCCTAAGAGGAACTCGGAACAAAAATCGGTCGATTTTCAGCATCGACCATTGGTGTTCCGTCCTCCCCGACAGCCTGCATGTACGACATCTTGATCTTGGTTGCTTCCGTCCCACCGGGCGTGCCAAAAGTGTGTTGACGTCAAAAGTCGCCAACACACCGTTGTCCGGAGAGTCCACCGAAACCCCGGCCGACGCAGGGCCCCGTGCTCCCAACGGACCGACTCAGCTCGCCGATTCTCGTGTGCGCCGGTGCGTGCGCGATGGTTTTCCCGCAAACCAACAAAGACAATAAAAGGTGTAAAATTCCGGGTCATCGGCCCGTATAGATCGATGTGCAGCCGTGGCCGATTATGGCATAAGATAGACAAAATCGGCCATAGACAGGAACAGCACGGCCCATCCATTTATGTATTAAATGCCAGGCAAACGAACCGTGATACAAACGATACGAAATCGGCCGACGCTATAACATGCGATCGGTGGCTAGCAGCCGATTTCGCTCGGTAAGCGATCAAATCATTAAGACTTTGCAGGGATGCATTATCGAATAAAATGTAAACAAGGTAATTATTAATGGGATGTAATTAATTTGATAGCAAGAAGATGGTTTAATCGTCAATCGGAGCAAGAATCGGCCGATCGAGCATCCGGCCGATTCTCGCCATCGATTATAACAATAAGTTATTAGGTCATATCTAGATGTATAATGATGATCAATGAAATCGTACTAATAACTCAGGTTCAAAGGCAGCTTTAACAGATTTAGCTAATTGAACATAAAACAGCTAATGAACGTGATAAGCAATCGGCTAAACACTCCGAAAGAACAAGTAAGACAAATACAACCACACAGATCTCGACCGACTCGACCGCTCCAACAGACAAGTCAACCGATGGCACACGATCGGACCAGGTCTAACGGCCGCAGCACGCCCGGCCGATTCGAGACAAGCATAATCATAAACGCCTTAACTATGAAAGTAAATCTACATCCTATCTAATCGGCCAAGCATCAGCAATAGATGTTCTCCCGTTCAACGGTTCAACAATCAGACTCATTGAGTATACGTCCTTATCCTCGACACCCTAACCCGCTGATCATCCATGCTATAACAGATGATTGTCTTAAACACTTGGCTCAAGATTGTGTCACATCAACACAAGCATAATTGTCAAGCGTTCTCACAAGAAAGCAGCTTGGACGACGTAAGCATACAAGTCAAAGGATATGATGAAGATTGGTCGTGTTAACTTTACCATATCCGAGGAGATTCCGAAAGGGTCACAATACATGGCTGATCAAAGTTCTACTGGAGATATCATTGAAGTCGAGTCGTAAGGATTATCCGAACTCCTTTATAGTCTTAGACGGACAAGGATTTGATGCGATTCTTGGCATGAGATGGATGAAGTATTATAAGGCAAGATCGGATATAGATGCTTTTGCAGCTCATCTGAACTCTCCTCTTCAGTGGACGAGATTATCTTCGCTTGAATTCTTTCCAAACCATTCTTCCGGTGATTTATAAAACTCTTGGTAAAGGATAGGAAGACATTCCATAGGTTGCAAATACCCCGAGGGTTCTCCGTAAGACTTACCAGGTTTACCACCCGATCGGGCAAGAGAATTCAAGAGAGAGCTTCAACCAAGGACTGCATCCATATCGAGAAGACTATATCGGATGCCACCCAATGAGCTGGCGAAGTAAAGGTGCAAGTGAAGGAATTACTCGGATAAAAGATATGTTTGCCGAGTTCATCACCTTGAGGATGACAAGCATTGTTCGTCAAGAAGAAGAATCAAACATTTAGGTTATGTGCAGATTATCGAACCTTGAGTGCAGAGACCATTAAGCACAAGTATCCACTTCCTCGGAATGACATCTTGTTTGATCGGTTGATGGGAGCAAAAGTGCTACCAAGATGGATCTTCGCTCCGGCTATCATCGATCGAGATTAGAGCGGAAGATATACGAGGACAGCTTTCTCTACCGTATATGGACGTTATGAGTATCTCGGTGATGTCCTTTGGTCTAACCAATGTACCTCATGAACTAAGTGTGTATGACAGAGCTGGACAAGTTTGTCATGGTATTCATCGACGACATATTGATCTATTCCAAGTCGAAGAGGAACACGCCGAGCCCTTAAGGACCCCGCTCCAACGTCTAAGGGATCATCGCTACATGCCAAATTCAAGTAAGTGTGAGTTTTGGTCGAAGGAGATGCCACTCCTAGGTCACGTGATCTCAAAGCAATCGGAGTGGTTATTGATCCAAGCAAGTTTAAGGAGATATTGGATTGAAGCCACCTAAATCGGTCGCGCAGATCCGAAGCTTCTTAGGGTTAGCTGGTTATTATAGAAGATTCTTTCCTAATTTCTCAAAGAGTGCCAAGCCAATGATCAAATTGCTGGAAAAAGATAAGAAGTATGAATGGAGCAATGCATGTGAAAGAAAAAGCTTTTCGGACATTGAAGAAGTTGCCGACAACAAGCACCGGTGTTAGCCCAACTAGAATTGACCAAGCCAATTGAGGTGTACTATGATGCCTCGGCACCGCACTTGGATGTGCTCTAAAGCAAGAGGGTCGAGGGATTACCTATGTGTCTCGACCGCCGAGGCGACAGGAGAAACAATAACCAACACAGGAGCCGTGGTTCTAGCGTTGAAGAGCCGAAGATACCCTCTCGTGGAAAGTGGGCACAGCCTATGCACACGCCATAAGGATCTCAAATGTATTACTTAAGCGGATCTCGAACAAATGCCAACGAAGATGGTTTGAATTAAGGGTTAGGAGATCGAGATCCAAGCACACTTATCAAGAATTCACAATGTGCTCCACCGGTCTCAACCGAAGAAGTGTCTCGAAAACACCGATAAGTATACCGACAAGCAGTAGGGAACAAGATAGCCGTAACCGACCTATGATGAACAACCGATCGTAGTGGATCGAGTGATTCGACATTGGACCATCAAGTTCTACAAGATTCAGTGGAGTAATCACTCGTAAGCTGAAGCTACTTGGGAACAAGAAGAGTTTCTCCGATCCAACTACCCCGAGTTCTTTAGCACTATCGTCTAGTCGCTTCCAATCGTGAATCTCGGGACGAGATTCCTGTAAGGGGGAGGGCTGTAACAACCCTAATAATCGAAGTGCATTGCATGGCATTTATCATCATGTCATCATGTGCATTTGAGAAAAGGTTGAATATTGTGTTAAGAAATACACATGAAATGACAAATTAACTTAGGTTAAATTAAGAACTTAAAAAGATAAATTAATTACAAGTAAACTATGGAGTTTAACATTTTCTCTTGGCTAAACATGAAAATAAAAGATTTTTGAAGTTGCTCTGAAATTATTTTATTTTGTAAAAATCTCTACAAGAAATAATGAAAGCTTATCTTTTTATTTTAGACTTGAAATTTTAACCCGAAATTTAATTGGAATTTGAATTTCGACCAATAAGGAAAAAGGTTTATAATGTTTTCTTTTCCATCCCTGAATTTTCGCATAATTTTTCGAGCCTTGGAAGTATGCTTTTTAATTACTTAAAAACAGAAGGTCGTTTTTGTAAAAATGCCAAATCAGCGATCCAATCTCTCTTTCTCCTCTCTCTCACCACCGCCTCCCGCCTCGAGCGCGCCGGTAGCGGCTCGGCCGCGCGCCCCGCCCTCCTCGCGGCCACGCAGCAACTTCACTCCACGTCGCCGCTACTTCCCATCGGATAAAGCCGGGCCAAGCATCCTCTTTTCCCTTCTCTCTTGAGCTCGGTCGGCTCGGACCGTCCCCACCGGGCCGCACTCCCCGTGCCACGCCGCCCGTCCGCCTCCGGCCTCTTTCCCCGAGCCAGCACCACCCACGGCTCCGCATGAGTGCCCCGCACGTCCCCATGGCCGCCAATCGCGCTACATCCCTCTCGGTCCGGGAGAGCGGAGCTCATCTTCACCAGGACACCAAGCCGGGTCGCCATGGCCGTGCCTCCAAATTTGGCCGGTCCAACGAGCCGTCTCGCCCTTCCTCTCTTCCCGGAGTGGGCAACAATCTACGCTACTCTCCAGTGCACTCGCCGTCTAGTTTCCCTCACGGGCTCGCGGCAATTTCGCCGTTCCCCTATAGTTCCGGCGCCGCCGCCTCGCCTTGCGGTGCGCACCAGTGCTCCGGCCAACCCCAAGCTCAACCCATCGCGTGCCGCTCTTGCCTAGGTTCTTAGGAAGCTCCAGCCGCAACTTGTTCGTGATTTGGTCAGTCCAGGCGAGGTCTAGCCACGGCCGAACGTCATCTCGCACCGCCGCTCGCCGTGGGCTTATTTCCGATCATCCTCCGGCGAAGGGGTCCCCACCTTCGTGTTCTCCACGTTTCCCCGAGCTCGAAAAGCAACATCGCATCAAGGTTGGCCGCCACTTGACTAACTCCGGCGAGCCGCCGTCCGGGTCCGGCCACCACCCGCCATGGCCGGCCGCTAAGCTCGAGTGGGCCGCGTGCATATCCGGGCCGCGCGCGCACTTGGGCCGCACGGCCCATGGCCCACCCGCTTTGGCCCAAGTGAGCCCCCTGTTCCTTTTAAATTTATTCCATTTCCGTATTCTTTTCAAATTTCAAATATTCGTAGAATATTCATACAAATTCAGAAAAATGCCAAACCAAGTTCATTAGACTCATAAAATTATTCTCTATTTGATTATGAATTCAAATACCTATTTTGAGGAATTATAGTTTCATAGTTTAATTAATTACTTTTCTTTAATTAATAGGAGCTATTATTTTATGCTAATTATTAATTGATTTTGAAAAATAAATTTCTTTAAAAATTAGAGATACTGCAGACGAAAGTTTCTGTTAAGTTTTCCAAAATTGAACATAAACACCGTCATTTCATGTGATTCCAAATTATTATCTTAAGTGCTATCACATGTCCCGAAATCATTATTAATTGTTGATTAATAAGCATGATTAATTACTAATGAATGCACCTGGTTAATTGTTAATTAATGAATAAGATTAATGATTAATTATTAATTAATGACCCCGATTAAGTACTAATTAACGAACATGATTAATTGTTAATTGTTAGTTGTTAATTACCGAACCTAATGAATCAGTAATTATTGGCTAATGAACATATTTAAGGAAACCATTGCATAATCATATCATGTACATTCATGCATGCATGATCAGCAAGTCGCAACGTATTGTATTGTTGGTCGACCTAGGTCCCGGCGTGATCGAGGTTCCGTCCGAGGTCGAGGCGTAAGACGGGAAATCTCGAAGTCGACCAAGCACACCGAGGAACTAACTCCGACGCGAATCCAGGCAAGCCCCGGTGCATCCCACCTATGTTTTTAAAGTCTTTTCTTTTATCACAAGTAATGAGTCGTGATTGTGCATTAGGTTATAGAAGTTGCCCGATACCCTAGATGCATGAGATAGGTTTCCATTTGTTTATGCTATACTGGTACAGGTAGCCCGATAGAGGCTAAGCTTAATTCATAGTGGCAACGGTAGCTAGTTAGGGCACTTAAAGCATGGAGGCTTTAAGCGTTTATGTGTTGACACTAAAGATGATGAGATGAGAGTGTTAATGAAGTTGAGACCGGACGGGCCCCGTAGGAGGAAGGGCAAAGACGGAGTTAAGGTCTTGCAAGGTGGTAGCCCCGTCTCGAGTCGGTTAAGGACCGTACCGTTGTCGGCTTAGTTGAACAAGTTTGAACGTACCGCACTACATGCTGGTATCATGGGCCCAGCAAGCTGATGTACCCTATCGCCCCGCAGATGTAGCGTAGCCGCTCTCTTTTGCCGGCCGTCGGTGAGAGGATAGTCTCACGGGAGGGAGATGGGTCGACCACGAGGATAGTCGTGGCGTCGCCATACTTCCGGGGAGTTGGAAATGGCTAGTCTACTGTCAAGTGCTAGCGGGAAAGTTGTCGTATACGACCAGCTGTGGTGCGTATACGTCGTGTAGTCGGGTTTTGCCAGCTGGTATAAATCGATTCGAATCGCCGTCCCTCGCAGTAATGAGTACCGCTTGTTTAGCTCGTCACATCGTAGTAATCAACTCGAAAGATGAGGATGTGAGATGAAAGAATTGTTGGTCTCAAATGATCTTTTCTTGCAAACTTGATTGCAGTAGTTGTAGACTCGCAAAACCTTGTTCTCTATTGAACTTAACCCGAGCTAAAACTTGAAAGTAAGGATCAACCATTAGAGCTGTTTTCGCAAGTGAGTCAACTCCACAGCCGTAAAGCCTTTGCATACTAGGCGTCGGCCTTAGCGTGCCCGTTGACGGGTCAGTCTTTGCTGAGTATTAGAATACTCAAGGTTTGTTCGTTATGTTTTTCAGACCGAGTCGTGCTTTCACGACCGTCACGGTAGTGGTCCGGAAGAGGAGCCGTGTTCCGAGGGTGGTTCCCTCAAGTGGGAACAGATCCCGACGTCCCGAGCGAGGAGTATCGTGATGTACGACGGGCTCAGTGCATCACGCTAGTGGTCTTTGTTGTAAAGTTCAAGTTTCCGCTGCAAGACTCGTAGATTGTTAAACTTCATTAATGTATTATGTTTCCGCTGTACAATGTTTGTATTTCGAAAACCTGGTTGTATTATACCATGATGTATATACTCCGGCTTGTATGAGATGATGTTTCGTTGTAACTCGCTTCGTCGAGTGTCCCTCTCGTACCGATTCCCGGGTGTCCCTGAGGGGATGTCACAAACGCGGGCCGGGCCCATCAATATTATGCTCTTCTCGTTGGCGTCCGCGCACGATTCCCGGGAGGGACGCGCCTTTACTCGCCCAAGCGTCCGTCGGCCTTCTCGCCCACCGGCCCTCTTTTGACCTATAGTCGCTAACAATGGGTCCCTTGGTCAAAAACCGGCGTCAACAGTTTGCCTTTGCGATAGTTGACTTGTCCTAGGCGCATGCAGCCAATTGGCTAGGGTGTAGATCTACTTTCAAAGTTAAGGCGTTTATGATTGTGCTTGTTCCGAGTCGACCGGGCGTGCGCGGCCGTTAGATCTGGTCCGACCGCGTGCCATCGCTTGACTTGTCCCGTTGGAGCGACCGGTCGATTCGGGATCCGTGTGGTTGTATTTGTCTTACTCGTTCTTTCGGAGTGTTTAGCCGATTGTTTATCACGTTCATTAGCTGTTTTATGTTCAATTAGTGCCAAATCTGTTAAAGCTGCCTTTGAACCTCGAGTTGTTAGTATGATTTCATTGATCATCATTATCCATCTAGATAGATCTAATAATTCACCGTTATAATCGATGGCAGAATCGGCCGGATGCCCGATCGGCCGATTTATCGCTCCGATTGATGATCGAACCATCCTTTTGCTATCAAATTAATTACATCCCATTAATAATTACCTTATTTATATTTTATTCTATAATGCATCCCTGCAAGGTCTTAATGATTTGATTGCTCACCGACGAAATCGGCTGCTAGCCACCGATCGCATGTTGTAGCGTCGGCCGATTTCGTATCGTTTGTACCACAGTTCGCTTGCCTGGCATTTAATACATAAATGGATGGGCTGTGCTGCTCCTCGTCGATGGCCGATTTTTTCTATCTCGACGCCAGAATCGGCCACGGCTGCACATCGGCCTATCTCGGGCCGATGACCCGGAATTTTACACTTTTTATTGTCTTTGTTGGTTTGCAGGAAAACCATCCGGCACGCACCAGCGCACACGAGAATCGGCGAGCTGAGCCGGTCCGTTGGGAGCACAGGGCCCTGCGTCGCCCGGGGTTTCGGTGGACTCTCCGGACAACGGTGTGTTGGCGACTTTTGACGTCAACAGTTGGTTGTACATGCCACACTCCCGGGAGTGGCAAAGAGGTACAAAGGGCTCGGATTTCACGTTGGTGAAAATCGGGTCCTCACAGCAACACCGTTTTTGTAGGTGTCAACAGTGACGCCGAGGCACTAGAATTCATCTCGTGTCATACATGCCGCTCGCTGCAACTACTGCCGAGAGGAGGTTGTCCAAGCACTCCGCCCAATGTTTGCGGGCGTCCGAGCATCCGCCAGCGTTTGTGTCGTGTGTGTCCCATTTTGGCATACGGCACAGACCTTTGTGCCGTGTGTAATTTTGAAGGCACAAGACATAGAGAGTTCTGTGCCATGTGTCCGATAAATTACACAAGGCACAAACTCTGGTACACGACATATTCATACTCTCCCGTAGTGAACGGAGAACCACCGAACATAGCTAATCATGTGACCCTTTCCTCCACACCTATAACAATTTCTATTTTTGTTTGACACCTCACTGTTGTCATCTCCTTTAACCTCAGTACTCAACTTAGGCTTAACGACATCAGAAAGATTAGTTACCAAAGTTTTGACGGTTTCCATTTGTTGACGCCGGTTTTTTGACCAAGGGACCCATTGTCGACGACTATAGGTAAAAAGGGGCCGGTGGGCGTAAGGCCGACGGCCGCTTGGGCGAGTAAAGGCGCGTCTCTCCCGGAATCGTGCGCGGACGCCAACGTAAGAGCACAACATTGATGGGCCTCGGCCCACGTTATAA